>LPNX011187651.1:95200-201645 GCA_001517045.1 Pseudotsuga menziesii
GCTCATCATACAAACGGTATGCCTTGGAGTATTCTTTGTACCCCAGGAAAATGCATTTTCTGCTTCGAGCACCAAGCTTGTTTCTTTGCTCCTTTGGAATCAAGGCATAACAGGTGGAACCAAAAATTCTGAGATGCCTAACTGAAGGGATATGGCCAAACCACATTTCATGTGGAGTCTTGTCATCAAGAGCATTTGAGGGACTTCTATTTCTCAAATATGCTACACATTTTACTGCATCACCCCAAAACATTAGTTTTACATTCTTGAAAAACATCATTGAGCAAACCATATTCATTATGGTTCTATTCATTCTTTCTGCTACACCATTTTGTTGAGGATTGTAGGGAACTGTAGTCTGATGTGCAATTCCATGTTGGCGAAGATAATCTTCAAAAGCATTTGAAGTGTATTCTTTCCCATTATCAGTACGAAGTGTACCAATTTTTGATTGTGCTTGTTTTTCAATCAATGCATGAAAGTCTTTGAATGTTTGAAATGCTTCTGCTTTTGTCTTTAAACAGTAAATCCAGCACATTCTTGAGTAGTCATCAAAAAATGTCATAAAATACTTATTCCCATTTTCTGAAGGAGTTGGCATTGGGCCACACAAATCAGAATGCACTAACTCTAATTTCCTACTTGCTCTGAAATTAGATTCATGGAATGGCAGCTTACTATGTTTCCCTAATATACATGCATCACATTTGTTCTTCTCTTTGGGAATGGTGGGCAAACCAAATACACCATTCTTTCTCAACAAACGAAGATTGTTATAATTTAGATGACCAAATCTTGCATGCCACAATGAACTAGATGACAAATTACCTTCTCCATGCTGAGAGAGGTAGGCATAGTTCTGAACTCTTGCAGATGAACCCTTGAGCTTCAGCAGCTTCCCATCTTCGTATCCAGTCATGATGACTTGGTTGTCAGAGGACTTTCTTATTTCAACGATTCCATCAAACATGTGGATGGAATGTCCTCGCTGTCGAATCTCCACCAAGGACAGCAGGCTTCTCTGCAACTCTGG
The DNA here is from genome assembly GCA_001517045.1 of Pseudotsuga menziesii. Taxonomy (NCBI): domain Eukaryota; kingdom Viridiplantae; phylum Streptophyta; class Pinopsida; order Pinales; family Pinaceae; genus Pseudotsuga; species Pseudotsuga menziesii. Next base: position 96,234 of record LPNX011187651.1, read on the forward strand.
AAGATAAAGGACATTCTTCAACAAGAAATCAGGGAATCCAGGCATCTTCAGTCGAATGGTGCCCATTCCCTTTGGTTTGAGACTTGACTTATCTACAAAGTACACTATGCCATTTATTGTTTCATTAAGTTCTTCAAAACAGCCTCTTCTAAATGTCATGTGTGATGTTGCACCAGTATCAAGAAGCCAACAATCTTTGTAAGATGAAAGTGAAGTCATTTCATTAATTCCAAGATTACAATGTGCAACAATACAAGAATCAGAAGATTTACTAGCATCTTGGTCATCTTTCTTCTGGTTCTGTTTGTCTTTGATGGAGTCCCATGAATCCCAACACTGATCTAATGTGTGTCGAGTCTTTCCACAACGCTTGCACTGCAAATCTGATCTTTTGTTTCTGCCCCCTCTACCTCTGAAGTTTCTTCTTCCTCTGCCTCTCTCTTTGCTAGAGAGAGTGACACCAACTACATATGCTATAGATTGCATTTTTACAACTGTTAGTGTAATTTTCAAAGAGAAATAGAAAAATAATGACCTTGCAGGTCTACAGTCTCTGCCAAGGTGAATACAATGCAAGTTTATAGCATATATATCAGTCAATACAAAATATATCAGTCATACACAGGCTTCTTTAATACAAAATATATCAATCATACACAGGCTCGCTTGATACGTAGGCAGCTCCACAGTTTCAGCAGCATTTATACACCAGCATGTATACACCATTATTCTCCAATGCAGCCAACAATATATATCACTTCAGCATTTTTCTCAGCTTCCACGCAGTAGAACATAGTACACGCAGCAGGCAGCAAGCTTTATATATCAGTCAGCACTGATAGGTATTCAACGCTAGTTTTCACGAAGATAAGGGGGAAGTCTCACTCCACGCTCTCATTGACAACACCATCAACACAGTCATGAATGTTCAAAGGAATTACAACAACAATTACCTGTCAAATACAGCTAGGGAGACCGTCAAAATATGGCTTACAATACAGAAAACGTTTCACGCTTCACGTAGTTGAAGAGAAGATTAGGGTTTCAGTACAGCAAGGGAACCAACAAAAAATTAGGGTAAATTTAGGGTTTCCACAGACGGCCCCATAATCTCAAATCGCAGCTTCAAATGTCATATTCAATGTGCACATAAATATTCTTCAAAATTGGAATTCACGTATAACCAGGGTGCAAAACATTTCAGTTCTATGTGATCTCCTAATCAAAAATATTTAATCCAAAACAAAATGAAGACATCTTGCAACCATCTCTTTCCGGCATCATAGTGAACAAAATCTCACAGTCACATCTCTTCAACACAACACAATATATATATTAGTCTTCAACATATATCAGGCACAATACATCATACATTATTTCTTCAGCGCACATTATTTGTCCAGCAATGAGAGTGCAGTGATCACTGGGAAATTGGAATGGCACCCAAAAAAAAAGAGCATTGCCCTCCATCTCAAAGTCTCCCGCACGATGTGGTGATGAAGAGTGAGGGTGAATCTTCACCAACAGTCTCCAGTCATTGTGTTTCAAGGAAATCACAATAAAAAACACAGGTTCAGTCTTCACGCAAATAAAATATGCATGAGTCTTCACCAAACATTCAATAACAAGGCGTTTTTCTGTTGGTTGCAACTTCAATTATCAGTCATTACACCAACGCATGCAGTCTTCAGTCTTCAATCATACAACGCAGGCTTGCAGCAGCACCCAGTCTCCACGCAGTCTTCAGCATACAATGTAGGCTCAGAATATCTCCACGCAGTCTCATACTCCACGCAGAATACCGGGCATAATATCTCCACTCAGGCTCAGAATAAAACTAGGGAAAAGACTCCACGCAGCAGTATACTCACGCTCAGCGTTGTAATTAATGGAGGAGAGGTATTCAGCTCCAATGCTTCAACAATCTTCCACGATGCAGCCAGAAATCACAGCCTCTTATAAAACTTAATCTTTCATAGCAGTTCTCAAAGGGAGATCGCAGTCTCTTCATAAAATCACAGACAAATATCGCAGTGTACACAACAGAAGATGAATGGAGAGTGTGGTTACAACTAAGGGTTAGGTATACATCAAACGTATGAGTAGAAAACGCACATAATGAATGCGCGTAGGGGCAGACTGACTGAGCAGGCAGCCTGAAAGAGCAGAATGGTAGGAGAAACAAATTGACAAAGGGAAGAATGGAGGTCTGGCAGCCAGACTGCCAGGACTGAAATTTAGCAGCAGGAGTTATGGCAGGAACCCGCTCTGATACCACTTGTTAGGTATAACTCCCGATTCTATATTATTCCAATGCTAATGCATATATTTATACATTTCAGGTGATGGTTGAGATTCTGACCGGCCTATCCATATTCCTGCATAACTGTTCAGCTTCCTATTCTTTATTTATTTATTTACAATATATAACCCTAACGGATTATATTCTAACAGTAAGAAAGGACATATGAAGAAAGACTATAGAGCTCCAAAGAAGAAAGGAGACAAACAACAAGAGACTACTCAGGAAGCGAATGTAGCAGGTGATGTGCTACAAGATGCTTTGATTCTTGCATTAGATACTACTAGTGATTACTGGGTAGTATATTCAGGGTCTCATGTCATGCTACACCCCATAGGAAATTCTGTCATGATTATGTTCAAGGTGATTTTGGGCATGTACTATTGGGGGATGATGAACCGTGTAAAATTGTTGGAAAGGGTAAGGTACAGATTAAGTTAAATAATTGAAATGATTGGCTACTAAAATATGTAAGGCACATTCCTGCTATGAAAAGAAATCTGATCTCAACAGGGCAGTTAGGAGATGGCGGTTGTTTGTCTACGTTTGGAGAAACGTGGTGGAAGGTCACTAAAGGATCAATGGTAATAGCAAAAGGAGATAGGATAGGTACGTTATATTTCTGTCCACATAATACTGATTATTCTATCTCTGTAGCTTCCACAGAAACAGGTGCGGCGTTGTGGAATCATAAGCTTGGCCACATGAGTGAGAAGGGGATGCGGATTCTCCACTCAAGGAAACTGCTTCCAGATCTGAAGTAGGTAAGTTTGGAATTCTATGAGAACTGTGTTTATGGAAAACAGAAGAGAGTTAGTTTTCTCAGGGTTGGGAAACAAAAGAAGAGTGAAAAGTTAGAGCTTGTCCATACAGATGTATGGGCACCAGCTCAGGTACAATCTCTTGGTGGCTCTCGTTATTATGTTACTTTTATTGATGACGCAACTAGAAAAACTTGGGTTTATTGCATTAGATAGAAATCTAACGTGTTTGATACTTTTAAGAAGTGGAAAGATTTGGCTGAGAATGAGACAGGAAAAAGGTTGAAATGTCTCAGATCTGATAATGGTGGTGAGTACTGCATCACATAGTTTGATAGTTACTATTCACACAATGGGATTCATAGAGAGAAGACAGTCCCTGGAACACCACAAGAAAATGGCGTGTTAGAAAGGATGAACAAAACGATCATGGAGTATGCAAGGTGTATGAGATTGCATGCAGGGTTGCCCTTACAATTTTGGGCTGATGTTGTAAACATTGTTGTTTATTTAATATTGATAAATATGATAGAGGCATGGATAGGAAAACAGGTAAAATACTCATTTCTGAGAAATTTTGGTTGTGAAGCATTTGTCCATATTGATAAATATGATAGAAAAAAGCTTGAAGCTAAATCCAAGAAATGTACCTTTATTAGATATGGGGTAAATGATTTTGGTTATCGTTTATGGGATTATGAAAAATGGAAAATAATTAGGAGTAGAGATATTGTATTCAATGAAAAGGTCATGTACAAAGATCAATTACAGGGAAAGAAAGTGGAAAAGGAAAACACAGAGTACACAATGCTTGATGAAATCAAAGAAAATGAAGTTCCAAAAGCACCAAAAAATCAAGAGAAGCAGTAGTTACCTTAAACTCCTACAATTGTAAGAAATTCTAAAAGGTTAAGTAGACCCCCTGAACGATTCTCTCCTTCACTGTATTATTTATTGATGATTGATTCTGATGAACCATAATATTATGAAGAAGCAATGCAGGTAGAAACTAGAAAGAAGTGGGAGCAAGGCATGGATGAGGAGATGGACTCATTGGTAAGAAACCAGACTTGGGATCTGGTTAAGTTTCCTGCAAAAAAAGGGCATTGCAAAATAAATGGGTTTACAGGTTGAAGGAAGAATATGGAGGAAAGAAGCGGTACAGGGCTAGACTTGTTGTAAAGGGGTTTGCAAAAAAGAAAGGTATAGACTTTGATGAAATATTTTCTCCTGTTGTTAAAATGACTTCAATTAGAACTATTTTAAGTCTAGTGGCGGTAGAATATTTGCATCTTGAACAGTTAGATGTAAAAACAACCTTTCTCCATGGGGATTTGGATGAAGAGATTTATATGCAGCAGCCACATGGGTATGAGGTCAAAGGTGAGGAGAATTTGGTTTGCAGGTTGAAGAAGAGCTTGTATGGCCTGAAGCAAGCTCCAAGGAAATGGTATTTAAAATTTGATAAGTTTATGAGAGAACAAGGTTATGATAGACGTCATTCTGACCACTGTGTTTATTTCAAGAGGCTAGATAATGGAAGATATATTATCTTTTTATTGTATGTGGATGATATGTTTGTTGCAGGGTATAACATGCAGGATATAAATGTGCTCAAAAGAAAACTAGCTAATTCATTTGCGATGAAGGATTTGGGTGCTGCAAAGCAAATCCTTGGTATGAGAATAACAAGAGACAAGAAAAATCGTAAATTGACATTGTCTCAAGGTGAGTACATAGAAACGGTGTTGCAGAGGTTGAGAATGCAGAATGCAAAAATAGTTAGTACACCTTTAGCCAACCATTTAAACCTAAGTAAGGAGATGTGTCCAGAGACACATGAAGAAATAGATTACATGTCAAGGATTCCCTATTCATCAGTGGTTAGAAGGCTTGATGTATGCCATGGTATGCACAAGACTAGATATTGCACATATAGTGGGAGTTGTGAGCAGGTATATGAATAATCCAGGTAAAGAGCATTGGAAAGAAGTACAGTGGATTCTCAGGTATTTGAGAGGTACTACTTCACATGCATTATGTTTGGGAGGTTCAGACACTGTTCTATAGGGATATGTTGATGCAGATATGGCTGGTGATAAAGACAGTGGGAGGAGCACCATAGGGTATGTGTTTACTATGGGTGGAACAATAGTAAGTTGGATTTCAAAACTACAACAGGTTGTTCCACTTTCAACAACGGAAGTAGAGTATGTTGCTACTACAGAGGCTAGTAAGGAGACGATTTGGTTGCAGAGGTTCATGGAATAATTGGGTAAGAAGCAGGAGAATAGTATTCTGTATAGTGACAGACATAGTGCCATTCATCTTGCAAAGAACTCAACCTTTCATTCGAAGACTAAACATATACAACTCAAGTACCACTTCATAAGATTTGTTCTAGATGAAGAACTATTAAAACTGGAAAAGATACATACTAGCCAGAATCCTGCAGACATGTTGACAAAGGGAGTAACCAGAGAGAAACTAAGTTCCTGCTCAGTTTCTATTGGCCTTCAAGCATGAAGGTGAAAATAAGAAATTTTCCAAGTCCAAGGTCTAGAGCATAGTCCAGCAAGTGCAGTAGCAGTGGAGTTGCTGTGATCAGTCTCCAAGTGGGACATTGTTGGTTTGTGGAGCCTGATCTTCGAGATCCAGAGATATTATTCAGTTGTGTTTGTACCCCAGGTGTACTGTACACTCATTCGCCCTGCCTTGGGATGTGTGTTGGCCAATAGTTTTGTGGACCCATGGTATTGGGTTAACCGTAGTATTTTCCCATGGTATTTCTCCTATAAAAGAAAGCATTGTAACACGACTATGTATGGTATTATTTTGTATTGTAAACAATCTCTATGATTATGTGGGAGAGATTGTGAGAGCATGAAGAGGTAGTGCAGTGGTTTTGCTGCAGGTTGTATCCCTTCATCTTTCTGGATTGTAATAAAAGGACTAGAAATTTCTTTGTGGACATAGCCCATCATTTGGGTGAACCACGTTATATATGTGTCTCTCTGTAATGTGTTTAATGTGTTTTGCATCTTGTTTAATGATTTAACTTTATTTGTGTTATTGCTCTGCAGTGCTATTTTCTAACAAGGTAGATTTCAGCAATGCAGTTGAAGAAGTTATGTAGGAAAGGTTTCCAGTTGTATGCAGCTCATTGTTGTGGAGGCAACAGAGAATGAAACTCCTAGCTTGGAAAAATTTCATGTGTTGCAGGAATTCAGGGATGTGTTTCTTGATGAGATTCCAGGGCTTCCTCCAAAGATGAACATTGATTTCACAATTGAACTTGTGCTAGGAGCGGCACAAGTGTCCAATACACCCTACAAAATGAGTACACCAGAAATGCTAGAACTAAAGATGCAACTGCAAGAATTGTTGGAGAAGAAGTATATAAGGCTGAGTGTGTCTCCTTGGGGAGCATCGGTTTTGTTTGTAAAGAAGAAAGATGGTACACTCAGGTTGTGTATTGATTACAGATAGCTGAACAAAGTCACGGTGAAGAACAAATACCATTTTCCTAGGATTGATGACCTCTTTAATCAAATGAGAGGAGCAAAGGTATTTTACAAGATTGACTTGAGGTCTGGTTACCATCAGGTGAGAATCAAGGATTAAGACATTCATAAGAAAACCTTCAGAACAAGGTATGGACATTATGAGTTTGTAGTGGTACCATTTGGTCTCACAAATGCATCGGCTACATTTATGTGCCTTATGAACAGTGTCTTCAGTAGGTATTTGGACAAGTTTGTTCTTGTTTTCCTTGATGACATTCTTATTTATTCTAAGAATGAGAAAGAGAATGAAGAGCATTTGAGATTGACATTTCAATTTCTCAAGGAGCATCAGCTGTATGAAAAACTGAGCAAGTATGACTTCTATAGAGATATAATTCAGTATTTGGGTCACATTATCTCAGAAGAGGGTATATCTATGGACCCTAAAAAGATTGAAGCCATTATGAATTGACCTACTCCTATAAATGTGACAGATGTAAGATCTTTTATGGGACTTGCAGGATACTACCGGAGATTCATTGAAGGATTCTCCAAAGTTGCACATGCCATCACTTCTTTGCAAAAGAAGGGGATAAAGTTTGAATAGACATCGAGGTGTGAAGAAAACTTCCAGCAGTTGAGGAATCTTCTCACCAGTGCACCAGTATTGAAAGTTGCAAACCCAGAGAATTTTTTTTTGGTGTGTACCAATGCATGTGGACAAGGGCTTGGAGGAGTCCTTACGTACGACAACCACATGATATGTTACGAGTCAAGAAAGTTGAAGGAGCATGAGAATAACTATGCCACTCATGATCTAGAGTTTGCAACCATAGTACATGCTCTCAAGATGTGGAGGCATTACTTGATGGGAAGAAAATTTGAGCTAAGGAAAGACCATTGTGGTCTGAAGTATTTGTTTGATCAGCCTACTCTAAATCCTAGGCAAGCTAGATGGCTGGAGTTTTTATGTGAGTTTGATTTCGAAATCAAGAACATAAAAGGAAAAGAGAATAAGGTAGCTAATGCGCTCAGCAGGAAGGTGCAGGAAATGCATGTGGCATCTCTTAGTATTTTCCAATCAGATTTGAGGAAGCAAATTGTTAATCATACTGCTGGAGATGAATTGTATGAGAAGGTCAAGGACAAATTGCAGTAGCAAAGTATTGAAAAGAGGTATGAGGAATATAAATTGGAAGAAGATGGACTTCTTACTTATAAAGGAAGATTTTATATTCCAAATGTAGTAGAGTTGAGGGGAGTTTTTATGGATGAAATCCATCAAGCTCCATATTCTGGTCACCCAGGATATCATAAGAAAATTGCTACAATCAGAAATAAGTATTTTTGGCCAGGAATGAAAAAGGACATGGCTGAATATATTTCCAGGTGCATGAAATGTCAGCAGGTAAAGGTTGAACATCAACACCCAGCAGGTTTGTTGCAGCCTTTGCCAGTTCCAGAATGGAATGGGAATTTATTTCCATGGATTTTACAGGATCGCCAATGAGTTGGAGACAACATGATTCCATCATGGTTGTGGTGGAGAAGTTGACAAAGGTAGCACATTTTATACCAATTAAGTCTACGCATAAGACTAATGACATTGCAAAGATATCCATGAAGGAGATTTTCAAATTGCATGGATTTCCTAAGGAAATAGTCTCTGACAGAGATTTCAAGCTCACTTCTAATTTTTGGAAGGGGTTGTTTGCAGATTTGGGTACAAAGTTGAATTTCAGCACTGCCTACAGAGAGAGTTAACCAAGTGCTTGAAGACATGCTTCACATGTATGTCATGGATAAACCCACCAAGTGGGAAGATTACTTACACTTGGTAGAGTTTGCTTATAACAATGGACAACAAGAATCCTTAGGGATGAGTCCATATGAAGCTTTGTATGGAAGAAGGTGTAGGACACCAGTGACTTGGGCTAACCGAGTGAACAGGGTTGTGCTTGGTCCAGAATTGCTCAAGGAGATGGAGCAGGAGGTTGTAAAGATTAGGCAGAATCTGAAAGCAGCCCAGGACAAATAGAAAAGCTATGCAGATAAGCATAGAGTGAACAGAGAGTTCAGTGTTGGGGATCATGTTTACCTTAAAGTGAGGGAAAAGAAGAGTTCCTTGAAGCTTGGAAGTTGTGCCAAGCTATCACCAAGATATTGTGGGTCGTTTGAAGTACTTGAAAGAATAGGGCCAGTTGCATATAGACTTGCATTGCCTGCTAGCACTAGAGCTCATAATGTTTTTTATGTTTCTTTGCTTAAGAAATATGTACATGATCCTAACCNGAGGGATAATTCCAAATCGAGCCAATGCGCATCCTCGACAGGAAGGTCACGATGCTCCGGAATTGATCCATAGGGCAGGTAAAGGTGCAATGGGAGCACTACAATCCTAAAGAAGCTACGTAGGAGCTAAAGGATTCCATGCGATTGGCACATCCATTTTTGTTCAATTCTGCAGAGCACTGAGGCGGTACCAGTGTAGCATTTTTGTTCAATTTTGTAAAGCACTAAGGACAGTGCTATTGAAGGGGGAGGGGAATGTAACACCCCGGTTTTGACCCCATTTGCATTAAATGCATATGATGTTTATATTGTAATTAATCATCATTGTGGAGCTAAAGGAAAAATCCCCACCATCGATTTAACATTTTTATGTTCCGACGATTAAAATTGTTTCCGATGGTGTTTCGTGTTATTCGGCATGTTATAATTTTGGCATCATGTAAATATGCATTTTAATTAAAATAGCCACAACCAACTATGTCTATGCAACAAATAATGAGATGGGGGCATGATTTTCCTAAGGATAATCTTGTGGGGGGGGGAATATTTAACCTTTGGGTCCAAAGGGTAAAAGCCAAATGTCAATGGGAGAACCCATCAAACAGCCAACTACTTTTCTTGTTTCATTCACCCAATCATTTAATTTTACCAAAAATTGGTTGAAGTAGTTATTGCATGGAGATGGGAAGAGTATGGAGAGGAAATTCGAATTTGGGGAAAACCCATTTTTGGGGAAAATCAATTTTGACTTTTGGGGCAAGTAAACACCCAAAATGCAAGCCCATTTGGCCATACATCCACATTCTTCAATTTTGGGCTCACACAGGAAGCTTGGGAGTTGTTTCATCTCCACGGTTTTTCCTGTGGTATGTTTCTCCTTCACGATTTGGGCTGCTGGGCATTTTCCTCGTCATCATTCACCCACATTGGGGCTCTCTCAAGCGACTGGGAATTTGTTGAGTGTGAAATTCACGATTTTGGATTTGTTGTATATATTTTTCCCTGGTGTGGGAAGTCGTTCTTCATTTTCTGGAGGCTGATAATTTTGTTTTTTTTATGTTCTTTTGGTTGGATTTCTTCCCCAACAATTTATGTTGCATTTCCCCAATGATTTCCAAGCTGAAAATCATTTTTGTGTTTCCTAGCGATTTGGAGGAGAGACCACATCCTCATGGGTGTTGTTGTTGATTTTTTTTTTGGCCACGTTAGGGCCAAAATGTCCCTAGGATACGATTTGTTGTTAATGGGTTGTTCTTACCCTCCTTGGCAATTAATTTTGTGGCTGAACTATTTTCCTCAACCTAGAAATTGTGTATATTGTTGTGTATGCAAATGGTCTTTGGAATGTATAGGAGTGGAAAAGAGTCTACTTGACAAACCTATTGTTTTGCAGGAGCCTCATAGATAGATCTAGAGGGATGGATCTCTTCTCTACACCCCTCTAAATAGCACTGGAAGGGAATTCATGGCCTGAGGGACTGTGCAGCAAAGAAGGGAATGATTCCTTGTGTTGGGTGTGTGTGGATGTCTTAGGAGTCAAAGTAGTTCTGGTGTAGGCATCCTTAGCTCTTCAATGAGCCCATTAGACTAGCAGATAGTGCTTCCATCTCCTAATAACCTGATAAACCCAACTTGTTGGCTTGGTTATGTGTTGTTGGGTACTCTTGGCCTGATAAACCCAATCGTGTTGGCTTGGATGATTTGTGTATACTTTAGCTGTGTGTGAGCTTGCTAGTTTCATTTTCCTTGGGGAATCATGCCCAACTTGGGGGCAACAGTGTTGCTGAGAGATTAAGGAGCACACTGGCCTATGGTTGGGTGGAACGTTGTAGAGACATAGCTGGTTGCGGGATGAGCTTCTTCATAAGATAAGTATTCTTTTCTATTTCATCTCTGCAATTATATTTGTTGTTTAATGAAAATGATGAACATGTTAAATGCTTGAATGGAATGTAGTTGCTTCCATTGTATGATAAATAATTATGCACATGTGCATGTTTTAGTTCAAATCATTTCAATTTTTAACATGTGTATGTTCATGGGGCTAGTTTCCCAGGTAGATAGAAGCATCGGTAGCATCCTCTTTTCCAGTTGGAGGGTTGGGGACGTTACATCTGTCCAGATCACCCATCAAACTACACCCTGCTGAGAATTAATTCCGGGAATTTAAAACATGAAACAACTTGCAAACGATTGTTATCCACGTGTCTAAGTGATGAAGCTGTGTTCTAGATAATTTGCCATCCTGCATTGTCTTTTGCTCGCCACCACATCAACCATCCACGCGTTGGATTGATGCATTCAACCACACTCTAGAAGATTCGCCAATACTCTCTCCTCTATTTTCCATGAGCCCACCTACTGCGATAAGGAAGGAACCTGTGCGCCACATCTGAAGGTCGTTCACGCTAAAGAGGAGCATGTGTGTTCGCTGCCCAATAAAAAGACCAAAGCCGCGTTGAAGAAGGAAGGTTTCCTGAGCGTTGGCCTCTAAAATGTTATGTGCCTTTAAGATCGACTAAATTTAGAGAGCAGTCGACCACTAAAGGGTCGACTTGCTCATCTATGTAAATTATTATATATAGCATCCTCTGTGAGAGAGCTCAACTAGCTAGAAGAGTTAGGTTAGCCAAGAAGAATCAGTTCATACTTTGATCTGTTCTTAAGCACTATATTTCTGTTCCACCATCTGAATAAAGAATTCTATGTGTTGTTGTTGAAGATTGCGTTTGAGTGGAAGTTAGCCAGGCATCACCCTTGATTGCTGAGAGGGCCCCCCTATGTGTTCATTTCCTTCATTTTTTTTGTTGTAGCTAGTTTAATTCATAGTCTGTTTTATTATTTCTGTAATGCAATTTTATTTCTAAATTAGATAGTTAACTGTGTGCATAGTTTGTTTTCAACTTTTCTTTCAGTCATTTCATTTCCAGTCTATTGCTTGATTTATTTACAAATTAGATAAAATATATTGTTGTTTATCAAATTAAGTAGATTTAGTTCTCTCTATTTCATTTCTGTTTCAAATTATCAGTTTATGCAATTTACATCTCAATTTATTAATATGCAATGGTTTCTTTATGCTTATGTTTATGGATTTGTTTAAGTCTATTTTATTGTTAAATTTGCTTAGTAAGTAGGTTTATTTATTGCCTTTATGCATTAGAATTACATCTGCATGACTTCAGCTGAAGATTAGCTCATTTAGGTTAGTTTTTACCATTTTAACTGTGCAGACTGTCATTCGTACAACATGTTCAGTCTGTTATTCATCCACCGCTTTCAGACCCACAATTTAGTCTGTCGTTCAACCCTTAGTTTTATTTTTAGTGTCTTTTATGTATTTTGAGACTGTTTTTAGTTCTATTTTGTTAATGTCTGAATTATGTTTTGACTGTAATATTTAGATAATAGTTTTGTTTAACATTAAAGTTAAAGTCTAAATATTCTAGGTTATTTATTAAGGTCTTGTTATTTTTCTTTATTTCTTTTCGCCTTGAATGTGTGTTGAGTTGTTTTCGTTTCTTGAGTGTTATTTCTGATTTTGTTTTACTGTTGTATTATTTTGTGTTTGTACTCTTTTAGATTGATTTATTTGTTTGCATGTGAGATTTAGTGTTACATGTGTTCTCCTTAGTATGCTTTTAGGTTGTCTCTTTGATGTTGTGTTATTGTTGAAAGAGCTTCTAGGACAGAACCTAAAGATATTTCTTTTATTAAGTTTTTTACTTGCTTCTTTTATCAAGTTTTCTTTTTTAAGTTTTCTACTTGTTTTTCTTATTAAGTTTTCTAGTTTCTTATAAGTTAAGTCTTCCTTGCACCCTAGTTTCCCATTTGAATAGTTAATTGTTGATTGTATTTCAGTGTAAAGTTAATTATCAATTATTTATTTTATTATTTTGTCTCAGTTTAATTATCTTAATAATTGCATTTTTTGGAGTTTGACTCGGTTTTTCATTTTGAAAGATCTTTCGATCTTTTGTTTGTTAAAATATTTCCACGACACCATAAGAACCCCTTTTCCTTCACATATCTTTTGTGTCAACTCTAAGCTTACCAAGCCCAGTTGATAATTAAAGAATAGGTGGATTAATTTAGACATTATAATACACCCAACACTTTTGGCATTGCTGTCGGGGAGTTTTTCTATAAGGTAGAGTAGAATTATTTATGAAGTTTAGAAATAGGTTGGTAGCGAGGGAGCAGTAAGACAAGAGGTAAGAACCTGCGCATATGTTATAACAGGCACCCCCAAATCCAACAATAGTAGTAGCATAGGTTTTCTTTAGTTTAAATGTATTTCATGATTAGAATTAGAGATCCTCAGGGTAGATTTGTTAAGGCCAAAAAACTTATTGAAGTCCATACTAACTACCGTAGGGACATAATTCCCCACTTACTAACTCACCAGAAAGGTATCGAAAGACACCTATAGGAAGTAGTTCTACCTTGAAACCTAAGGAGTCTCTCTTAGAACATCTTATTGGAGAAGCCATAGAAGGAGAGGGAACCTTGGCAGAAGGTCCTAAGGACCCCATTCCTAAGGAAGTTCAAGAGGATCAACCATTAGAAACCTCCAGCCCTCCACTAGTTTCGAATCCAATTAACACAACTTTTTCACTAGTAGGAGATCCAAATTTCGTTGACTTTGTTGATCCTGCCCAAGTAAAATCTCTCTTTGGAACCTCAGTAGATCCAATTATCTCTCAAATTGAAACTTCTACAGTAGAACCTATTATCCCTCTAGGATTCAATAAAAACACGGTTGATCAGAGGAATATCTCTCTCGAAAAAGAACGTTGGGATGCTCCATTATCACCTCGAAAGGAGCCTCCTAAGTATATTTACATTAAGAATCCAACTTGTATGGAGAGACGAAGAGAAAATGAAAACCATGATGAAGTTAGAAATGAAGAAGGAGAATGGGAAAATTCGAACTGAGGCTACCTTTGGGTTCCCTATCTTAGATACAATGCAGGATGTAACTATGAAATAGGGTGCACTCCTTATTAAGCCAAAAATATAGATAATTGATCCATCATATCCTCACTAAAATTATAATTTGGCAGTATGTCACTAGTCAAGTCTCTAGATATAAGGTATCTCATCAACCTCATGCATGTCCTCATCATGTTGTGAAGGAACCTCCCCAACATATGTTCGTATATTTGTAAAATACTAGACAATGATCATTAGACAATTTGATCAAGAATTAGAAAAATTAAAGAAAATGTTACAATGACTTATAGGTGCATTAAATAAGCCAAAAAAAAACTAGATTAATCAAAACATAACACTAATATTAAATTTGTAATTTGGTTGCTAATCTTGTTTAAATAGGATGTCCACACATCCTTACTAGTTTAATTATACATGTGGGTGCTTCATAAGAACCATGGTATGACAATCCTCAATGACAAGCATATTTGATACAACTAGACTGGTCCTACAAAGGAACTCTAGGCAGTCCCTCTTTGGCATCATCTACCTCCACATGCATATGTGCATCGATCCTTAACCCAAGGAAGGAGGTGGTTGAATAAAAGTCTAGTGATAGGAAACCTCTCAAAATAAAAATAAAAATAAAATAACTATGAACCAAATTTGAAGAACATTCTCCTAGAAAACAAAAAACAACAACAATCCAAAGGTAAACAAAATTGTCGCAAAACAAGGAAAGACCGCCAAATCAATTTGGGTCCCTACATTAAATAATATACATAGTGAAATAGAAGGAAACTAATGTGCTGCCTATATGAGGTGTAGTGGGACACTATAATGACCATAAGAGAGAGGAACCTAACATCTGTTAGAACCTACAAAATAATAAATAAAATATGAAGAAAACACTAACACACCATAGAGTGAACAGGAGATTTTACCCTAGAAACCCTTTACTAAGAAAACTCGAAACCAATTTTTCTATTATGCTTCACCAATTCATATAAGTAATGGCCAATCCACCCAACATCAACAACCCATAGGAATCTTACAATGGATTTAATCAATCCTTTAAATAGTATTCATCACATGCAAATACCACGGGTTTCCCAAAACCATGGGCCTACAAACCACCAATGTTAAACCCATTAGACCAAATCAAGTTTATCTCAATTACTTTATAACTAAGTCAAGGTTAACACAACATTCCACCATTTAAAGTTGACTTTGGTAAACACCTACCCCCTATCTAAGTTTTGGAATAGGTTTCTGAGAGTACAACATACCCTTCTATCACCTAAGTCTATGTCTAGGATTTATATCAATGATCCAACAAAATAGGGGTCACATGCCTAAATAGGTATTACAATTGTATTCTCATTTACATTATAATTAAATCCGACTCCATAAAAATGATTACAATACAGTGAGTTGATTCAATCTATCCTTAACCAAGTACTTCTCCATCTTTGATGTGCTTGTTCCAATTATTTGCTTGTTATTTATGCAATGCCTTTTCATATTCATTTCAACATGGAAAATGTTTGTTCGAGAAGATAGAACTCAATTCCTGACCACCTAATTACGCATCCACCCCACTACCAAGTGAAATGGTCATCCCTTAACCTCCTAGGTCCCTCAAGAAATCACCATATTCACTATCAATATATATGTGCAGGATCAAGATAGATGCAAGTGGTGGCAACCGAGAAATTATTCAGAGTTTATCAAGCTTACAGTACACACAACTAAAAACCTAGTGCTCCATGCACACATTTCACGCACATAACAGAGCATACATGGGTTCCCAATATCACAAGATTACTCAACTCTCAACAATCATGGCATGAACAATTGGCCTTCCCTCAATGAATGAAGGAAATAATACTCCAAAATTCTCCTCATGGGATCTTCATAACCTGCAAGACAAACTTGTTAAATTTTTATCATTTAATCAATATGATCTAAGGATCTTATCTGAGAGAATAATATGTACAACAATTAATCACAAGATACAATAGACACAAATATTTTCCTCGGGGAAACCATAAAGGAGAAAACCCTAGAACTTCCTTAGATATAGAATGAGCACCAATGGCAGCAGTAAAGCCCAAAGACAGAAAGATGATCTCCAACAGTTGTTCTCTCTCTCACCTGTGTGAGCTCCTCTTCTCTAACCTATGTGCTATAGCTAGGTGAGTGTGTGTGACAAATAGAGAGGCTCACTCTCTATTTATACTAGTTTTTTACTTGACAATTACTTACCAGGTCTGACTTCACTAGGAGAGTCTAATAACCCTAGTTCCCCTCAACTATGGGGACTTTCCCCCCCTGATCAACAAGGAGGGTTAACCTCAACTCAATTGAGGGGACTATTTCCTTGACTTACAACGGAGGGTTAACCTCAATGACTTTACATGAATTTATTATATTAATGACTCTCCCAATAGGAACATCGAGATACAATGAAATACAAATGATTCTCCCGATAGGAACATTGGGGTACAATATAAGATATACTCGTGAATACATTCTGAAGTTACAAATACATCAACACTCCCTCTTAACTAGGAAGGTATTCTATTGACACAATTCAGCAGCACAAGTATTCGTCACTAGATCATCATCAAAGCTGGACCATCACTAGATCATCATCAAAGATTGATCATCACTGGATCATCATCATCGTCACTGCTCCCACTATCTCGAGTAAATGGTGCTATATCTCAATTCTAATCGAGGAAGTTCTATAGAGCCAACCCTTTTTCATGCCGGTTGTCCATGTAGGTCTTCATCTTCTTCAGCGCTTATATCCAACCATGGGATGCCCAGCCTGCCACCATGTCGAAAAGGCTCGCCCAACACTTATATCTGACCATGGGAGGAACACATCCAACATCCATGTCATAATGGAATTCCCAACACTCACATATGACCATGGGAGGCCTAGCCTGCCACCATGTCAGAAAGGCCCAGCACTCACATCTTTCCATGGGAGGCCCAGCCTGCCACCATGTCAAAAAGGCCCAGCACTCATATCATACCATGAGAGGCCCAACCTGCCACCATGTCATAAAGGCTCATCCAACACTTATATCTAACCATGGGAGGCCCAGCCTGCCACCATGTCAAAAAGGCCTAGCACTCACATATGACCATGAGAGACCCAACCTGCCACCATGTTAGAAAGGCTCAGAACTTACATCTGACCATGGGAAGCCCAGCCTTCCACCATGCTGGAAAGGCTCTGCACTTACATCTGACCATGGGATGCCTAGCCTGCCACCATGTTCGAAAGTATCTGCACTTACATATGACCATGGGAGGCCCAACCTACCACCATGTCAAAAGGGCTCAGCACTTACATCTGACCATGGGAGGAACCAATCCTTCCACCATGTCAAAAGGGATCATTGCTTACATCTGACCATGGGAGGAACACTTCCAACATCCATGTCAGAAAGGCTCTTAAATTACATCTGACCATGGGAGGAACCAATCCTTCCACCATGTTAGAAAGGGCTCTACACTTACATCTGACCATGGGAGGAATACATCCTACCACCATGTTAGAAAGGCACTACACTTACAATTGATCATGGGAGGAACCAATCCTACCACCATGTCAGAAAGGCACACGGACTTATCACTTCCCCTTGGAGGGAACCTCGATCTAGAGAACACTAAGCTTCTCCCTGAAGTACTTATACTTCACTCTGGCCATTTCTAGCATAGAATTACATAAGGGATTATTATGTCCAAGGATAACCTCCTAGCTTCGCCAGGACTGATTACATCCGAGGAAAACCTACAGGACTGTTTACGTCTGAGAATCGTATGAGCTTTGCCAGGATTTTATGCTTAGACAACCTGCCTCATCAGCTATGCTAGAACTCATCACTCCCTATTTCGAGAGATCTCGATCTGGATAACATACTGGAGCTTCATTCCTCCTCTTCTGCTTCAGCTGTACTCAGTGCCATGCAATATTGCTTCTTGCTAAACCAAGATATCACACCTGATCCCATACTAAAGCAACACTCTGAAGTGCTCTTCCTCTCAATGGCACTGCATGCCCAATATGAATCTACATAAACTTCTAGGTTAATCTATTGATTCACCTTATACTTGATCCCATAATCAACTGTACCATTTGGGTACCTCATTGCATGGTTTGCAACCATCGGGCGAACATGTCTCGGATCCATAGGAACTGGCTCAATGTGTTCACAACAAAGCAAATATTTGGTATCATATTCGTCAGGTACATCAAGCACCCAATCATATGACGATACATCATGGCATCAACCAACTCTGACAAAGCATCACTCAATAGCTTCATGTTTGATGCCATAGGTGTGGCCATGGCCTTGCAATCTGTCATCTTGAACCTCTTCAGGATCTCCACTGCATACTTCTCTTGTCCCAGGGAGATTGCACATACATTCTGCCACACCTCCATGCCTAGAAAGTAGTGCACTAATCCAATATGTCAGAAAAGAGTTTTCATTCTAGATAAGTAGCAATGGAGAGTTGAATAGTACCATGGGGCTACTTACCCATTACATTCATATTAGTAGTATACTGTCATTAATACAAACATTATATCATGCATAACACATAATTGTATATAAACAATTGCATAACAAAACAATATCATGAAATGGAAATTGAATAATTATCTTTATTCATTTCGTGGGTAGAATCCTTCGTGAGCCTTAAGCTTCATCATATTCTTCATTCATAACAATGTCATTTCTTATCCTAATGCTAAGATGGATAAGAGGTTCTTCAAGAGTTGAGTCCTTCGTATTCCTCATCACTTAAGGGATCTTCTTTGGATGGTGAGAGCTTGATCTTCAGTTGCTCCCATTTTTTCTTCTCTTATTTGAGTCGAGCTTCTTCTTGTGTGCATTCTTCCAGAGTTTGTTGAAGGTAATCACTTCCTTCTGGCACACATTCCTCAAATGAATAAATCCCATGATCCTAGGAGGCCATTCAAGGTGGTTATAACCATATCTTAATTCTTCTTCGATTGCTTTGTCATAGCATCAAAAACTTCCTTTTGGTGTCTTCAAGGATGACACATGAGGGATGAGATGATATGTAATAGAATCTGCAATGATTCTCTTGGATCTATCCTTGGCCTCATCTCCCTCTAGCTCCTATACCTTTCTTACTGAAATACTGATCCAAGTCAATTTCTTCAAGGATCACGGAGTTCCTATACTTCTTCCGATTTATATTCTTCTATTCAAATAGCTTGGTCAATGAATCAAGCATCTCTTTAGGTGTCTTTAGGGAATACACTTGTGGTATAATATGATCCTTGATTGAATCAACAATTATCCTCTTGGCATTGACCAAGTTCTTCTTGTGTAAGGCTTTGGCCTCATCTCCCTCTGGAACTGGAACCTCTCCACTTATGTAGGTGTCCAATTCATTTTCTTCAAGAACTAGTGAGATCCTATACTTCCATGCTTGGAAGCTGTCAGCTTCACCAAGATTTTCATCAAGCTAGTGTGATTAGTCATTTTGAAATGAGAACCTCAAATGTAAATAGCAAAAGATTATATCTTACCGATTTGAGGTGTCCGTCCTAGTTCCAGATCTGGCTGATCTAGGGTTTGTCAGAGAAACCCTAATTTTAAAAAATTGGAATATTTTTGATATGATTAGATAGAAATATGGGCCTCTTTAAGGTGAGCTGTCCAATGTACTCCTTTTCTGAAAACAGTGGAGGGAAGCTCCTGAAACATGAATCCCTATTTTTCCAATTTCTTCTACAAAAATGCCTGATATTGTTTCTGCGGTATATCCAAAATTACCATCCTCTATATTTGAAATTTCATACTGAGGTAACCTATTCTGTATTATTTCCAACACCACAATTTTGACCAGAATTGGTTTCACCAATTGGTACTTATGAGTGTTTCCCCAAGGTAACTTCTTTGAGGACTGTTCATCATAGTGAACTTGTACGGACTTCCATGTGTCACTATTTCATCATCAGGGTCTGAAACTTTTACCATGAAAATTAAACTCCGTGCCCTATCTAGATCATCTTGTGAAATTTCATTTGGACATTCGTATCCCAAGATATAGCAATTCTCCCTAGGTGTCATGTTTAGGGATGAATCGTGGGAGAGGCTAGAACCCTAATTTGGAGGAATCATATCTCCAAGAATATAGTGAATATGAGGCTGAAATTTTTACACATGGTACATCGGGATTTTATCTTTGTCTTGTAAATGTTTCAGTGCTTGATCCTTCTTCAATATTGAGATATATTGAATGTACCAAAACTACCAGTTTTAGTATTTTACGATTTTTCAGGTCTGGGGTCAAATTAGGGTTTGACTTTCCCAGAGTCTTACACAACAAAAAATTTCGACCTTGGTCTCTAAATTTAGATTTTGAGGAGGAGAGAAATCATATGCTAGGCTCACTCAAAAATTCCATTTCTGTGAAAATCCCTAATTTTCAATGCAGTGGTAGGTCAAAAACTGAAAATGCCCGTAATCAAATTCTGCTTTACAGAAAGATGCACCCTTCAATGGAGAGTTATCTTAGCATCTATTTGATGATGATCTGTGGAGAGAGACCCAAAAAATAAGAAGCCCTATATTCTACAGCTGCATAGTGTCTTCTTCTCAGTTTATCTCTAATACCATGTTATATTTTTATCATTTAAGCAATATGATCTTAGGATCTTATCTGAGAGAATAACATGTATAACAACCAATCAAAAGATACAATAGACACAAATATTTTCCTTGGGGAAACCATAAAGGAGAAAACCCCGCAACTTCCTCAGAGATAGAATGAGCACCAATGGCGGCAGTAAAACCCAAAGACAGAAAGATGATCTCCAATGGTTGTTCTCTCTCTCACCTGTGTGAGCACCTCTTCTCTCACCTATGCGCTATATCTAGGTGAGTGTGTGTGACAAATAGATAGGCTCACTCTCTATTTATACTAGTTTCTGAATTTAAAATTACTTACTAGGGCCAACTTCACTAAGAGAGTCTAATAACCCTAGTGCCCCTCAATTGTTGGGACTTACCCCCCCTGATCAATAAGGAGGGTTAACCTCAACTCAATTGTGGGGACTATTGCCCCGACTTACAATGGAGGGTTAACCTCAATGACTTTACATGACTTTATTACATTAATGACTCTCTCAATAGGAACATTGGGGTACAATGAAATACAAATGATTCTCCCAATAGGAACATCGGGGCACAATATAAGATATACAACTGAATGCATTCTGAAGTTAAAAATACATCAACAAAACTTGGTGCCCAAGTGTCTGAATTCTTATTCAAAATCTCTCATTGGAATTTTCCCAAACCCTGGAAAATATCCCTTGCACTCTCTCTAAACTCCACATCGAATAAATGAAATCCACTCTAGAGCAATTCTAACACCCTTAGGCCAATTTGAATTGTCTCCAATAGATTGAATATAGACCACTGAGGAAGGGGTCCCAATCACTGAGGCTTCCGAAAACCACTAACTCATTCATTTGTGTTCTCAATAGATCAGCTTGAATTCATTGATACTAACTATATAATATTGATAATGAAACTACCAGATATTGAACAATTTGAATTTGTTGACATTGACTTAAACCCTCCCATAATTGTCTCTAAGTGTAATACCCCCATGCCATTACTTTTATTTTCATGTTTTGAAAATTACGTTTATTATGTAATGAGTTATGAAACTCAAAAACTCAAATGACATTTGCAAAACAAACCATTTTATCTATTTTTTAATTATTATATAAAGAAAATGACACTTGGAGAATTCACCTACATGAGGGGACACCACAATGGCACCAAGGGACATGTGTAAGAAATCTAGAGTGATTTTTACCAATCAAATCCAACCCAAAACTCAACAACTAGACAAGATCCTAAATCAAACGGATTTAAGGATTTGATTGGATATTTGATTGGGATGGCATAAGACATGGGAAAAGGCTATATATATGAGTGCATTGGAATAGCATGCGACGTCATGTTTTGCATGGGGAAAACGATGTTGAGTGCATGTGTTGAGAGTTTTTCTATTTTCAATTGTATGAGTCATTTCATGTTAGATGAAACAAAGAGCACCCAAACCAAACTTTATTCAACAGGAAAGGCCAGTGATTGTGCACAAAATATACATTAGAGGAAATTTGGGGTCTAAAATGGGCCTTATAAGAAAACGTGCCAAAATAAGTTTTTGTGAATTGGAATTCAAGAACCAATAGAATTTCAATAAAATAAGTCAACCATAATGGTTGAATTGACATATTTGTCATTAAAAAAAACTACTTTTTGTTCGTATTTTCGACATATCTCATTGTGTTTATACTCAAGTTTCGATTGGGAGAGCTCGTTGGATGCGGAATTTTATTCCGCATCCAACGATTACCCACATTGCATACTTTTGATGGACCTTGCTACCCCAAAAACAAGAAATACCTGAAAAAATGTGATGATGATGTCATCATCATGTTTTTTCAGGTATTTCTTGTTTTTGGGGTAGAGAGGCCCGTCAAAAGTAGTGTGGGTACTCGTTGGATGCAGAATCAAATTCCGCATCCAACGAGCTTTCCCTATCGAAATTTGAGTAAAAACACAGGGAGATATGTCGAAAATACGAACACAAAAAGTAGTTTTTTTCTTTCTTCCTCCAAAATTAATCAATATTATTTTATTATTTTAACTATTATTTTATTATTTTCCTTAGGAGGCCCATTTTAGACCCCAAAATTCCTCTAATGTTCATAGGCAGTGACAAAACCACCATGTTAACCATTGATCATATTTTTCTTTAATAATGATTATAGACAATACATCAGCCCAAGTGCTCCACACAAACAAAGTTTTGAAGAATCACCCCATACCCAACCTGTAAATACACCTCTCAGCACAATAGCTAAAAGTATTGGGTCACAATGTGGATAGAAATTTATGCTTGGTTTCAATCCTGCTTTATATATACTTTGTATGACTAACTTGTAGATGATCAAAAAGATTAATTAGCAAGAGAAGAGTGGGCCACCAAATATAAAGACATAAAAGACCCAAAAAAGGTAACCTCTTACTAGGAAAGAATACTATCACACCCTGAGGTTTTGAGACTTTGTCTATACATGTATATGTAGCTAAAGGTAACTTCTCATCCTTAAGGACAAATTCTTCTTTTTCAACCAAGTCTCCTTGACAACCAACCAAGAAATTTTCTGTTTTGATCAACATTCTTGGAGACCCATTCAATGCTTGGATTCGGGGGCTCCGACGAGCATACTGCTCAAGAAAAGGCTATGCCTCTGAAAGGTATGTTGTAGAACATAGTTGTCTGTTTCCATATTTTCTCCATATGTATACAACCCTTCACACACAACAAGAAAGTTAGTATGACCGTACGAAAAACAAATCATCAGACATTGAAAGAAGCTTGAAGAACTGCTCAATAATTGCTCCACAAACCCAATTCAAGGATGAACAAAGTCCATTTTACCCAAATCGAGCAAAGATCCATAAATCAGGGGAAAAATACCAAATTTTTAACCTATCATCCATAAATCTAGGTGAACCATATCCGTTTCTCCTCCAAAACTGGAAAATTCTGGCTATTTGACCTCTGATACCGAAGACATCCAGGCGAATGTCAAGATTTTCCCCATAATCAAGTGGGCTAAATTCCAGTTTATGAACTTTCATAGTTTCACGGTGCAGGCTATTTAAATTGGGGAAATTATATGTAAAATAAAAAATGGGCTAATTTATTAAATAAAAAAAATCATTTTAATATTAAAAGTTTTCCCACCTTTTTTTGGTAAGTCCTTAAAATTCTCCTATGGGCTATAATTCGCCCCTAAATTCATCTCTGACCGATTCCAACCCAAAGTGGAAGGATAAGTATCCATGTTTAATGTGTGGGGATTCCCAATTCATGAGGAATTTCCCTCATCGAGAGGAAGTTCAAAAATTCCATAAATGGAACTCTCAACCTTCCATCTTAATGGACCCCTTTCTGCCACCGCAACATCAATTTGATGTCCAACAACAACCAATCCCACAAGGAGAATCATCTACAACAGTACATGTGCTTACGATGCATAGTGAAACGGATGGTCTAACTACTAGAATAAAAACATATGATTCCTCTCCAGATAAGTAGATGGACACAGACATTATCGAAAAATCCTCCGTTCCTAAAACTACCACTCCTCAAGGTGTTATCGCTATCAAGAAACCCTCTTTGGATAAGGATTTGCGCCCACCCAAAAGTACAATTCAAAAGGCTACTTTCAACCCTAATTCCCGGGCTTCCCAAAGCTACAATATAGTTGAATATTTGGCCCAAGCCCCTTGTACAATATCATCCCTCAAATTGTTACAACATTGTCCTACACAACATAATAACCTATTATCGATTATCGGAGCGGTTAACCTGGATATGTCTAATTTCATTATGTTTAAGCTAGAGCAACTCAAGTCAAAACTTCCCCGCCAACTCGCATTTCAAATTAATACTATTGTTGCTGGTAAAAGCATACATCGAACCGTTCTAGGTGAAGGAGCTTCAACTTCCATCATGTCCATGTCACGATAGAGATCCATTGGGTCTCCCGAGCTAAACCGATAACCCACTACCCTCAAAGCATTTGACGAACGTGGATTTCAACCACACGACTTGTGGCAAACATTGGTTGTTGATTTAGGAGGAATAACTATTTCTATTCAAGTGGAAGTAATTTATGCACCTTTATGTTATAATCTATTGCTGGGATGAAACTGGTTTTATGCCATGACTACCATAGCATCGTCAGTATTATGTGTTTTATAGTTTCCCATTAAGGGAATATTATTATGATCGATCAGTTAGATTTATGTTGACCAGATACTAACTCTCACCCAACAAATAATGTCCCTATTTTAGGGAAATATGTGCCTAGTTGTGAGAGTGTAGGGGTCGAACTCATGAAAGATTCATCTCTGATGGGATTTTTTCTGTTACCCAACCCCCCATTGCTTACCGCCACATTGAACATGATCTCTTCCTTGGTTCTACACCCCTCCAACACACCTAATCCATTGATCATTCCAAGCTTATTAGAACTTGAATTGATTGGAAAGAATATGCCCCTTAGCCTGACTGAGGCTACGTACCATGCCATTCAATCAATAATTGATTATCCTATGTATGATGACCATCCTTCAAAGGCATCCCATTTTTATTTTTATTGTCTTGGCTCAACACTTCTTCACCATCGTGGGATTCTCTTCTTTATACTTTCCCCTTCGATGAGTCCGTCATGGAAATCATGAGCTTATATGAGATTCCCTCCTTTGGATATGGTGGAAAACAACATTTCGTCCATTATTTCCCCAGATGTTATGGTAAACCCTCAGTATCCTATCCTCACACAAGGTATGGAAAATGAAGGAAATTTGGTGAACATTATACCTACCATTTCCATTGACATTTCAGTGAAACATCGTGTCGTGGAACACATTTTTATTGGACAATATTTTTATCCAGAATAAGTCGAAGCTTATACAACCTTATTCAAATGATTTCATGATGTATTTGTGTGGAGCTATGAATAAATTCCAGGTATTGGCCCCACTATAGTCGTCCACGAAATTAAGACTTACTCTAGGGAAAAACTTGTTCGGTAGAAACTGTGACCAATGCATCCCCAAAATGCCGCGGTTATCAAAGAAGAAATTGAAAAGATCCTAAAAGTCAGTTTCATTTACCCTATCCCCTTGACATACTGGGTCTCTAACACCATTCATGTTGCGAAAAAATAAGGAACCATTGGAGTTTGCGTTGATTATACGGATTTAAACAAATCTTGTCCTAAGGATAACTACCCCACTCCCTTTATTGACCAAATCATCAGTAAATGTGCTGGTAGTGTCATATTTTTATTCATGGATGGATTCTTCGGGTATAATCATATCGAGATTTACTTAGTAGGCCAGCTTAAGATTACTTTCATCTGCTCTTGGGGCACATTTACTTATCGCAAACTATCTTTTGGCCTAAAGAATCTCGGTTCTACATTCCAGCAGGTCATATGCCTTTCATGATATTAAAGACATAGTGGACCCTCCTCTTGATGATCTACCAACTCATTCACATCATCGTAAGTTCCATATTGACCACTTAATGACAATTTTCCTCCGATGTCGTTGTTATAATATCCGACTTAATCCTGACAAGTGAATTTTTTGTGTCAAATCTGAACAGTTTCTTGGATTCATTATTTCAAAATGCGGGATCCACATTGATCCCCTTAAGGTAGAGGCTATTTTATCCCTACCACCCACCACCAACGTTACAGAACTTCATATTTTGCAAGGGAATCCAAACTTTCTGTGTCATTTTGTGTGTAATTATGTGGAGAAAACCCATGGTTTTATGCGATTGCTTATAAAAGGAACACCCTTTGTTTGGGATGACTACGCTCAACAAGCATTTGACAAACTCAAACACGCCATCACACATGCACATGTATTGCATATTAAATTGAGCACATAGATCTGTGGACCAACACACAACTCACAAGATAGATCATACAATTTACTCAGCAATCGAAGAATGAAACAATGCAAAAATGGCTTGCAACTATGAATGCTTTCATTAATCAAAAGTAATTAGATAATTAATTAAAATGAAGTACAATGGCTAAATAGACTCATGCAATTCGAATCCATGTGAGGAAATTTGAATTGGTTGGACTCTACTTGACTAAATGGTTAACTAACCTTGTCTAAATCATTATCGGAGTTCAAAATCCAAACTCAAGTGTCTAATTCAGTGTTAAATAGTTTAACTGATTGAGGTAGGTAAGTAAATGCGCCTCACCTGCATGCAGCCATGCAATCCTAGCACTAACTGAGTATAGCTGAATGTAGTGAACTAGAACTTAATGTAATTGACTCCTAACTGAGCTTGACTAGTCACCAACTGAACTCAATTAATGGAGGTTGGTATCGACACTCCTAGTGGCTCCTAATTTGTAGGGATTGATCTAGGAGGATCCTAAACCGATACATGCAAGTGAAATCAATGGCAGTTGGCCTCAATTAGTGTTCTCCACACTTTAGTAACCGGTACATGTACCCCAATTAGGCCAAGTGGACCCAATGGTGCGAGTGACTAAAAATAGACTGAAAGGACTCTTGATTTAGACATGATTCCTAATTTAGACATAAATGACCAAATTGGACAAGGGAGGATTATAATCCTAACACCCCGCTGAATGCTAACTTGGACAATTTGTGGGCCCTAGTAAATAAGACCATAGGTCACCCATTAAAGAAAGTGAAGTAACTACTCAATACAAGGAGCTAGGGAAAAAACCACATGGGAAAAAATCCCCCCCTCTAACTAAGCAAATAGAATCACAATTCAAGCTTGAAAAACTTGAAAATATGTTTATGTAATCTCTGTGATGTAGTGAAGCAGCATGCATGATGTTCTGTGAACAACTATCCTGGGGCCTGACATGTAGACTTCTCCATATCCTCCCAAAATGATGATGGAAGGAAGGAGGAATGTAGCATTTTTATGGATGAAGAGGTGTATGATCCATTCTATTCTTCTGAATGCAGTGTAACTGATCAGACATTGCCATGTAGCATCTCACGGGGATTTTGTTGCATCTCTCTATAGGAGGTGAGATTGCATGAAATAGTACAAGGGTCTTTGTCTTCTGTGTGTCAGATGGATTTCCAGTCATCTTCCTAGCTTCCCGCTTGGGAGTAGAGACTGGATCTAGATCTGAATCACCCTGAATCTCAATCTCATAAATTGATACAGCTGGATATGCAATACTAGTGGAAACTGTAAAAGAAGTAGATGGAATTTTTTTACCTTCCCTTGCAAGTGGCTGCTGAGAGTGCACTGGTTCGGAAAATGGCATGAAGTGTGAGAACTCATATGCCTTAGAGGCATGATTTGCAGCACCCTTTGCTATGATGTTCCTAGTAGAGATATCTATGATCTCCACTAAGTCAGGACCAAATATCACTCGCTTTGGAGACCCAATATAATTCATCTGGTATACAGATAATAGATTTACAGCTAAGGAGGGCACATAAAGCACATCTTTGAACTTTCCATGTTCAATCTTGATAGAACCCTTCCTTTTGGCTTTAATTTTACTGTTATTTCCCATCTGAATACTAGGACCATCAAAACACTGCAAGGAAGAGAATGATTCTCTGGATGCAACCATATGATTGGAAGCTCCAGAATCAATGAGGAAGGCATGTGCTATTGAGAAACTAGCCTTCAGTGCATGGCATGTCTCTTCATTTTCTTTAGTTTCTTCTCTATGGTCATCCTTCCTTGCGCTAGTAGGTACAATAATGTTATGTTTCTTCATAAGAAGATCCATGTTTCTTCATAAGAAGATCCTTTTCCATTATTCTTACTTCTCTCCGAACCTGAAGGCTCATTTGACTGCTCTTTCTCCACGGGAGACTCATCCTTTTTCTTCTCTTTATCATTTGCTACCTTAGGTCCTCCAACAACTAGTACATGATATTTGGAAGATCGAACGATCCCCATTTGGATAAACTTATCATGCTCCTGGGTGAGAGATTCTATGAACAAGTTAAGAGTAGGCATCCTCCAATTTGGACTAGTGAGCTTCACTGAATGAAATGTTGATACAAAGACTGAAAAGTTTGCACCAAGTTTTGAGAGAAAGGAAAGGATGAGTTGATCATCCTCCTTCTCAACCTTGCACAACTTCAACTGGAACACTAGATGCTTGAATTTGGTGAAAAATTCATTTAGTGTTTTGAAACTGGTTGGATGAAGAGAAATCAGCTCATTCTCTACTCGATAGATCCTCAGATCATCCTGCTTGTCAAATAAGGAAGCAAGCTTATTCCAAACTTGCTTGGTACTCTTCAATCCATTGATGTGGAAGAAAATATATCGAGAGATTGAGAGGCACAAGCATCCATATGATTCATCAAACCTATTACATTACTTTTCTTTGTCAACATAATGAATTGGCTCTACCTATATCTCCATTGTGAGTTTGAAGAGTCTTTTGGAGCGTAGCTGCATCTACGTGTCCTCCTTCCACTGGTGGTAATTGAAAGGAGTGAGAAACTCCATTGGAGGAGACATTTAGAATGCAAAGAAGAGGACTGAGATTCTGTAGAGAATGCAGTGAAGGAGACTGATAAACCTGTAAATCACACAATCAAACAGACAAAATAAGGCTGACAGTCTGCGCTTTTGGAATTTCCTTCACGCCTAGATTAGTTGATCAAGCAAGCTTGATCAACAATTCCTTTGCTTGGGATATTAAGGGGTAAATTCTCTGCTTCTGGTGCAGTACTGGAAGGAGCAATTTTGCTCCAAAAAAAAATTGATCCAAGTATGAATTTGTAGTAGGAGAAGTGCGTTGTCCTGCCGAGGCTCTAATACCATATTAAATAGAGCACATAGATCTGTGGACCAACACACAACTCACAATATAGATCATACAATTTACTCATCAATTGAAGAATGAAACAATGTGAAAATGGCTTGCAACTGTGAATGGTTTCATTAATCAAAAGTAATTAGATAATTAATTACAATGAAGTACAATGGCTAAATATCCTCATGCGATTCGAATCCATGTGAGGAAATTCAAATTGGTTGGACTCTACTTGACTGAATGGTTAACTAACCTTGTCTAAATCATTATCGGAGTTCATTGGAGTTCAAAATTTGAACTCAAGTGTCTAATTCAATGTTAACTAGTCTAACTGACTAAGGTAGGTGAGTAAATGTGCCTCACCTGCATGCATCCATGCAATCCTAGCACTAACTGAGTAGAATTGAATGTAGGGAACTAGAACTTAATGTAACTAACTCCTAACTAAGCTTGAGTAGCCACCAACTGAACTCAACTAATGGAGGTTGGTATCAACACTCCCAGTGGCTCCTAATTTGTAGGGATTGATCTAGGAGGCTCCTAAACTGATGCATGCAAGTGCAATCAGCGGCAATTGGCCTCAATTAGTGTTCCCCACATTTTAGTAACTGGTACATGTGCCCCAATTAGGCTAAGTGGACGCAATGGGGCTAGTGACTAAAAATAGACTGAAAGGACTCCCTATTTAGACATGATTCCTGATTTAGACATAAATGACCAAATTGGACAAGGGAGGACTATAATCCTAACATTGCAACCTCCTTATTACTCCAGGGATTACCCCCTTTACCTCGCGTCTTCTATCTCCACCATCGGCATGGTTTTGGTACAAGAAGACAGGAATGGCCAAGAGCATGTGATCTATTACGCTAGTAAGAATCTCAATGACTCAGCAACACACTATTCACATGTTTAGAAGTTATCTATGTAAATATTTATTGCTATCCAAATATTTTGACACTATATTCTTCTTCGCACCACAACTATTTTAGCAGACTCTAACCCAATGCATTACATATTGACTCCTCAAACATTGGGAAAAAAGTATTCCTATTGAATAGTCATCCTACAGGAATTCGACTTAGAATTATCCAAGCCTAGTTCCAAAAAATCATTGGTGTTTGCAAAACTTATGTGTGAACTTCCCCATACTACCCAAGAACCTGAGCCCATGGACTCTCTTCCTGATGAGTTACTATTCTTGATCAGCATGTTTGACCTGTGTTATGGGCATATCTCCTTGTATCTCCAAACCCAAGTGCTTTAGGCCAAAATTATCTTGTGACCATTGTCGTCACATTCGCCATCATGTGAAGTTCGACATCATAATCTGTGATATTTTATATCATCTGGGTATTGACTCAATTCTACACCAATGTTTGAACCATGAAGAGGCCGAGTGTACCTTGAATGATTGCCACTCTGGGGCATTTGGTGGTCATCTTTTTGGGCGGCTGCTGCCCAGAAAATACTATGAGCTGGATACTTTTGGCCGTCCATTTTTAAAGATTGTATTGAGGCCATCAAGAAGTGTTCTCTCTGTCATCTTTTTCATTCCAAAAAGAGGACTCATCCTGCCCCACTCCATCTCGTTATTGTTGTCAGTCCCTTTTCCAAATGGGGCATTGGTTTTATGCACTGTAAGGCTACCTCAATGGGGGGCATGGCTATATCATACTATTCGTGGAACACTTTACAAAATGGGTCGAGGATATGCCTATGTAT
Source organism: Pseudotsuga menziesii (assembly GCA_001517045.1). Classification (NCBI taxonomy): domain Eukaryota; kingdom Viridiplantae; phylum Streptophyta; class Pinopsida; order Pinales; family Pinaceae; genus Pseudotsuga; species Pseudotsuga menziesii. The sequence goes on from LPNX011187651.1 coordinate 127,224, forward strand.
AAAGAAGACGACAACACCGTTCCACTCTTCATGTTCAACCACAACATTTCCAAGTTCGGTGTCGTGCAAGCCATAGTCACAAACCATGACTCATACTTCCAAAATAAAATGATAACGAAATTAAGTGCTAAGTTAGGTTTTCATCATGAGAACCCAACTCCTTACTACCCCAAAGCGAATAAACAAGTAGAAGCCATTAATAATTTTTTGAAAATTATGATACAACGCATGGTGGGGATTCATAATTCAAATTGGCACTTAATGTTTTTCATCTCTTTGGGAATAATGAAACTCGGTAAAAAACACTACTATATTCACACCTTTCCACTTAGTGTATGGTCTAGAGGCAATTCCACCTATAAAGTGAAAAATATTGTCCTTAAAACTTGTAGTTAAACTATTACCACACACCACAACTAAGTAATACATATTTATTTACTTATAAAAAATTGATGAGACCCATCGCGATGCTACACTCACCAACAAATGACATAAAAAAGTATCAAGGCCCAATACGATAAATATGTCAAACCTCGTAATTTCAACGCAAGTGACCTAGTCCTTTCACACGACCATATACATGAAAATATGGTGGCAGGTAAACTTGAGTCCATGTGGCATGGGCCATATATCAAAAAATGTGTCTTAGAGAAAGGGGCTTATGATTTAGTTGAGTATGATGAGATATCTCTAGGAGATCCTAGGAATGGGCTCTACCTTAAGAGATACTATTCTTAGGACCGTCTTTCATAGGTAATTTGTACATAATATGTATAATGTGTGCATTATGGCATGAGTTTTTCTTTTGAGTGCAAGGGTTTTTTAGTTATAGTTGCTTATGTTATGTCCTACTTGGATATGCAGATAAAAACCTATTATGGATTTCCATACAGTACTAGTCGACACACCATAAACCTTGCTTCGACAGTATGGGTACTTTATTCCCCTACCGATGAATTGGTAAGCTCAAGAGGATTATTCCTAGGCAACGAGACTAACAACATCGCTAAATATCAAGCAGTAATTTGTTTACTAATTGAAGCCTCCTCCCGAGGTGTGTACCACCTCACTATTTATTTATATTCTCATCTCATGTTCTCTCATCTAAATCGGATATACACCATCTGTGATCCTATATTACTCTCTCCTTCCATACAAGTACTCCTCTTAGAGAGATCGTTTGTGTTCATCCGATATCAACACATCCTGAGGTACATGAATACGGTTGTTGATTCACTAGCTAATTTTATTTTAAATTGGCACATTGCACATCTTTGAAAGTATAACATAACATAATAGAAAGATTATTAATGCATAAATAACTGACCATGTGAGGCCCATTTTCACCATAAACACATTGTATATAAAACCCATAGACTCCTTTGTATTAAGCATGATAAAAGGTTTTACAAAAATGTGCCAATACAAAATTACAAAGCTCATAGATTTCAGTCAGCGTTCTCTCAAAAACTGTGAAGCTCATTTGCTTTCAAAAAACACTACATAGTGGGTATACAAGGATAGTCATAGGGATCATGATATCATATCACTACTTAGGCTATTGGGTGATGTAAACGCCTGATCCTCCCAGGAACCCCTATTATATGGCGTTGGTACTCTCTAGGAAGCTCATCCAGGGATACCTCTGGAATCCTAGTGGTAATCATTTCCAAGTTATTCTCTATATATGATAGGTTTGCACTCACATCTAGATCATACACCTCTATTACCTCCCCTCACCGTTGAATACAAAAAACCCAATATGGACTCATTGGTCCCACATCTGCATTTAGTGTAACATAAGTGATCTTGGTACACCAAAAAAATGAAATATTGTCAAAACCATAAAAAATTTGGAAGTGAGACTTCTTTCTTACTTATGTCACCCTATCCTGATCCCTCTAGGAGTTGTATGTCAGGGTCACCTCAAAAATTGATACCAACATAAGCATAATCCTTGACCATGAGTAACTGATGTTGATGTATTTGTAACTTCAGAATGTATTCACTTATTGTATTTCATTGTACCCCGACGAATATATTTATTCCTCCAATTGAGAGAGTCATTAATATAATAAAATCATGTAAAGTCATTGAGGTTAACCCTCTATTGTAAGTCAAGGAAATAGTCCCTACAGTTGCGGGGTATTAGGGTTATTAGACTCTCCTAGTGAGGTCATCCCTATAGAGTAATTGTCAAGTGGAAAACTAGTATAAATAGAGAGTGAGAATATCTATTTGAAACACACACTCACTCAACAATAGCACATGAGTGAGAGAAGAGCAGCTCACACAAGTGAGAGAGAGAACATCTGTCAGAGATCATCTTTGTTTCTTTGGGTTTTACTTTTTCCATTGGTGCTCATTCTATCTCTGAGGAAGTTGCTGGGTTTTTCCTTTATGGTTTCCCCGAGGAAAATTATTTGTGTCTCTTGTCTCTTATGATTATTGTTGTGCATGTTATTCTCTCAGATGAGAGCCTAGATCATATTGATTAAATGATAAAAAATCTAACATGGTATCCTCTCTAAAAAAAGGCAATGTGTAGCTGCGGGAACTAGGGCTTCCTAGTTGAAGGTGTTCTCTCCACAGATCATCAAGTAAGGAGGGAATGGCTAACACACCTCACTAGGGTGCATTTATTGGTGTTATCAATTTCTGAATTAGAGAAATTTGACTGCACATCCAAAATACAGCTGCAATGGCAGCAAATGGAAATTAGGGTTTCATGCTTGAAAACCCTAAAATACTAAAACTAGAAGTTTTGGTACATCCGCTATATATCTAGATTGGAGACGTATCAGCTGCGAGAAATTTTATAGGACGAATATAAATTCCCGATGAACCTTGTGTAAACGTTTCAACGTCAGATTCACTATATTCTAGGAGATATGATTCCTCCAAGTCGGGGTTCCATACTCTCCCAGGATTCATCCTTAAACAGGTGACCTAGGGAGAATTGCTATATCTATGGCTACAAAGGTCCAAAGGAAATTTATCAATATGTTATAGATAGGGAATGGATTGTAATATTTTTTGTAAAAGTTTCAGACCCCGAAGGTGAAACAGTGACATGTGTTATTCCGTACAAGTTCTCTATTCTAAACAGTCCTGAAATGAGTCACCTTGGGAAAATGAGCATAAGTCCCAATTGGTGAAACTAATTCTGCTCTAACATGCAGTTTTAGAAAGAGGACAGAAAAGGATACCTTAGTGCAAAGTTTCAAACACAGAGGAGTAGTAATATTAGAGATACCACAGAAACAATATTAGGAATTTATGTAGAAGAAATTGGAAAACTAGGGCTTCCTGTTTCGGGAGCTTCCTTCCACTGTTTTCAGAAAAGTGGTACATTAGATAGCTCACCTTGAAGAGGCCCATCTTTCTATCCAATCATAAATTTGAAATTCCAATTTTTGAAAATTAGGTTTTCTCTGAAAAACCCTAGATCAGCCAGCTTCGGAACCAAGACGGACACCTCAAATCGGTAAGATCTAAAAATTTTCTATTTACATTTGAGGTTCTCATTTCAAAATGACTAATCACACCAGCTTGATGACAAGCTTGGTGAAGCTAGAAACTTTCAAGTATGGAAGTATAGGACCTTTGTGATCCTTGAAGAAATTGACTTGGATTAGTATTTCAGTAAGAAAGGTCTAGGATCCAAAGGGAGATGAGGCTAAGGCTAGAGCCAAGAGAATCATTGCATATTCTATTAAATATCATCTCATCCCTCATGTGTCATCCTTGAACACACCAAAAGAAAGTTTTTGTTGCTATGACGAAGTAATCGAAGAAGAAAAAAATATTGTTGTAACCACCTTGAATGGCCTCCCAAGATCATGGTATTCATTCATTCGAGGAATGTGTGCCAGAAGGAAGTGATTACCTTCAGTAGACTCTGGGAAGAGTGCAAACAAGAAGAATATTGACTCATAATAAGAGAAGAGAAGATGGTAGCAACTAAAGATCAAGCTCTCACGATTCAAAAAAGATCCCTCAAGCGATGAGGAATCTGAAGGACTCAATTCTTGAAGAACTTCTTATCCATATTAGCATTTGGATAAGAAATGATGATGTCATGAATGAAGAATATGATGAAGTTGAAGGATCAATAAGGAGTCTACCCACAAAACAAATAAAGATAAGTATTTGAATTGTCTTTTCCTATATATCTAGTTGTTTATATGACATTGTTTAGTTGTGAAATGTATTATGCATGATAGAATGTCTGCATTAATGACCAATATACTACTAATATGCATTTTATGGGTAAGTAGCCTATAGTGCTATACAACACTCCATTGCTACTTATCTAGGATGAAACCTCTTTGTTGACATATTGGGATTAGTGCACAATCTCAATAATGTTATGGTAGAGATGGAAGGCATCTGGAAAGTTTCTGTGTACACTAGATATGGATTAATGTTGTATTGGCTAAAATAGTTGCATGATTATATCTTTATGCATAAGAATTTTCCATTATGAATATTCCTTATGAAATGTTTCTAACCATACAATTGGTGCATTTAACTTGTAGGAAAGATCCTGTACAATCGCCTACAAGGAAAGAAGGATGAGGCTTGTTCCGAAGAACAAGTGACGATAGTTCAATATTCACTCCAATAAGCATACATAAAGATGAACCTGAAGCTTCCATAGAAAAAGAAAGAGCTTCAGAAGAATATAAATAGAACGGTAGATGAAGAATAGTATGACAAGACTTCCAAACAAAGAAAGAAGCCTCAGACACACTCTAGTTATGTGACACTATTGAGCGAAATCATTGATGCAGATACTTCTAGCTATGAAGAAGTAGCTAAGAAGAAAGGGAAGGAAAGCACCGGTTCAAGAAGAATGAAGGCATAGACTATGAAGAGACATTTGCACCAATGACGAGTCAAGTATACATAGAGAAGCCACTGGGAGTTGAGACACATGACATGAAGAGTCATGTGTGCAAATTAAAGAAGGCCTTGTACGAGCTAAGAAGGCACCCATGGGACAATACATACGCGAGAAGCTTGAATATCACCTAGAGTGATGAAGATCTTAACCTTTGCTACAAGGTTGAATATAAAATCCTATAGAGGATGAAAAGCTCATAGATGGTCGCAATAATAAATTTTCAAAAGGTTCAAGATAGAGGATCTTGGTATACAGTGACCCTATAGGGATACATAGAATATTAGTAGTAGAAGAAGCTGCTTGTCACTCCAGTACATAATGTTTCAATACATAGGGTACGAAAGGCAGAGGGAGAATGTTGCTCCACTTCAGAGGGAGTGACTGTAGAAGATCCTAAGGTTCGACATGGTATGACAGGATGGACACATTACTGATGGCTCTAGGATTTACTAAGAGTAAAGAGGATTCCAACCTTTGCTTCAAGGTTGAAGGAGGAATACTATTGATGCTCCTGTTATATGTCGATGACCTATTCCTGACAGGAAAAGAGGAAATCATTAAAGATGCAAGTAGAAAACTTGCTTCCAAGTTCAAGTTAAAGGACTTGGGTTTGATGCACTACTTTCTAGGAATGGAGGTGTGGCAGAATGTGGATGGAATCTCCCTTGGACAAGTAAAGTATGCAGTGGAGATCCTGAAGAGGTTTGAGATGATGGACTACAAGACCATGACCACACCTATGGCATCGAACCTAAAGCTATTGAGTGATTCTTCATTAAAGTTGGTTGATGCCACGATGTATCATCAGATGATTGGGTCATTGATGTACCTGGCAAACACTAGACTAGATATTTTTTTTATAGATCCAAGACATGTTCACCTATTTGCTACAAAGCATATTCTAAGGTACCTAAAAGGTATAGTTGATTATGGGCTCAAGTATGAGGAAAATCAGAAGATTAACCTGGAAGGTTATGTGGATTCAGATTGGGTAGGTAGTACCATTGATAGGAAGATAAATTCTAGGTGTTGCTTCAGTATGGGATCAGATGTGATCTCTTGGTTTAGAAGGAAGCATTTATTCATGCTAGTGAGTACAATCGAAGCAAAAGAGGAGCATTGAAGCTCTAGCATGTGATCCAGATCGAGATATCTCGAAAGAGGGAGTGATGATTTCTAGTATAGCCGGTGATACAGGTTGTTTGAGAATAAAAATCATGGTGAAGCTCGTAGGTTGCTCAGATATAATCAGTCCTGTAGGTTGTCCTCGAATGTAATCAGTCTTGGCAAAGCTCACAGGTTATCCTTAGACATAATCAGCCATGATGTGATTCTATGATATAAATGGATAGAGTAAAGTTTGAGTACTTCAAAGAGAATCTTGGTAATTCTTCAGATCGAGGTTCCCTCCAAGGGGAAGTGATACACATGAGCCCTTCCCGGATGGTAGTAGGTGTGTCCTACCATGCTGGTGGATGTAAGTGCTGAAACCTTTCTCGGATGGTAGTAGGAGTGTCCTACCATGCCGATGAATGTGAATGTTGTGTTATGCATATCTAGATTGTGCTTTGAGATGATCTGAAGAGGAAATCCTTGCAGAGGCAAGGTACTGCACCCAGCATGAAAAATGGTTGGCTCTGTAGCAGAAATCCTTGCAGAGGCAAGGTACTGCACCAGCATGAAAAAAGGCTGGCTCTATAGTGGAAATTCTTGCAGAGGAAAGGTACTACACCCAGCATGAAAAAGGGTTGGTTCTGTAGTGGAAATCCTTGGAGAGGTAAGGTACTGCACCCAGCATGAAAAAGGGTTGGCTTTGTAGTGGAAATCCTTGCAGAGGCAAGGTACTGCATCCAACATGAAAAAGGGTTGGATCTGTAGTGGAAATCCTTGCAGAGGCAAGGTACTGCACCCAACATGAAAAATGGATGAATCTGCAGTGGAAATCCTTGCAGAGGCAAGGTACTGCACCCAGCATGAAAAAGGGTTGGCTTTATAGTGGAAATCCTTGCATAAGTAGGGTACTACACCCAGCATGAAAAAGGGTTGGCTCTGTAGTGGAAATCCTTGCAGAGGAAAGGCACTACATCCAGCATGAAAAAGGGTTGGCTCTATTGATGAAGACCTACATGGAGGCTAGGTCTACATCCAACATGAAAAAGGGTTGGTTTTGTAGAAGTTCCTATTACAAGTAGATTTGAGAGATAGGACCATTGCTTGAGATAGTGCAGAAGTGATATTGATGATGATCCAGTTTTGATGGTCATCCAGTGACAAAGACTTGTGTTGATGAACTGCGTCAAGAGAATGCCTTCCTAGTTAAGAGGGAGTGTTGATGTATTTGAAACTTCGGAATGTATTCACTTATTGTATTTCATTGTACCCTGACGAAGATGTTTATTCTTTTGATCAAGAGAGTCATTAATATAATAAAGTCATGTAAAGTCATTGAGGTTAACCCTCTGTTGTAATTCGGGGAAATAGTTCCCACAATTGAGGGGTATTAGGGTTATTAGACTCTCCTAGTGAGGTCGGCCCTGTAGAGTAATTGTCAAGTGGAAAACTAGTATAAATGGAGAGTGAGACTCTCTATTTGAAACACACACTCACTCAACAATAGCGCATGAGTGAGAGAAGAGGAGCTCACACAAGTGAGAGAGAGAATAGCTATCGGAGATCATATTTGTTTCTTTGGGTTTTACTTTTTTAATTAGTGCTCATTCTATCTCTGAGGAAGTTGCGGGGTTTTTCCTGTGTTGTTTCCTCAAGGAAAATTCTTTGTGTCTCTTGTCTCTTATGATTATCGTTGTGCATGTTATTCTCTTAGATAAGATCCTAGATCATATTGATTAAATGATAAAAAGCTAACAACTAATGGATAATGCATCTAAATAAATCTTTCCCATAACTATGTATGGGACCACCATGTCGACCAAATAACTCCGTCACCTCTTCATACATGGATCCTGTGGATCTGGGATAACCACCTCTATATGCTATGGTTGAAAAATAGGAACCCTCTCCATAAATAAACAAAATAATATGGACCCTGTCACAATCCCAAATTTTCACAAAAATTTAAAACTTTGAGATAACATAAAATGTTTACAGTTGCAGTTAGATAACTGCTAGAATCTAATAGAACAAATGAAACAGATAATTAAAAGTAACCATTAACTTTAACACATAAGATTAATGTTGTTTTAATTTTGATATGTGATGTGAATAATCTGCATTTAAATATTTAGCTGTACTGATGGTTTGAATGTCAAGTAGGTGAGGAGTTACTTTCTAGCTGGGGCTTACATAGAGATTGCTAACGTATCTAGATTTCTGGATATTTACAGGCTGAACAGGTAAATTTTTGAACCAGTAAAAGTTTATTAAGGCATTAAACCAGATATACTTCTTTTAACATAAAAGTACTCCTAGAGTGAGAGTTTTGCTTAGAAGACTCAAGGTCCCACAAGGTAAAGTAATGTTTCTTTTACTTGATTACAAATATGATAATACCTAATCTTCTTGTCGTAAGGGTTATTAACATTGCCCTACTGTTTCTCTTTTAACAGATAGATCACTATGATAGATAAAACCTCCTTCTAACTTTACTCCAGCTATTTCCAGTTCTTATTAGAGCTCATGATTTCGTATCGTAACTCTTTCTTTGACATAAGAGTCTATTGCTATTATTATTTTAATAATTGAAATGTTGCTTATCATTGTAGAAATAGACTTACAGCCTTTTAGAACATATGCTTACTATGTATCTTTCAACTCTATTTTTAATTAGGCTTCAGTAGCAAATTTATCAACTTAACATTGGCGCTTATGTGTATTAAGGATCCTCTGCATAAATATCGTCAAGTTGTGACTTGAATTTCCCGTTTCCTTCATGATCAACATAATGTGACAACTTTACATTACCCTACTATTTACTTATAAATAAAGGTGATGCAATTAAATCCTAGATAGTTTAACATCCTAAACTCCCAATTCTAACCTAACCTTGGTTCGATTTAGCTTAGAGCTTGGTAAAATTATGGAGACCCAAGATCATATACTTATAAGATATCTATCCTACATCCAGTACTGTAGGTCACTTAAAAGAGTAGGAGCTATTCTAGTGTAAAAATGTTAATTATATCAATATACACCTTATTGATTTAGATTTAGTTCTCACAGCTTATACATTCATAATTCATGATTATAAGAAAAATGTCAATAAAGACATTAACAAACTTGCTCAAACTTCTATTAATCTCTTGATCTTTTCTTATAAATTTGATTAAGAAAGGTCATATGATCTTTTAAGAAACAAGGGCATTGCTTCCAATAAACAAATTGGTTATTTACCAAAGATAAATTCAAGGTTTAAACAATAGGTTATACAATGGTATACTCCTCGTCCATTATCAAGATTGAGTTCATGGGAAATAATACGATATTGAATTTATGTAAATGATACATTATCATTATGTGCAATAATGTGAATGATTAACAAATTATTCGATCTGGTTGTTTGCAGTGGAAACTATACAAATGAACCCACCATGAAGTGGATAAATTTGTGGGCATGTGGAACCCTTACCACCATGCATTGCATGACATATAAGCTTACCTCACAACCCTATTTCTCATTCTTCAACGAGGGTTTCGATCTCTGCAATCTTGGGTTCACTACGGCCATGAGGGCTCGCAGGTGCTCGCCTTCAGCTCCACTGTCTGTGCATCTCGGAGTGCTGTCACTTACGGTGAGAGTTGTGAAGTTCACAGCTCGTGCTTGAGTTGATTCTTGCAAACAAACCTCGTTGTGCGTGAGGGTAGTGTTTACACAGTCAATAGTTTTGGTGTTTAAATCATGGTGTGGCCACTGTCATTGCTTGCTCTTGCTCCAGTTGTCGAGGTAGTTAATAACTCGAACCCAGCTACTTCCTTCTCAGGTAAATACGAGGGTTACACCGCTCGAGGTGTCGGTCTGCCTTCTTCGTGACCTCGGTTAACAACACTCCAGGTAACGATTTGTTTTTTTTTAGAAGTTGTAAGCTATCAAAAATTACAGTTACATTTCTATATTCAGGTTTTTAATTAAGATTTGGTTTTCACTTTGCAGGTGATGGTTCACCTTATCATTGGAAGAATCCACTTCGCAATTGGACCGTCATTCAGTCTACGGGGAAGCCCTAGACACAAAGTGGCTCTCCCTGCTTGTACAGACTTAGGGGGAAAATGTTTTCAGTTGGAAGAAGTTCGGCCTCAATTTTTTCCAGTCTTGGGTTGTTGGTCTTAGTTTATAATTTTTGTTCTGTCTTAAACCCTCACTTACAGCAGGGTGACTCCGGCTCAATGCCGTGACTTGTAAATGCTCTTTTCTTTACTTAAAAGGATTTTTACAATGATGTAGGGTTTGATAAAAGAATGTTAGTTTTGATTATTAAAACCCATGCCACGATATGGGTACACCGGCCCTGAGCTGGGTTTTGTACACTATTTAAGTTTTAAGCCTTTCGGCCTGTCAAGCAATACGCTAAGTTTTTTTTTTTTAAGGGCTTCTTTCGAGCTCAGACTCGGTTTACAATAATATCATTTTGTGTCTCTGTGTAACTTAGGGTTTTTACCCTATTCGACTGTGAAATAAGAATTTACTGTTTATTATAATGTGTGTATATAATGTGGTTATTTTATTTAATACTGCAACTATAACTTCGTCATATGGTAATTATTTTACTTGTTTCTCAGGAAATGTGAGCTAGGGTTTTCCTGAATGAAACCCTTGTTTAAATAAATCTTTCAATTTGTTTTTAATAGGTTCTGTTATTTATTAAATTTGTTTTAAATAATGTTACAGGTGTGTTGTGATTACTTTAAGTAATGTTTATAAATTTGTTCTTTTATCTGTTCTTAAAAGGACTATAAACAGTCTCTCATAATTTAATTGTTTATTTATAAATAATCAAGGTAATTGGATTGTAGCTTATATGTTTTCATTTATAATAATAATTTTAGTTCACAGTTTCAACCCTGTAGAATACCATCACAGGTATAATTTACTTAACAAATGTAAAACAGTTATGTACTTAGATGGATATTTATTTATATATTAGTTATGATCATATTTCTATGGTTTTATTTACTTAAGCTGACAGGTTGAATTTACTCAGTGTTCTTTGAAAGGTAAAAACATAGATTCTGTAACTTCGTTTAGTTTGTTCTTTGAATTCTAAATACTTTAATAACACACAAATTGCTTTATAGTATTTGTTAGACTTAGATTAGTTAATATTATTAGTAAATAAAACTAGTACTTGTATTTTATTTCTTTATTGAACTGAAGGTACTAAAGTAGCCTGACTGTATTTTCTTCTACTGCATTTTCAAATAGTTATTAAATAAACATAAGGAATATAGTTATAACATAACACAATTTAACTTCATGCATATTTTAACTTGAAATAAAGAATAATCTACTGTAGGAAAAACACAACATTTTATCTACTAGGGTATTTTTGTAACATAATAATCCTTCTACCTGTACTATATTATTGCTATTTCTTTTCCAATAAATTTACATAAATAAACTTGTAAAAACAATAACATAGATAACTAGATTATTGTTCTTTTTAATAATAATCTACATTCTGAAATAATTTACTCTGCTATTATAAAATGCATAACCACATCTATTCAGTTCAGTCTCTTATCATTTTCTTCATCTACTTTAAATACTCTGTCTATGCTGGAGTATGGTCTGGTCCTTCCAGACGTGGAAAAACATAGATTAGAATTATTTTCCATCTATTTTAGATTCATTCCTTCAATAATCTAAAAGATTACTAACTCTAACATTTTACCACTAAATATTTAACATTCCTTTAACAGTCAGATTTCCATTTAACTATCTAACACAGTAAAACAAATAATGTAGAACCTGATTAGGATGGACACCAACAGTGTTAGGAGGATGTTCCTCCCTACCAAACTCCTGGAGAGTGCTCAAACAACGCTTCCTTAGGACCCCCGAGCCTGTTCCTAGTCTTCTTGGCTGAGAATTGGTGGAGCATGCAAACAATAGACTAGTCCAATGACTCAGTAACACTCTACACTCAGCAGTAAGATCCCTCAGCTGAAAAGCTGCACTAGATCACTTAGCAGTTAACCCCTCAAACTCTTTCCACAATTTCCTTCCATTGAATTTCTCTGAAGTACATTCAACTGAATGATCACTTCTCTAGAATGAGTAGCCTCAACTCTCTTCAATGGGTATTTTTATAAAGATTGCCTAGGTATTTTGGGTCAATTGTCATTAATTGAGCCACCTGCTCTGATTCCACTTTCTTGGGGAATCATGACCCCAAATGTAAGGAGGTTGCCACCTGCAACAGTTGGAAGTGGTTTGAGGATGTTGCCACATGTCTGTTTTCTCTCCACCCAGTCTCCTCCACCAATTTGACCAGTAAACACTCATTTAACAGCTCTCCTAAGCTGTTGTCTCCACCTTTATTTATTTATAATTAAAATATTCAGAATTACATTAAATATCCTTGACTCTGCTGAGTCATCAATTACAACTTAGCATAAAATTTAACATATTGTCCTCAAATAATATCAAATAATATTAAAAAAAAAATTACAAAATTGGGGCATGTGACATACACACCCCCTTAGAGTATAACATCGTCCTCGATGTTATTTATTCTTCATCCTCAGAATTCCCCTGGAACAGAATTGGATATGCATCTCACATATTACTTTCCAATTCCCAGGTGGCTTCCTCTGGACTAAGGTGCTTCCATTGCACCTTCACTTGTCCAATGGTGCGGTTCTGAAGTGTGACCTCCCTCCGCCCGAGGATACAGTCCGGTTCCACTAGAAAATCTCCTTCTGGTTCCACCTATACGTCATTCCAGTTAACAACATGAGTAGCATCATTAACATATTTCTTTAACACAGAAATGTGAAAAACATTATGTACTCTTAAATTTGGTGGTAATGCTAATTGATAAGCTACTTGTCCAATCCTAGACAGTATTTCAAATGGACCACAGTAACGAGGTGCTAGTTTTGCACAACTCTCGAATCTCATAGAACTCTTTTTGGGCCTCACCTTGATGAACACATGTTCACCTACCTGAAACTCTTTTGGAGTTCTTTTAAGGTCTGCCTGACTTTTCTGTCGATCCTGTGCAACTTTCAGATTACCTTGTACCTACTTTACAATTTCTTCCATTTCCTTTAATAGTTCAGGACCTAATACCAATCTATCCACCGGATTATTCCAAGAGATAGGAGTATTACATTTTCTTCCATACAAAATTTCGAAAGGACTAAATCTGGCTGATGCCTGATAATTATTATTATAAGAAAATTCTACCAGATGCAAATAATCCTCCCATTTACCTGGCTGGTCTTTCACATATATTCTTAATAAATCTTCCAGTACTTGGTTTACTCTTTCAGTTTGTCCATCTGTTTGAAGATGGAACAAAGCACAAAAATTTAATGTAGTGTTTAATCCTTTAAACAGAAATTTCTAAAAGTTACTTGTAAATTTAGGATCTCTATCTGAGCTTATGACTTTCGATATTCCATGCAGTCGAAAAATCTGTTTTAGAAAGATATCAACTATATTTGTAGCTTTATATGTAGTTTTAACAGGTATAAAGTGAGCTTCTTTACTTAACTTATCGACTACTACCATGATGGAATCATTTAAATTCTGATTTCTAGGCAGTCCAGTAACAAAATCGAGACTAATTATCTCCCATTTCCAGCTAGGAATGGGTAATGGCTGAAGTAATCCTGTAGAAATAATAGATCAATTCTATGAGAAATGATGCTAAGAATAAGCATAGGAAATAGATCTTGCTACTAAGAATTCTCACAAGCAGACACAGGAAAAATAGAGAGAAGAAAATAGACCGAATCACATGAATGAAGAGATGAATATTGGTGTGTATCCTTCCATTGAATAATTATGAATAATAGTGTACATAAATAGTACATCCCTCATAGTAAAATCGAATTGTATGGAAACAACTCATAAATATCAAAAAGGCCGACTTACCAAAATATAGCAAACCCCCATAGGTGGCTAAAGCACTTACCAAATCTATCAAGGACCTCACGAGTTGGAAAAAGCATGAGTGAGTTGTCAAGGAGATGGAAATAACATGCTAATCCTAGAAAATGGAGAAAAACTAATGGAGGATGGGTTGGAAACAAAAGCTCCCAGTTTTCTAGTTGACTAGCTTTTATCTTATCCATAGAAAAGCAAGAAAAACAGAAAAAGCAGAAAAAGCAGAATAAAGCAGAATCTGCTGTAAAGTTCTGTATACTATTTCTGGATGGTCAAAAGGTGGTCAAGATCAACCCAGAATTGGAAATAAACCATTCCTAGGATATAGATGCCATGTATTGACTTTAAGGTGCAAGTGGATGCCAACTAATTAAGCTAGTGGGTGAATAATTAATCAAATAATGATTAATTATTTTATCCTAAGTTGTGAGTTGGTTTAATATATTCCAACACCCCCTTATAAGTCTGACTTTATGATGGTATGACAAAAAATATGAATACATATGGATGCATATAGGGCCCAGCAACAAGGCTATGGTCACCCTTTAACAATTATTATGTCCAGAAAAGTGAGGAAAGAGGCAAAACCACATGGGGAAAATCCTCCCTCAAGATAGGACAAGGCACAAAATTTGAAATATGTCTTCAACATATCTTCATCTTCACTTTAATTAGCTGACTGAACTGCTTCTGAATGAAGGGCTTACTGAAGAAATCATGAACTCCATGATCATGCGTTGGAGTGTAGAACCTGCAAGAAGGAAGAGGAGAGACTCCTTGTATCTCATCAACTGATGAAGTAGGGGAATTATCTAAATGATTCTTTCTACTGTCAAAATATGATCTACAAACATAATCTGAAATGGAAAATATATCTGTGCATGCTCCTTTCCAAAGAGTACAAAAAATAAGGCAATTTATTTCACACCAAATTCCCTGAATAGCTGCAAAATTGTGATGTGAATCACATGTCAATCTTCCAATATGATGTAGCACCTGTATAGATCTGATATGAGGCTAATAAAACTTTGATATATCATAAATAATAACATATGGAACAGCAAGGACAAAGGCTTCAATGGCTCCATGAGGATATAGGGCTAGACTAGGAAAATTATGAGCAACTGGGGAAAATTGATAGGTGTAAAAATCTGAATGATGGATGGGAATAATATCTGAACCATAAGTGTTTAGAACAGATCCAAACATGTTTAATATAATTCCATATATGGCTAAGGTCATGGATAACCAGCTACTAAAAGTTAGGAAAGACTTCAAATCGTGTAAGATAAATATGACTGCATAAGAGACCAATGAGGAATCAACTAGTGAGCTTGGGATTTGTATAGTCTTTGGATTATTCAAAGGTATGGTAGATGGTATGGATGGTGGTATTATATGTGTATCAACCTGCAAATATGCTTCTAAATCAGAATCCAAAGGATCACATATAAGCATATCAATAGACTCATGGGAATACACTAGTAATGAATCCTCTGTATGAAAGGAGGAAATAAGGAGATGTTCAAAATATTCAAGAAGGCTCTGAGTATTGATGCCAATAACAAAGGAGGATATGCTGAAGCACATGAGATCAATTAAGGTAAGTGGTATGACACAAAGAAGGCTTGATGTGGCTAAGCAAACATCCTGTAAGTCACTGGGCTGCGCACCATCAATGAGAGAGGTATGCAAGAGGTGTAAAGAATTTGGCACATAGATCTCAGAATATAAGATAGGATATTTAGAGAACAATGAATGGGTTATAGAATCATAATCAATATCAACATAAGCTCCATATGTTTCTTCTTTTTCATCAATAGTATCACAAGAATAAAAATCACCTTCAAGAGACACAAAAAAAGATGGCTCTTCAATACTTGCTTCTTCATTGAAGGAGGAAGCATTCAAATGAAATAGGGCAGGAGCAACATGAAATCTATGAGAAACTTCTTCATCATGATCAACTTCATTAGAGAATGTAGAGGCCAAGAAATCTTGAGAGAGAGAACAAGAGGAGATGCTAGGTTCACTCCATGCTTCATCTTCAATTTCCTGCAAACCAAAAGCTTTGTCCAAAATTTTCCAAAGCTCAAATGGAAATTCAGCAGAATCTATGAGATGATATATATTTGGAGACTTTCTCAAACACATAATTCCATAATCTCTATCACAATTATTTATCCAATCAATCTTCTCTTCATAAGACTCAGGTTCACTCAATGCACCAATGGAGACATCAAAGAGACATTGCCTCTTCAAGTATGCACTCATCTTTGGCTTCCAATCAGCATAGTTGAAAGGATATAGTAGAGAAAATTTTGAATCAATATTGAATTTGTTGATATTCTCTAGTAGATACTCTCTGCAACCTGCAAAACAAACTAGGAGAAAATCTTGTAAGCTAGACAAGCTCTTCTTCAGAGAGGGATAGGAGACTGGATGCGCTCCTCAACTCTGTAGAACTTGATCAAACTTGCAGCTTTGATACCATGTAGAAATAATAGATCAATGCTATGAGAAATGATGCTAATAATAAGCACAGGAAATAGATCTTGCTACTAAGAATTCTCACAAGCATACACAGGAAAAATAGAGAGAAGAAAAGAGACTGAGTCACATGAATGAAGAGATGAATATTGGTGTGTATCCTTCCATTGAATAATTATGAATAATAGTGTACATAAATAGTACATCCCTCATAGGAAAATCGAACTGTATGGAAACAACTCATAAAACTCAAAAAGGCTGACTTACCAAAATATAGCAAACCCCCATAGGTGGCTAAAGCACTTACCAAATCTATCAAGGACCTCACCAGTTGGAAAAAACATGAGTAAGTTGTCAAGGAGATGGAAATAACATGCTAATCCTAGAAAATGGAGAAAAACTAATGGAGGATGGGTTGGAAACAAAAGCTCCCAGTTTCCTAGTTGACTAGGTTTTATCTTATCCATAGAAAAGCAGGAAAAGCAGAAAAAGCAGAATAAAGCAGAATCTGTTGTAAAGTCCTATATACTATTTCTGGATGGTCAAAAGGTGGTCAAGATCAACCCAGAATTGGAAATAAATCATTCCTAGGATAAAGATGGCATGTATTGACTTTAAGGTGCAAGTGGATGCCAACTAATTAAGCTAGTGGGTGAATAATTAATCAAATAATGATTAATTATTTTATCCTAATTTGTGAGTGGGTTTAATATATTCCAATAAATCCTGCTGGGTGTTGATGTTCAGTTTTCACCTGCTGACATTCAAAGCACCTAGCAATATATTATGCTACTTCAGTCTTCATATTTGGCCAAAAATATTCTTTTCTTAACATAGTTATAGTCTTTTGATAGCCTGGATGACCTGAGTATGGAGTTTTATGAATTTCATCCAAAATTAACAGCTTAACTTTAGGTATGTTAGGTACATACATTCTATCTTTATACAGTAAAAATTATTTTGCATTCAAACTGTACCCTTTACTTAAGCTTTCTGTTGGATTTTCTTTTGTTTTAGCCTGTAAATTTTGGTAAATTTCATCTTGTTCTATCCCTGCTTTAAGCTGTTCATCCAAATATGTCATATAAGTGCTGATAACTACTGCAAAATTCAGCCTTGCATTCCTACTTAATGCATCAGCAACTTTATTTTCTTTACCTTTAATGTGCTGAATTTCAAAATCATACTCACTTAGAAACTTGCTAGCCACCTAGCTTGTCTAGCATTTAGATTAGGCTGATCTAATAGATACTTTAATCCTTTGTTATCAGTCATTAAAATAAATTTTCTGCCAATTAGGTGATGTCGCCACATCTTTAGAGCATGTATAACAGCTGCTAATTCCAGATCATAAGTTGTATAATTCTTTTCATGAATTTTTAATTTTCTATACTCATAGGCAATAACATGCCCTTCTTGAGTTAGAACACCACCTAAGCCATCATTGCAGGCATCAGTGCACACTATAAATTCTTTATTTGGATAAGCTATTCTTAAAATAGGTGCACTGGTTAATAAAGTTTTTGACTTTTTAAAGCTTTCCTCTCATTTTTGGTTCCAATCAAACTTCTTTCCTTTCTTCTGCAAATAAGTTATCGAATTCACGATCCTCGAAAAACCTTCAATGAACCTCCGATAGTAACCGGTAATTACCATGAAAGATCGAACATCTATTACATCCTTAGGAACCGACCAATCTTCGATTACCTTTATCTTTTTGGGATCTACTGAAATCCCTTCCTTGGTCACCACATGACCTAAGTACTAAATCTTATCCTTGAAGAAATCACATTTACTAAACTTTGCAAAGAGTTGATGATCTTGTAACTCTTGCAAAACAATTTTTAAATGTTCTTTATCTTCTTCTTCATTTTTTGAATAGATTAAAATGGCATCGATAAACACGACCACAAACTTATCTAGATACTTATGCATAATGTTGTTCATTAAACACATAAAAATAGTTGGGGCATTAGTAAGCCTGAATGGCATGACGACAAACTCGTAATGGCCATATCTAGTTCTAAAAGTTGTTTTAAAGATGTCTTCATCTTTAATCCTAACTTGATGATATCCAGACCTTAAATCTATTTTCGAAAACACCGTGGCTCCACGTAGTTGATCAAATAGATCATCTATACGGGGCAACGGGTATCGATTTTTAATGGTCATCTTATTCAACTGACGGTAATCTATGCAAAGTTGCATGGTTCCGTCCTTTTTCTTAACAAAGATGACAGGTGCCCCCCAGGGAGACACACTAGGTCGAATATACTTTTTACCAATTAGTTCTTTTAATTGAGACTTTAATTCATTAAGTTCAAGTATGTTCATTCGATAAGGGGCCTTTGAGCTAGGTACTGCACCAGGTACCAACTCAATGGTAAAATCCAGTTCCCTTTTTGGAGGTAGTCTGGGAATTTATTCTGGAAATACATCAACATATTCTCTTAACACTGGTATGTATTCCAATTTTAATTTATCTGTCTTAATTAGATTCTCCTCATCAGTTATTGTTACTACATAAGCTTTACAACCCTTCCTAACAGCTCTCTTAAGCTATAGAGTAGAAATCTGCCTTATGGTGGTTTTTCTAGGAATTCATTTTACACTTACTGGTTTTCCATCACTGTTTATACATGTAAAGGTTTTATCGTAATAGTTTAGAATTACCCTATGTTATTCTAACCAATCCATACCGATGAGTAAATAACAAGAACCAAGAGGTAATACTTTAAGCTTTACAACAGTTTCAAAATGATCCATAACTACTGCACATTCTTTTACAAAACAAGTTACCTTTCTTTTAGCACCAGTGGCTAACTGAACCAACCAAGAATTTTCAAATTTTTCAACAGGTAACTTACATTTTTCTACCATTTTAGGTGAAATATAACTGAGACTAGCTCATGGATCAATCAAAATAGTTATAGGGGTTTAATTTATCATACCTTCTACTTCCACCATGGAAGTTTGATATTCTGCTTGTCGATTCTCCAAAGCTGCATTGATTCTGGGCATAGTCCTCACTAATTCTCCAACAATCATCTCCTCCTGTATGGTATGAATATTACTGACAATCTTTTTTCGATTAGGACAAACTGAAGCATAGTGTGGGCCATTACACTCCCAGCACTTTATATGTTCTTTGCGTTCAAAGTTCTTGGTGTAATTACCATGGTTATTAGCAAATTCTTTACCCTTAGAATTATTCTGATTGCTTGGTGAATTATTCTTATTTCCTGGGAATTTTTTGTTAGGAAAATTTCTGGCCTTATTGTTCTTAGAATTTCTGTTGGGCACAAATTCTTTCTTCTTTTGATCATACTGGTTATTATTCTTCTTGGCCTTCTAGTTGGCCATGCTTTCCTTCTTTCGATTTTGTTCATAGCAGAAGCTGGCTTTCCTCATAGCTTCTTCCAAAGTCTTTGGATTGTCATATTCAATCATGTCCTTAATATGATAAGGTAGACAGCTAAGGAACCGTTGTACCTTTGGTTTCTCATATACAAGGTATGGCACATACCTAAGCAGACTCAAAAACTTGCTATTTAGATCTTTCATTGTCATTGATCCTAATTTAAGCTCATAAAATTCTTTTGCTCTCTCTTCATAGTATTGCTCAGACAAAAATTTCTTTTTAAATTACCTCTTGAAGGTACTCCAATTTACATTCTTCTCTTTTATTCCCTTAACTCTCTGCAAGTCCTACCACCAAATGTCAACCTTTCCTGAGAGATTGTAGATAGCCATTCTAGCCTATAATTGGTTAGAATAGTTATATATCTGGAAGTACTTCTTCATCCCAGATAACTAGGATTCCGCTTCTTCCCCCTTCTCAGTCTCTCCATTAAATGTTGGTGGTTTTATCTTTTTAAATTCCCCAGAAATTTCCTCATAAGGTTTGTATTTCCTCTTTTTATTATAATGATTGTCATCACTACTATCATTAGTAGATTGCAAATTATGTTGTTCACCAAACACCTATGAAGATGAACTACTTTCATGTTTAGTATGTTTCATCTTTTTAAATTTATGTTGATGACTTGTATCTTCTGATTCAATTCTTCTACCCTTACCCTCAGTTTGAAACCTTTCTATTAGGATCTGATTCAGCTCCTCCTGAGCCCTCAGAATCCTTTCATTCTCTCGTTTTACAGATTCCATTTCAAATTTTAGGTCTTTTACTATTTGTAACCGTTCTGAGGAATTGGTGGTTAAATCTTCTGGTATAGGATCTCTTGGTAAGTTCTCTGGTTCAGTAAATGGATATTCCTCCTCTACATATTCTTCCATCCTTTCCATATTTGTTTGTTAAAATTTAGAAACAATTTCTCTGTTTAATAACATTTAAAAGAAAATATATCAGCATAATAATTCAAATCATTGTTTCATAAAAGCTAGTTGGGCTTCATCAAGGCCTAGTGTTTGAACCTTGTGCTCTGAAACCACATGTCACAACCCCAAATTTTCACAAAAATTTAAAATTTTGAGATAACATAAAATGTTTACAGTTGCAGTTAGATAACTGCTAGTAGCTAATAGAAGAAATGAAACAGATAATTAAAAGTAACCATTAACTTTAACACATAAGATTAATGTTGTTTTAATTTTGATATGTGATGTGAATAATCTGCATTCAAATATTTAGTTGTATTGATGGTTTTAATGTCAAGTAGGTGAGGAGTTACTTTCTAGCTAGGGCTTACTTAGCGATTGCTAACATATCTAGATTTCTGGATCTTTAGAGGCTGAACAGGTAAATTTTTGAACCAGTAAAAGTTTATTAAGGCGTTAAACCATATATACTTCTTTTAACATAAAAGTACTGCTAGAGTGAGAGTTTTTCTTAGAAGACTCAAGGTCCCACAAGGTAAATTAATGTTTCTTTTACTTGATTACAAATATGATAATACTTAATCTTCTTGTCGTAAGGGTTATTAACATTGCCCTACTATTTGTCTTTTAACAGATAGATCACTATGATAGATAAAACCTCCTTCTAACTTTACTCCAGCTATTTCCAGTTCTTATTAGAGCTCATGATTTCGTATCGTAACTCTTTCTCTGACATAAGAGTCTATTGCTATTATTATTTTAATAATTAAAATTTTGCTTATCATTATAGAAATAGACTTACGGCCTTTCAGAACATATGCTTACTATGTATCTTTCAGCTCTATTTTTAATTAGGCTTCAGTAGCAAATTTATCAGCGTAACATTGCTTATGTGTATTGAGAATCCTCTGCATTAATATCGTCAAGTTGTGACTTGAATTTCCCATTTCCTTCATGATCAACATAATGCGACAACTTTACATTACCCTACTATTTACTTATAAATAAAGGTGATGCAATTAAATCCTAGATAGTTTAACATCCTAAACTCCCAATTCTAACCTAACCTTGGTTTGATTTAGCTTAGAGCTTGGTAAAATTATGGAGACCCAAGATCATATACTTATAAGATATCTATCCTACATCCAGTACTATAGGTCACTTAAAAGAGTAGGAGCTATTCTAGTGTAAAACTGTTAATTATATCAATATACACCTTATTGATTTAGATCTAGTTCTCAAAGCTTATACATTCATAATTCATGATTATAAGAAAAATGTCAATAAAGACATTAAAAAACTTGCTCAAACTTCTATTAATCTCTTGATCTTTTCTTATAAGTTTGATTAAGAAAGGTCATATGATCTTTTAAGAAACAAGGGCATCGCTTCCAATAAACAAATTGGTTATTTACCAAAGATAAATTCAAGGTTTAAACAATAGGTTATACAATGGTATACTCCTCGTTCATTATCAAGATTGAATTCATGGGAAATACGATGTTGACTTTATGTAAATGATACATTATCATTATGTGCAATAATGTGAATGATTAACAAATTATTCGATTCGGTTGTTTGCAGTGGAAACAATACAAATGAACCCACCGTGAAGTGGATAAATTTGTGGGCACGTGGAACCCTTACCACCATGCATTGCATGACATATAAGCTTACCTTGCAACCCTATTTCTCATTCTTCAACGAGGGTTTCGATCTCTGAAATCTTGGGTTCACTGCGGCCATGAGGGCTCACAGGTGCTCGCCTTCAGCTCCACTGTCTGTGCATATCGGAGTGTTGTCACTTAGGGTGAGAGTTGTGAAGTTCACAGCTCGTGCTTGAGTTGATTCCTGTAAACAAACCTCGTTGTGCATGAGGGTAGTGTTTACACAGGTAGTAGTTTTGGTGTTTAAATCGTGGTGTGGCCAGTGTCATTGCTTGCTCTTGCTCTAGTTGTTGAGGTAGTTAATAACTCGAACCCTTGCTCAGGTAAATACGAGGGTTACACTGCTCGAGGTGTCGGTCTGTCTTCTTCGTGACCTCGGTTAACAACACTCCAGGTAACGATTTGTTTTTTTTAGAAGTTGTAAGCTATCAAAAATTACAGTTACATTTCTATATTCAAGTTTTTAATTAAGATTTGGTTTTCACTTTACAGTTAGTCTACGGGTAAGCCCTGGATACAAGTGGCTCTCCCTACTTGTACAGACTTAGGGGAAAAATGTTTTCAGTTGGAAGAAGTTCGGCATCGATTTTTCCCAGTCTTGGGTTGTTGGTCTTCAGTTTATAAGTTTTGTTCTATTTTAAACCCTTGCTTACAGCAGGGTGACTCCAGCTCAATGCCATGACTTGTAAATGCTCTTTTCTTTACTTAAAACGATTTTTACAGTGATGTAGGGTTTGATAAAAGAATGTTATTTTTTATTATTAAAACCCATGCCACAATATGGGTACACCGGCCTTGAGCTGGGTTTTGTACACTATTTAAGTTTTAAGCCTTTCGGCCTGTGTAGTAATACACTGGTTTTTTTTTTTTTCCAAAGGCTTCTTTCGAGCTCAGACTCGGTTTACAATAATATCATTTTGTGTCTTTGTGTAACTTAGGGTTTTTACCCTATCCAACTGTGAAATAAGAATTTATTGTTTATTATAATGTGTGTATATAATGTGGTTATTTTATTTAATACTGCAACTGTAAATTCGTCATATGGTAATTATTTTGCTTGTTGCTCAGGAAATATGAGCTAGCGTTTTCCTGAATGAAACCCTTGTTTAAATAAATCTTTCAATTTGTTTTTAATAGGTTATGTTATTTATTGAATTTGTTTTAAATAATGTTACAGGTGTGTTGTGAAAACTTTAAGTAATGTTTATAAATTTGTTCTTTTATCTTTCCTTAAAAGGACTGTAAAGAGTGTCTCATAATTTAATTGTTTATTTATAAATAATCCAGGTAATTGGATTGGAGCTTATATGTTTTCATTTATAATAATAATTTTAGTTCAGGGTTTCAACCCTCTAGAATACCATCACAGGTATAATTTACTTAACAAATGTAAAACAGTTCTGTACTTATATGGATATTTATTTATATATTAGTTATTATCATATTTCTATGGTTCTATTTACTTAAGCTGATAGGTTGAATTTACTCAGTGTTCTTTGAAATGTAAAAATATAGATTATGTAACTTCGTTTAGTTTGTTCTTTGAATTCTAAAGACTTTAATAACACACTACTTGCTTTATAGTATTTGTTAGACTTAGATTAGTTAATATTATTAGTAAATAAAACTAGTACTTGTATTTTATTTCTTTATTGAACAGAAGGTACTAAAGTAGCTTGACTGTATTTTCTTCCATTGCTTTCTTCAAATAGTTATTAAATAAACATAAGGAATATAGTTATAACATAACACAGTTTAACCTCATGCATATTTTAACTTGAAATAAAGAATAATCTACTGTAGGAAAAACACAACATTTTATCTACTATGGTATTTTCATAACATAATAATCCTTCTACTTGTACTATATTACTGCTATTTCTTTTCCAGTAAATTTACATAAATAAACTTGTAAAAACAATAACATAGATAACTAGATTAATGTTCTTTTTAATAATAATCTACATTTTGAAATAATTTACTCTGCTATTATAAAATGCAGAACCATATCTATTCAGTTCAGTCTCTTATCATTTTCTTCATCTACTTTAAATACTCTGTCTGTGCTAGAGTACGGTTTGGTCCTTCCAGACATGGAAAAACATAGATTAGAATTATTTTCCATCTATTTCAGATTCATTCCTTCAATAATCTAAAAGATTACTAACTCTAACATTTTACCACTAAATATTTAACATTCATTTAACAGTCAGATTTCCATTTAACTATCTAACACATTAAAACAAATAATGTAGAACCTAATTAGGATGGACAACAACAGCATTAGGAGGTCGTTCCTCCCTACCAAGGCTTCTGGAGAGCGCTCTTCATCAGGACCCCCAAGCCTGTTCCTGGCCTTCTTGGCTGAGAACTGGTGGAGCATGCAAACAATAGACTAGTCCAATGACTCAGTAACACTCTGCACTCAGCAGTAAGATCCCTCAGCTGAAAAGATGCACTAGATCACTTAGCAGTTAACCCCTCAAACTCTTTTTACAATTCCCTTCCATTGAATTTCTCTGAAGTACATTCACCTGAATGATCACTTCTCTAGAATGAGCAGCCTCAGCTCTCTTCAATGGATATTTTTATAAAGATCGCCTAAGTACTTCCTACCTCATTCTAAGCAAGACACGGTAATGGGTATTATTGGAAATAGATCTGATCTAGATGCCCTACTCAAGTGAGTGATGTAACAAATATATTGTTATTTGCAAATGAGTTTTTCCTACATTTCCGTTCATGTTTCCCAAATTAATTAAGTTACTCTTATTTTCTTTGAAATTTCTAATGTTTAGCCTCTTGTATGCATAGGTTACAAATTGGATCTTTGGAACCAAGAACAATGGTGTCTTCAACCATCTAACAATAGGATAAATGGCCTACTTCTTGAGTTGTTTCCATTTAAAGTTCTTTAGTTTTTTCTAGATGTTGAATTTCCAACTGTTTGCACATGGTTGTTTCTTAAATTACCATGATCTAGATGGGTTTGAAACACCACTCCCAATTGGTTGCATGCACCAGTTCAAAATTGGCCAAATATCCAAAGTTGAGCACCACTATTTATTTATTGAGTAAGAAATCCTAGTATATTTAGATAAGACTACAATGGAATTCGTGCATACCTTGCATTTTCTACTAATTACATTGCTATAGTGTTCCAAATCTCATTGTCATTGTACTCATAAGAATGCAATATGCATTGTAAGTCAATCAAGCACTTCAGAATGATGACCAAAAGGAATTTTCAGGAATAAATGAAATGGGGCTTCTTTACAACTCATAAATTTCCATGATCTTGAGCTGAAAAACCCTTCCATCTCTTATCGCTAAAACTAGCAGCCCTTTGTGAACTAAGGATATGAAGGTCTAGTGCTAGAGGTAATAAGCTCAGGAGAGGATTAAACTCAATGTCACCATAGCTTAACCTCTTACCACTTTGGGTAACTCCAAAACCCATGGGAAGACCCAATCAATGAAAAATAGTGGCAACCACCAAAAAGCCACAAATACCTATTAGAAAACCTTGATGGCTATGATCAATTCCTTATTAAAGTCAAACAATATCAAATTTAGACACAAGAATCATATGTAAATGGATTTATTCACTTAATTAAATAAAATCACTCCTTTTGAGGTAATTTCATGTTTCCTAAGGCAGTGTCCCATTTCCCAAGGCGGACACTCCAAAATGCACTCCCTAAAGAGAAAGAGGACAATTGGACTAGATCAAACTTGGAGGATCAACAAGAAATACCAATCACCTTCCAATTCACAATTTATGATGGTTTTCATGTATCCCAATGTACGTCCTCAGAAGAGGATTGGGTGGACCAGAAAAACAAGTTCACTACTACTTTTGTATTTTTTGAATTTATTTAGACTTTTAGGGGTTTTTCCTACTATAAAATACTTATATGCATAAAATAAAATAAAAGACATGTAAATTTTGATAAAAAGAGGATACTTGATGGATATTGTATTAGATTATTGTCTCAAACCCTAGGGCTATGAGAGGCCCAGGCTAACCTCCCTCCTCTTAAGAAGTATTCCATTACTTGCAACTAGGGAAAAGATATCAACCATCTAGGCTAGGTAGCAAAAAACCTAATTAGGGAAAATAGATAATTGGAGGGCACAATGGAACAATTGAGAGCTCCTTTGTAGGAAGGTCTTCTCAAGCAAGTAGACAAAATACTAGCAAACAAACCCTACCTTAGTCAAAACAGTTCAAGAATGATGTTAAATTAAGGTTCGGAAATAAACTTACCAACATTAATCCAGAATGAACAAAAAGATGCACCTTAGTTCACACTTGAGCATGAGCTATCACAACTATTCTTAGCATCTACTTAGCATGACCTATCACAACTCTTCTCGGCATCCAAACCAAATCCAAACTCGAACGCTCTTTTGGCGTTAAGCTATAGATTTGAATTTCAAATTCTATTGATTTGATTTTGTGGAGAATTGATCATGGAAGGCTCGAGCAGCAGCAACCCTGGCAGTGCAAAGCTGAAAGTGAGCGGCTTATGGTCAGGATTACTTGAGGTGGATTTGGAGTGGACGGTACCCATGTTGAGAGCAGAGCTTGCCAAGAGTTCGCAATGCCCGCCAGAGGATTTAAAGATAATCTTTGCCGGGAAAATTCTGAAAGAGAAATTGACCGATAAAAAGCTGAGAGACGTGGGATTGAGGGCTAATTCAAGAATTCTGATAAGTTCAGGTGGATGAAGCAAAGGCTATAAACGATGAACTTGATCCCCAGAATCGACTTGCTCGTATCAAAGCTGCAGTCGAAGCAATGGCAAAGAGACATACAGATACAGATTATTCATTTCTAGTTGATACAGATTATTCATTTCTAGTTGATACAGATAATTCATTTCTAGTTGATAATCAAAGTGGAGACAAGCTGATGAAAGTTGGTAGCGAGACAGATGAAAGGGCCCTTCTTATGGGTTTGATGCTTCAGGCAAAAGGCCGACATCTCATTAAAAAGGGACAATATAAAATTGCTCTTGAAATTCTGGGCATGGCAGAGGAAGCCTTTTCCGTTTGTGATCGTAAAGTAATCGAGATGGTGGACAATCCATCGCTGCTGCAAATAGACACAGTATGGTGTTATTTCATGCAGCGTGACATATCCTGTTTGGCTGTGGCTGGAATGCGGTTAAAAGAGGCCCGCAAAGGGCTTGAACATTGCTATGGCGCAAATATAGAGAGAGCTAGGGTTCTACAAGGAGGATTTTGTCCAAAAATTCCCACATACACACGACTGGAACTTCTGGAAGGTGTTGTGGCTTACCACACAGGATTGTTGGAAGAGTCTTGCAAGGCACTAACATCAGCTCAAGCCAAATATCTAAAGCTTCAAGTTTCAGATGAATCTTTGTCAACACTTATCAATATAGGGTTTTCCGCAAAACAGTCAAAAAGGGCTTTGAGAATGTGTTGCCAAGATGTTCAACGTGCAGTGGAGTTTGCCATTGAAGAAAGGGAAAGAATGGCAAAGAAAGTAGAGGAAGCTAGACAACATCACAGAAACATGAGGGACCAAAAATCTTATGGCAGGACACCCCAGGGAAAGGTTGTGGACATGATAAACCTGACTCAACTTGCTTCAATTGGGTACGAGAGACGCCTCGCAGCAGAAGCACTCGTAAGGAATGAGAATGATTTGAAAAAGCGTTGGTTCTCTTAACAGATCCTGCATCGAATTCTGCTCTACAAGGTAGTCTTAGTCTTGAATCCAGACAGAGAAAGAAAAAAAAACTTTCCTAGGAAGAAGCTGATATTGTAGAGACAATATCAATGGGCTTTGAAAGAGGAAAAACTGAAAGAGCCTTATTACATTTCGGTACGAAGGAAGAGGTAATAGACTTTCTTTTTAGAGAACAACACCAGAATGTAGATACAACTGCTTCGAGTGATGCATCTTCTAACAGCTCTTCAAGTGCTTCTAGTGAGAGCTCTGCATCTTCTAGTTCTGAGGAAGAAAGTGAGCCTGAAAATGGTGCTGCTACTGTACGAGATAACGAGATGGAAAATGGTATTTTAAAGAACTTGAATGGGAACTTGAGTGGAGATCCACTAGAAGACTATGACATTGATGTTGAAGAAGAAGGTAAGGCCATTGCAGAGTATTTAGCCTTGCTCGTGCCTGCGCGGCCATAGTTTGCTCAATTTTCACTATGAATCTGGCTGAACAACCAATTATTGCGAAGATATAAAACAAGGCTTTTCAGTTTTGTCATTTTTAATATTTGACAGTAATATCATTTCCTTACATATATGCACTGAATATTTTCACTGGTTATGATCTCTTGAAAAGATGCTCATAACAGATATGCGTTTCATAATGCACTGAATATTTTCACTTGTTATGATCTCTTGAAAAGATGTTCATAACAGATATGCTTTTCATAATGCATATTCACTTTAGTATATTCTGTTCTGCAATTTCCTTCTTTCCAGTAAATTCCCAACGGTTATTTTACCTTTCCAACTTTATTAAATTCATCATTGTTACTTCTTATAGTCTTCTACCAAAATGTAGTTTTGTTTTTTACTAGAAAAGGTCCTCCACTTCTTGAGGTAGCTTGAAGGTCACACGATGCCGGAATTTAATGAAAATGTAGTTCGTCTGAAATGAATCTTTTCCTTATGTATTATAAGAAAAAAAAATCTTAGTGTGAGGAAGGATGGTAACACATGTATGGCTCTTCCTCAAATCCATAAATCCTTATTACAATATGATTTTCAAATAAATACTAATCTCCAACGGTTGTGTGAGGCCATCGTCCCAAAATCTCTTTATATTGCAAAAGCTGGGAAAATTCTTGGGAAGGATCATTATGTAATAGAAAGTAGGTTTGTTTTTACTCACTGTAACAAGAGAATAAAAGAGTGCATAAGAGACATATGGTAAGAATAAGATACATACATAGTAATTCTAGTTATGTTTCCTAGAGTTGTTCTTTTTTGGAGACCTTATAGAATAGAGCCTTATAGAGTTATATATATTCGGGTATATCTTTCGAATGAGTCAAAGTAGGTTGTGTGAGGCCACCGTTGCAAAAGCTCTTTATATTGCAAAAGCTGGGAAAAATCTTGGGGGAGGATCATTATGCAATAGAAAGTATATTACATATGTGAATGTGTTTACAAAGAAGGAAAATCGTCTCATGACCACTTTTGTCTATCCATACACAAATAACCAAAATTGTGCATTGTCTTTTATTTGCAATTCGAAGTCTTCAAAGTAAGGGGATTTATGGTATAACACAAGGTACACTAGGTGAGACTGGTATCTAATATACTTTGCGATGCAGAAATTTACCAAATGGATGTGGATATTCTCAACTAGAAATTGGTAATAGTCTAATTTAGTTAATATTGAGCTAGAGGGAGGAGTAAGGGTAGTCATGAACCCTAGTAGGGTGTCATCTACAGCTCTGTCACTATCATAACCTAATAGTTGACACATTAGGGTTATGACCAATTTTGAGTTTCAGAGAAAATGTTAGATTTATATGGTGTAGGATTGCTTAGCAATGGAGAATCCTTTCTTACATAGTTGATCAATACTTTTTATTTCTCAGCTTGAGTTAGGGGTTGGTAAGCAAGTACCAAGGAATCATCACACAATGGTTGCAAATTGGGTTGGTTGGGAAAATATAACATTTGGGAAATGACTTCTTTATTAATAGGAAAAATGGCTCTAGAGCCATCAGAGGTCATAATAGCTCTTTTCTCAACAAAATAATTTGCAACACTCTGGGTTGTGAATTCAGGGAAGTGGTAGGTCTGAGGACAAGTTGTCTATGCTAGGTTCAATTCCCAGAGGTGGAAGAAATTGTGAGTGTTTTTGAAATTGGTTTCAACTTCTCTGATTTACTGGTAAATACTAAGTATAGATAGCGGTGGGTTGAAAAATGCCCCTCTTTGTTGCCCAAGTGTTCTTATTTAGGGTTTGACTTTTCCAAACAAAGGGGTAGGTTAGGGCTAGAAGCAGAAAACATCTTATCAATTTGTTTAAAATGTTGAACGTAAAATAAATTCAAGGTCAAAATCTTGTTACAATTATTGGTTTAGATTCTCGATTTGGGTGCTCAAAGATGGTGCATGAGCTTTCTTCTTTGTCCTTGGTGGAGTCATCCTGTAGTGCTTCTCATTAGGTGTGAAGATGGGTGCTTTTGACCATTCCTCAGTATTAAAAAAAGTAAAATTTGAATTTGACAAATATCGAATTTATATTGGTTAAAATTAAGATGGCATCATGATGATGTGACCTGCGCCTGCTAGCCACGTGTAGGCCTTAGGTTCGTACACACAACGTCCAAGTTTCCTTGGTGATGCTAATGTGTGTACGTGGTCAAGGTGGTGCCAATACCAATGTGTCATCCTAGTTATGGGTCTAAATGGCATCTCCTGATTTGCTTAGGAAGTGATACTTATTTCCTAGGTTGATGGCTTTTCGCTTTGTGAAAAAAGAAATTTTGGAAACCCACTAGCCAAATGCAATACCAATAAAAATATGACACATGTAACCATTTTTTACCCATTTTTCTTAGCCCTCCCATTATTAACCAACATATATTATATACCATTGATTTGAAATGCCTTTATTGGAAACTGCTTGATAATCCTTTAACACTTTTCCTTTACCTTTGGTTATGGACTCGCGATAACCTAGCTTGTTAAGCTTAAGGATCGCATGTTAACCGATGATATCAAATCTTTTTTATACATTTGGGATGTTGACCTAACATGCCATCAAGCATCCCCTTTCAAACTTTCCTTCACTAGGCTCTTGAACTTTCATCTATAAGCTTTTAGACTTTCCTTCTAGATCTTGAACATTTCTCGAAATATCTTTTATAATTAACCTTTCAACTTTCATCCATGAGCTTTTAGACTTTCCTTCGATAAGATCTTGAACATTTCTCTAAATCGATAAGGTCAAGAACTTGTGAATACCAAAATTTATTTATGTACCAACTCTATACAAATTTAAACAATGAAAATAATAGTTGGTTTGCTTGTTTTAGAGTATTTTTAAGTCTCGTCATCTTGATGAAGATGACGAGGTGGACAACTACATATACAATAATAAACAATAAAGTAATTCAATTATAATATTAAAAATAAAATTCATACTAAATTTCTATCCCTAAAAAGCTAAGATATATTAATTTATTTGAGATTTATCTATTGATCGCCCTTCCACAATATTCACACAAATGTGATGTAGATATTTAAATATATCTAAATGAAACTTTTCATTCTTCACCTCTAAGAGAAAACAATCATTCGGTGTTAAACTATGATGTTAATGAAATAAAAATAGAAAGCAATACAACTCCATTCGATGATTGAATTAATACTGACGCTCATCAAAACTTTGAAAACATAACACTGAAGACATATCAATTAAACCAATGATATTTAATTTGAAATAAATATCATTAATCTTATGAAAATAAACCATCTCAACAAGCCCCAAACACACATATCTTCAACCATTTTTGAAATTTTGGAATGGAACCAAGGCCGGGATAGTAGAGGATCTTATCTTCCCAAGTGAATTTTCCTTCCGAAATTATATGAAAGCATGATATTACTATGGAGGACATTGTTAAATAAAATTGTTAAATATATACACATTAAGGATATGCAAAAACATTTGAATCCAATTTTGCACTTTAGAAAGGTTGGTTTTGGGATTTAAAAAGTTTGATTTTGCAACTTTTTAGCTTAGACTTTGCTGATAAGTTCAAATTTAATGAAATTGGTGTTAATGCATCAATTCCCTTTATTTCTACATTCATGTCATCTAGTGATGCTCCACTGATCAACATTTCAATTCCAATTTCAATGGATGGCACATTGTGTTCTACATTGAATCATGGTCGGTCAACATTTTGGGTAGCATCACATCTAGATGAAAGAGATTTTGAGTGAGATAATCAAGTATTCTTAGGATATGGTTATGGGGAAGATGGAAATATTAAAACATTGTTACCCAAACACTTCGGTGATGAGTTCAATGCTTTTGTTCCTAACTTTATTAGCAAGGATTTCTAACAACCATATGAGGTGGCTTGATCTCCCAATAAAACTTTCCAACCTCTAGTAGATGTTAATGTCACCCCATTTATTGAATTCCTACCAAGACTTGCTCGTGGATGAAAGAATATTCCTAAATGTATTCAAGTAAATGAAACTTCTTTTTTCTTCCATGAAAGGTAATATACCTAAATGAACTATTAATCGTCATTATTAGCAATTCATTAAACAAATTTTGGAGCCTAAATTTGATACAAGTAAATGTCAATTGTTTTTATCTTTGCTAAAATCTAGGATTTTGACAACAATTAGAATAAAATTAGGCATAAACTTATGTTGAATAAATAGAATCTAAGTAATCACATAGTAAAATCTCTTGTTGATGCATTTAAATCCATTGGGAAAAAGTCTATTTCAGGTGACTGAATCAATGGTTATTAAAGGTGAATACTTGACACGAGATGCACAACAAAAAGATAAGCACTGGTATTTATTTTAGGATTATAGCCCACTTGTTGTTATATGCCACTTTGCTTACTTATTAGTCAAGGAAAACATCATGTTACAAACACTTTGCAAAAAACATAAGTCACGTGTGCAATACTTCCTACCTCATTCTAAGCAAGACGCATTAATTGATATTATTGGCAATAGATATGATATAGATTCCCTACTCGAGTGAGTGATGCAACAAATATGTTGTTATTTGAAAATGAGTTTTTCCTACATTTTTATACATGTTTCCGAGATCCATTAAGTTACTCTTATTTTCTTTGAAATTCCTGTTGTTTAGCCTCTTCTGTGCATATGTTACAAACTGAATCTATGAAACCAAGACCAATGGTGTCTTCAACCAACTAACAATCAGATAAATGGTCTTCTTCTTGAGTTGTTTCCATTTAAAGTTCTTTAGTTTTTTCTAAATGTTGAATTTCCAATTGTTTGCACGTGATTGTTTCTTAAATTACCATGATCTAGATGGGTTGGACACACCGCTCCCAATTATTGGCTTATTAGGTGGGGTTATTACAAGTTAAATTATTGTTAATGTAGTGGAAACATTATGAAGAATTATGATCAAGTTAATTCCATTGAACAAGTATATTGATCTGGTGCACCTAATTGTTCTTGAATCGATGTATATCATAGGAAAATACTTTCTATAATTGATCCTCTTTGTGTAGAACATTGAATGAAGGGTCAATTGTATCATTGAGATGGGTTAATCAACAAAATATGAGTTAATAATTGCGTAGACTAGAAGCCTATGAATTTTCATCAACTTGAGTGAGCTTGATTAGTTAAAGATCATAAGCTATAATCTCATATTTAAGACTGCAATGCACAAAATCTCGTTCCATATATACTTGAGCAAGTGGAAGAAATGTTGACATAGATACTTGTCATTGATTTATGTGAGATGAATGATTAAGAATCATAATAATAGTTGTTGGCGGGATTGATAGTCATGGTAAAGTTGATTAAGAGTATTTGGAGACATGAGTTGTTTTTAGAATTTAAATATTAAATATGCCACTCCATTATAAACCTTATAAATAATCAACAGTGATATTTAGTAAATTTACCTAATGCCTTAATAAATGGAAATATAATACTATGGTTTTTATAACTTCAAATTATGACTCCTTTCGGTTGTAACACTCTCTCATATCACATGATCACTAGTGAAAACTATTAAATAATACAAAATACATTATTACATAACAACAACTTCAAGGTAGGAAGTCTTATTTAACTATGAGTAATAGATGATGTCAAAGAGACCAATAATGGAATTTTAATGATTATTTATTTAGCATATTCTAGTTGTAATTAAAGGAATCCTTTTGCAATATTATAAGGAAGATTACCTATGAGAGAAAAATTCACTATGACTATAACTAGGTTTAACTTGTGATGATTTTTTATAGGATTGAATAAATCTCAGTTAATTTTATTCATTGGAAAATGCTTTTATTTATACATTGCATATGGTGGTTTCTATTCATCTTCCAACCAACCTTTTCAACTCCCTACGTGACTATGTTCATATTCACACTTTATTTACAATATTTACAAATTATGTGGAACCATAATCATGAGGATTAGGTTTCCAACATCCCCCCTCATAATTGTCTTTGTGAGTCAAAGCATGGTTCTAAATCTTTCAAACTTTTCTCTTCATAGTTCTTTGCAGAAGATGTCGACAATTTGCTCATTTGTGGAACAATGTCGTAAATGAACATTCTTGGCCTCTACATGATGTCGAATCAAATGGTACTTTGTGTTGATGTGGTTGGTTTGATCATGGAATCTAGGCTTCTTGGCCAACTTGATTGCATAAGTGTTGTCGATCAATAAGGGAGTGGAATTTCTTGCTTCTCCTACAAATCTTCAAGTATCTTCCTAATCCACACAATCTCCTTTGTTGCTTCTGCAACTGCCACATATCCTACTTCTATTGTCGAATATGTTGGAACTGACTATTTGTATGATCTCTAGGAAATATTTGTTGATCCAAGACTCATTGTGTATACAAAAGTATAGACTCCTATCTCTTTGTCGCCATCGAAGTATGAACCAGTGTACCTAATTAGTTTGTAGTTTTATACCTTAATCTACTTGAGTCCCCATCAAGTACCTTAAAACTGTTTTTGTTGCAAACCAATGTCCTTCAAAAGGTTTGTGGATGTATCTAGAAAGAATACCAAGAATATAAGAAATAGCTAGTTTGGTAGTGGTAAGGTAGATAAGGATTCCTTCAAGCAATTAATACTTTGTTGCATCCTTAAATAATTTTCCTTCACTTGATGTGAGCTTCAAATTTTGTTCCATTGGAGTTGACAGAGGGTTGCATTCTATCATGCAAAATATGTTCAACAATTATCCAACATACTTTTTATGAGATATGCATATGTACTTAGGATGTTGAGTCACTTCAATTCCTAAGTAGTAATGAAGATGTCCCAAATCAGTCATTTCAAAACATTTCTTCAAATATTTCTTTATGGATGCTATATAATCTTCATTGTTCCCTGACATCAAAAGCTCATATACATACACCACAAGAAATACAATTGATCTTCCAACTTTCTTCAAAAACAATGTTGCATCCTCAAGATTATAACGCTTGACATTTATATTTAGGAGATGCTCGGTTAGCTTTCCATACCATGCTCGTGGTTCTTGTTTTAGACCATACAAGGATTTGACAAGTTTTCATACCTTGTGTTCTTGTCCCTTCACAACAAAACCTTATGGTTGAGACATGAAGACATTTTCTAAGACAAATGTTTTTTCAAAAATTCATAATGTTTTTTAACTCATACTCATGATTCAAACTAAAGCACACAATAAATGAAAAATTAATAAAGTTTGACCCATACTTCTAATTCATCCATGTATTAAGCATAAGATTAAGCACATGCATACAAGTATTACACTCATGGTGCATAATGTCCATAGTACATAACAACAACTTGTGTTCAATTTACAAAAGGGTTAAATCTAGATACCAAATTACAAAAATGCAAAATTGTGCCCAAATATTAATGTATAGTGCGTGAAAAAAGAAATTATCCCCACTTCCCCCACCACTATCATATGCCTTAGAAAATTTAATCTTCTTGTACACCATGCCCAAAATGGCTATCCAACTCCTAGGTTGAATATCAGTCTTTATTTATGGATTCTGGAA
Source organism: Pseudotsuga menziesii (assembly GCA_001517045.1). Classification (NCBI taxonomy): domain Eukaryota; kingdom Viridiplantae; phylum Streptophyta; class Pinopsida; order Pinales; family Pinaceae; genus Pseudotsuga; species Pseudotsuga menziesii. The sequence goes on from LPNX011187651.1 coordinate 163,466, forward strand.
ATGTAACACCAATTTTAATGTTTAACAAATTTAGAAACTAAGTTCATACAAATAACAATATTACAATTCAATCCAACAAAAACTCATCAAACATGAGTAGATCATTCTCATGGGTGGTGTGAACCAAGGATAAGCCATTGATTGAGCATCTTGTTTTGAAGAGAAAACATTAAATGCCTCGAGAGTATTTGCGAGAGTCTATCCAATAATAGGATGCAATGACATGCCAATCAAACTATTTAGAATCATACAAGTTGATATTTGAAAATGATGACAGGTACCTACAATTATATTTTATTTGACTGTGAGAGATACATATACATGAGAGATCAAATAAGTTGGAACGCATGTTCCTTTAGTCCTAGATTGCTCTTAGGTCAAAAGATTGAATGCCTTGACAATCAACGACTTCTCTGAATGGTCAATTTGAGCGTGTCCAATCATGGACTACAAACACATTCTAATCAATCAAGTGACATATTTTTAAATCATTTTTTCAAAACAATGCATGTACCTACAAGTACCTCTTGTTTGAGAGTGGTAGATACATGTATTCGAGAGGTCTTACTAGCTAGAATTCCTATGTCTCTAGTCATAATTTGCTTGGAGGCCACAACAATGGATGGCAAGAGAATCGACCCATCAATAGTAGACAATTCTTGTGGAGGGTCAATATGAGTATGTCTAATTGAAAAGTAAACATGGTCCAATAAAATAAGTTATATACTTGCAAATAGAAGTGGATGCCTTGACATGTGATGCATAAAAAATAAATGACTATCTTTTATGGTCAATCTAAGTCTATTAAATAAAAATAGTCAATGAAACAAGTTAGAAACTTAAAATTTGAATATTGATGTATTAAGAAACCTGAGACTCTACTTGTAAGTCATGTTAGGCCCCATAATGATAGAAGGCTTGGATGCCACCCACTATCAAGTTGCATCCAAAATATTATAAAAATCAAATATATTGTTGACCACTCATAGAAATACAAAAAATAATTAGATAAATTAAAAAAAATTATGATTACCTACATTGAACCAAGACCAAAATGACATGCAACATCGATCGCTACATTTAAATCCATCGATGAATCATTAAATGTTGACTAAACACGAACATAAACTATTAAAAAAGATAATAATAAAAAATATTTGTGAAAATAATGTAATCATTAAATATATATAATAACATTTGTAAGGGTTGTAAGACTTGAATATTAAACAAATCCATCAATAGGAAACTTAGAGAAAGGCCAAAATAAGGCCCTATAGCAAGATGTGCAATGATACATAAGTATAACTTGTTTAGAAGCCCTAGTCTGTGCATCACTAGATGATTCCTCTCTACCATGAGTAGATTTGGGTATATCCTCACTACCATGAGATTTAATAGATGACTTCCCTCTACATGTGCCCTTGGGTGCATGGATCTTAACAAATGTGTCATGGTCAACCAATGTCGACGATAATTGTAATAATGTACCTTGTGTGATATCAAACAAGATGGGCATAAGAGGTTATAAACGAGGAGGATTTAGGGATTAAGGAGGGTGACACACATGGTTTTGATAAGCTCTAGCACAATATCTATCTTGGGACACCCCTCACCCAACACCTTGAAACATTAAAATATCAAAATAGTTCGCATGTTTATGCATGATAAATTCAACTAATTTCCAGAAGAAGTAGAATAGCATGTCTCAATTGTCATGAGGGTATTCATCAAACACCATGTCCCATTGATCCATCGATTTAACCTCAATAAAGGGTTCTATGCACCAATCCATGGATATATGGGATCAAGCAAAAGGGTATGCATAGTATCTTTTTTATTTTATTTTTATTTTTTGATATCTTGATAACTAATACCATTTCCATAAAAACATTGTTAGCTATATATATATATATATATATATATATATATGATCCTCTCTCTGCATTCAAATCCAAATCGAGTTTTTTGGCGTTAATCTGTAGGTTTTAATTTCAAATTATATTGATTTGATTTTCTAGAGAATTGATCATGGAAGGGTCAAGCAATAGTGGCAGTAACCTTGGAAGTGCAAAGATGAAGGTGAGCAGCTTATGGTCATTAGTGGTTAAGGTCAACTTGGAGTGGATGAAACCCATGTTGAGAGCAGATCTTTCCAAGAGTTCGCAGTGCCTACCAAATAATTTAAAGATAATATGTGCTGAGAATATTCTGAAAGAGGAATTGGGTGATAAAAGGCTAAGAGACATGGGATTGAGGTCCAATTCAAGTATTATTATAAGTAAAGTTGAGGTGGATGAAGAAAATGCTATAAACGATGTGCTTGATGCCCAGAATCGACTTGCTCATATCAAGTTGCAGAAGAAGCAATGTAAAAGAGACATATAGATACATATAATCCATTTCCAGTTGATAACTTCAACATCTAATTGGAGAACCAAAGTGGAGAGAAGATGATGAAAGTTGCAGGTAGAGAGACAGATCAAATGGCCCTTCTTATGGGTTTGATGCTTCATGCAATATGGAGACATCTCATAAAAAGGGGACAATATAAAGATGCTCTTTGAAAAATTCATCTATTTCATCCATCCAAATTCAGTTTGGATGGAAGATCAATCCAAAATTGTCTGAAAGAACATTTCACTAACACTAATCGCAATTGCCTCCATAAATATGCTATAGTTGAACATTCTTTCAACACAAAGCACCCTTTTTTTTTTGCTCAAACTAAAATTATTGTCTCCACTTCTCATTACTCTTCATGCTTGGTTAGGGAAGCTTTAGATATTGCACGGGGGCTTCACTTGTTGACCATTATCCTATCACATTAGTTCATATTGTGGGTTTTAAAATTATAAAAAATTGAACCAATATATTGCAGGTATTGGGGGGATGGGGGGTTTAAGGTGGGGGTGGGTAGGGTGGTTTATAAGGACTGAGGTATAAAAAGGGGTGGGGAGGAGGTTTTAAGTATTGGGAGGGGGTTTCAACAAAAAGAGTTTGGGTCAATATCTCTCGAAATTAAGTGTATTCTTTAATATCCCACGATCACACGTGCTATGTAAGATGTTCACTAAGTGAAGGCCCCGTGAGATATTGAAAAGCATCCCCATAAACGAAGGTAGATATAAACTAAGACCATCTTAGAAACCATTAATCCATCATCTTAGTCATTAATTCATGTTATCTTATCATCTCATCTTTTCCCCATCCCCTTTCTCTATAATACTTATCAATCTCACTCCTCTCTATTAACCTTGTCCCCCCTCTGCCAAATGAATTATTACATTATAATTACTCTTATTTCATTATTTTCTCCTGATATTCAATCTCACCGCATGTTTCCCTTTCTCTTATTAGATTAGTCTTCCTATCCAACCATTAGTCTAAAAAAATATCTCTATTTAATTACACCTATAGGTGTTTATATCTTAGAATTTTGGGGTGGAATAACATCTATGCTTTTCCTAGATTGCAAGAAAATGGATATAGGGTTATTTGCACTACTTTTTATCTAATACTTCTTTTAAGTATAGTGTGGAATAGGCAAGTGGTAATTTGAATTATGTGAGAAGTTACTCTTAAAAGTTAAAAGGGTAACTATAATTAAAAGACATGACATTATGTCATTCCCTTACTTTGATGAGGATTAAGTCAAGTAAAATTAGTTTAGTGAGAAAGTTAGTCAAGTAACTATCAAGTGTTGCAATTTGGTCTAATAATGTTAAGGGTGCAATAATAGTAGCATTTTTTCTCTTTAATTTTTAAATAAAGGAAAGCATCATTTCATGATAAAGGGATTTGCTCTATGAGATATGCCATGAGGACGTATGTGGGACTTTGGTAGGTGGAGGTGGTAGCTCATTTTGTATAACTTAGTATCATGTATTAATCGATTGGGGATTGACTAAATTGACATCCACAAAACTATAGAAGAGAGTCAATATTTTTGTATCTCAATATCCACTTGTTGAGAAAAATGTCTTATAAAGGGATCATTCTATCTACTATGGTATCCCTGTATTTCAAACATCTTGTATGATGTTTTGTGCATATAAGGTCATTACATCCAACCAAAATCCTCATAAGTGGGGACACATTATTCCCGCACTTCCTCCCTTACCATAATATGGAAGGAGTGGTTAGCAATATATGCACATTTCATGAGAAACCTCCTTGTCATGAAATCTACCCTTGTAATAATTTGTGACAAGTATATGCACGTGAATATACTTATAGAAAAAGAAGGATTCCTATTTCATTGTCTTGGCCCAAAAGAACACAAGAATATGTAAATGCATGGCTGCGTATGATTTCAAGGACACCAGGGATGGGAATGTGGAGTCCAAGAACCAATTATTGGAATTCTACACATACACATAGGATATTAATAATCAACCTCATAAAAAAAGGTGAAAAAAAGAAACAATTTTGACTTTGGAGAAAGTATAGTTGATAGTGAAATGAAGTTATCAATTCCACAAATCTATTATTCAGATAAATGGTTTGTGTTGATTTGTTATTATTGATCAAAATAAATATAATTCACTTAAGGATGTTCAAATATGTAAAAGGTCTTAACTTTATATTATTTAAGAGAATGGTTTCATGAAAGAATAACATTAATTATTGATTAGCCTCCTTTATGCTTGAATTGTAATAAATGCATCTAACTGATTATGGCTAATGTGTTGATGATTTAAGCTCATTTATGAAAAAGGAGTAAGTGATATTGGTAATGATGCTTGAAGGATTAGCCTATTGTTTATCCATATTACTAGCATGCCAAAATCAAGAGTTGGAAGGAATTTCAAGCTCACGTAAGTAAATGGATATAGAGTTACTTGCACTATTTTTCATCTAATAATAATTTTAAGTATTTGTGTGGAATAGGAAAGTGGTAATTTGAATTATGTGAGAAGTTACTCTTAAAATTTAAAAGGGTAACTATAATTAAAAGACGTGACCTTATGTTATTCCCTGAATTTAACAAGGATTAAGTCAAGTAAAAATATAGTAGTGAGAAAGTTTAGTCAAGTATTCATCAAGTGTTGAAAGTTGCTCTAATAATGTTAAGAGTCTTAAATCATTCCATGGTCAAGTTAATAGAGTTAACCTATATGTGTCTTTTATGTGTAAGTTATATAAATGATATTTTGTCAATAATTTATCATGTCATGCAAACAATGGTACTAACATATTGGATTGTGTAGACAAAGTAAAATAAAAAAAGTTTACCCCATATCCCTAAAGATTTACTTGGAGATTTCGGGTATGTTACACTTGATTCCAGTTGGAACTTATGTGATAAATTATATATGATGCTATGTGATGAAATTAGAGTAGATTGGAAGGAAGTGTTGTGCAAAATATTAAGTAACATGTTTTTGTATTGCAAACATATCAAGAAGATTACTTTCTGTATGTCCTGGGTTCAGTGATGATATGTGATTGGAAAAAATATTCTTAGCTATATGCTCCTTATAAAATCTATGATGAATGAAAGAACAATCCATTTGGAAATGGGGATGCATCTGAAGTTTGAGATGGGGATGCATCTGAAGTTTGAGAAGAGGCTGAAAATTGATAAATGGAATTATCTCATAAATTTCCTAATAGAAAATGAGTGTAGTAAAAGCATCATTTTTTCTCTTTAATTTTTTAAATAAAGGAAAGCATCCTTGCATGATAAAGGGATTTTATCTATGAGATATACCACGAGGACGTATGTGGGACTTTGATAGGTGGAGGTGGCAGCTCATTTTGTATAAATTAAGATCATGTATTAATCAATTGGGGATTGACTAAATGGTGATCCACAAAACTATAGAAAAGATTTAATATTTTTTTTATCTCCATATCCACTTGTTGAAAAAAAATGTCTCATAAAGGACTCATTCTATTATGCTATGTTATCCTTGCATTTCAAACATCTTGTATGACTTTTTGTGCATATAATATCATTACATCCAACCAAAATCCTCATAAGTGGGGACACATTATTCCCGCACTTCCTCCCTTACCGTATTGTGGTAGGAGTGGTTAAAATTATATGCACATTTCATGAGAAACCTCCCTCTCATGAAATCTATCCTTGTAATAATTTGTGACAAGTATATGCACGTGAATATAGTTCTAGCGAAAGAAGGATTCCTATTTCATTGAATTGGCCCAAAAGAACACAAGAATATGTAAATGCATGGCTAGGTATGGTTTCAAGGACACTAGGGGTGGGAAATTGGAGTTTGAGAACCATTTATTGGAATTCTACACATACAAATAGGATATTAATAATCATCCTTAGAAAAAGGAAACAATTTTGACTTTGGAAAAAGTATAGTTGATAGTGAAATGAAGTCATTAATTCTTGCACCATGTCGAGCGTAGAGGATGAGTTCGAAATGCAAACCAATCAAGTGTGGTATATTTTTTGGAAGATAGTGAGGTCATTACAAGAAAAGATTCATAGTGAACTATGCATATAACATTTTTCAAAGGAATTGTAGAAAGGGATAAGCTACTTTGTAGATTCCACACAAAATTCACAATTTGGCATGGCCTATTATATCGAAACCAATTTGGTTATGTACCTCAATTAGGATATTTTTGTATCTATAATTATTTCAATTTGGGTCTATATGAGTAATGTATAATAGTTGGGGCGTCTAATATGTAATATTTAAGGAGGCCAAAAAAATTCTTAGAAATTAAAACTTCTATTTATTCAATTTTCTCTCATGTTTGTCTCATAAAACATTTTACATGATCCAATTTGGAAGAATCTAAAGTTGATATTTATGGAATAATAAGGAAATGGAAAGTTAAGACAAATACTTTAGAAAAATGATAAATTAAGATAAATAATTTTAATAATAATAAAATTTAGTTTTATATTTATATTAAGAATCTATAACGGACTGCTCGATTGCATTTACTTGTTGTGAAAGAGAGAAGACAATTATGAAAAATTGCATTCCAAAGAAGCTATTAAAGAAAACCACACAATAAATTAAGACAGAGTATAGGTTGTTGAAAATGGATAGAGCACGACACTGATTATGAATACACTTTTTTGCAATTATTTCAAGAAACATGCTCCTTACTTTACAGAGTATTCACCAAAAAAATCCTTAAATCTCTTATTGTAGTGATCTTGTGTATCTCTTCCTCCAAAAATGTATCTCTTTTGATATTACGAAGATATTAAAGACAATATCAACACTACAATATATTTTGAATGATAAGGAGATAATGATGAGAAAACATAATTCATTTTTTCCACTTAGCCATTGAAATATATTAAGACAGTAGGGAAACAATTCATTTTGTAAGGCATCCGAATGCTCATTCCCATTACATTAAGGCATGCATTTGTTAAGAATTTTGGGGATTTACTTATCTTTGTTAGTTTGGGGTTTTTAGGGACATGGATAGTTTACTTCACCTAACTCTTTGTTAGCTAAGGGTTTCTATGGACATGGAAGGTTGAATTCACTTCATTTAGAGGTTAGGAGATGGAGGATTGACAAAAACATCAAGTCGAAACATTCCACGATGTAGTGGGTTTGATTCAATCAAACCTTGAAATCTATAGATTATGCGTACTTGTATACTTTTTCATTGATACTTGGTCGAGGATTCATTGTTCGATGCAACCTCCTCTTCGCATATTTCTCAATTTCCACCTTTCTTAGATATTGATACCACTATAGGACCACATGGTTCGAACTAGGTCATATATGAACTTTGTTAGTCAATTGCTTATCTTGGTTACTATTTTGTAGGGCTTATATTTTAACATTTGACTTTCTATTTTGTTAAGTATTAAGAAGAAAAAAATAGTAGATAACAAAGTAATGACATTTTTCATTTTTCAAGTTAAAAATAAAAAAACTTACTCTTTCATTAACTTGCTTCACTAACAACTTTATTTGTTGTTTCTATCGGCATTTCTTTGCACCTTTTGGTGAATATAATCCTTTTGCATAATCGACCCTCCCAATCAATACAACTAGCAATTGCCCCAAAAGGTGCAAAGGAACACTGAAGGGAGGGGGGGCGGGGGTGGCGTAGAAAGTAAATTAGATGTGATGAAGTGAAAAAAAGAATAGTAAAAGAAAACTTGAGTATCCTTGTTCCTTAAAGATGGATACAAATACTCCACTCTACAAGGTATAAAATCCTATTGGGACTACTTACATCTCTGCATACTCCTAATTTTATTATAGAGCTATTTTTCTTAATTAAGGGTACTCTAAAGATCATGCACATCCACAATTTCAATTTTTGTCAAAACCTCTATTTTTCTCATTTTAAGAAACAATTAAAACTATTTTTTTAAAAACTAACTTCTAAATCTATTCTCTATATTTTAAACCCTTATACTTGTAATGAATTCAAAGTTAAAATTCACAACCTTCACAAAGTTGGAACTTGCCAACTTTTTGAAATTTTGCATAAAGCGTTGATAATGTTTCACTTATGAGCACTCCACTTTTATCTGTGATATGCTACTCTAGCGATGCTAAGTTGAAATGAACTTAAAACACTACTTCCCAAATGGCTCAAAGCTTAAAAAAATATTCCACTAAAACAAAATTATTCCTATTATTGAAATTATTATTCTAAACTCAAATAGGTGACTTTAAACATAAATCTATTTTAAAAAGTGAACTTAATAATGAAAAATGCATCATGTTTAAAAAAGGCAACTCAATAATGAAAAATACATCCGATTTAAAAAAGTGAACTCAAGAATGAAAAATGCTTTGATGCATGACTCATAAAAATATTATTAAAAAACAAATATTTCAATAAGTCATAAAAATATTGTAAAAAAAAATATTTCAATTATCTTCTTGTTCAATAAGTTGATTATTGGAATGCCAAGTAAGTGAAATAAGACAAATTTATTTATGTTTTAGATATTTTTCTACCGTTTCAATATCCTATAACAAATTAGAGTCTAACATTTTCTATATAGTATAACAATTTAGTAAAAAATTAGATAACTCGTTATTAATTAAATAAAAAAATAATTAAAATTAAAGATATTGATTATTAAAGATCATAAGTTCAACTACATGAGATTCTGAGTAACTTTATCATGTTTACTATGTAGTTTTAGAGGGTAGGATTTTTTTAACCAATTTTCTCATAGGGCCTCCTTTTATTGGTTGGTTAGCAAGAAAATATTTTTTATGTTAAAGTTTCATCTCTCAAATAATGTATCGAAGTCGGGAAAAGTAGGAAATGGAAAAAAAAGACAAAATAGTAAGTTGGGCTTTGTTTGATGGAACATATCAAGGAACTTTAGGTAAATGTGGTGCTAAATAAGTTCTATTTCTTTCAGCTTGGAATTTTGTTACTTTCTAAAGTTGCTCAAACAATAAGGAAAAACTAAACTCACTCTTGATTTTATTAAGGTTAGCATGATTTTTCAAAACTAACTCTTGAAAGATACATTCAAAATGTATACATATAGGGGATTCTCAATGAGTAATAGAGTGGGTAAATGGAAAAAATCAATTCTAACTTTTATGTTGGAACTTGTGATTAATCAAGTTAGCACACTTTGCAATTAAAATAGAATTAAATAATTTTTCTTTACCTTGCAAACCCTAGCCTTCGCGGCCAATCGTAGAAATTTTTTTACCCGGTTCAAGTATTTATCAATGTCTCTCACTCTCTCCACATTCGACATTGTCTTGATGATGGATCCTGATATGGATCCGAAACATCGACTTGGTGATTTCGTTACTGTGGTTTCTCCGACAGCAACATCAATAACTAACCACCACAGAAATTTAGCAATAGAAGTTAGGTCTGCTTGGAAATTTTAACCACTACTCCAATGCATATATGTCTACAGAATTGACAAGTAGATGTACTCTCAATCCAAGGATTAGGTGTGTTGCTGGCTCTATCATTATTGAAGAAGAGAGAGGGGGGGAACAAGGCTACAAGAAATGACAAGATTCTTCTATGGATGATGTAAATTTCCAAAAAGTATAGACCTACTAATGGTTGCTAGTTTTTTATGCTTTTTCAATATTCTTTTACTTTTATGGAACTTTTATGTAATAAACTTTAAGAAAACAATTTTATGTTATGTTTTATTGAAAATGACAAAGAATTATTCAATATGTTTATGATGTAAAATATATTGCATTGTTCAAAGACGACAGAAAGAACTCTATGACCTAATTTTAGTGCTTTTGTTAGGAGCAGTTTGGTCAGTGAATCAATATTGAAAGTATCTTTAGGATTTTTGTCTTGGAAAAAAAATATAACGATGTGTTCCACAAAGTTTATAATAAAATTTTCAAAAATCTACTAACTAAAAAGAAGTTATTACATGAGTAATTGTGCGATAGATTTATTATTAACTTTCTAAATTAAGAAAAAATGGTTTTCCAATGTAATAATATTGGACATTAGTATAACTATCCTCTCGTTATTACTAACTTCTTAGAATTTGTCACAAACCCTTAAATTCCATAAATAAATAAATAATTTTTTTTATGATTTATTATTCATACTTGTTCCAACATGAATCTTATTGGTCATAACATACTTATTTACTCAATTATGTGGATGATATTTATTAACACTTTAATGGTTTTGTTGATAGGGTGTTCCGTTCGCTTGGCATCGACTACAATTATAGCGATAACTTGGTCGCAACCTTGCCCAAGGTGATGTTAAGGTTTAAGCTATTAACATAATGGTTTGTTCCTCTAGGAAGATAAACCTAGACCTATGGCTTTGTCATATCTATACTTGTTAACATTTATAGTATTCGAGCTTTATGTTAAACCCACCCTTCATATGAGTTTGGAAAATGTAGATATATTTTTTTTTATTAAAAACAATGGTAGTTTGTTAAGCGATGTTAGAAGGATTTGTAGCGATCATAAGATATATTTTAAGCCATGGTTTAAGATTCTAGCCTGCGGGATTTACAAGCCAGAAGGTGGATGGTATAATGTATGGCAATATTATAAAGTTTTTATATGGTGAAGCAGCCATGGGAGATACAAGGTGGATGCCATAAGTGAGATGAAGGGTTTAACAAAAGTTTTAAAAGTATGCATTAATTATTTGTCATAACCCTGGCTACGAGTTGACAGTGCAGCCAAGCAATTTATTTGGCATGGATGTTATGCATGCGCAAAGGGGAGAGGCCTGATGTTGATCTTCCACTTGTCCTTGACCCGATTGAAAAGGTTTTGTAGGGTTTAATATGGTATTCATACTATCGTGAGGGTTTCTTTGTCTGTGTTGTTGTAACGATGGTTGGATATTTGTGCTCAGCCTATCCATAGTGTTGCACTTCCTACTAGGCTTGCCCTTCGAGGTCTGCACTAGTTATTTGCCTTCAACGCTACGATTTTTAAGTTGATTAAAGGTTTTGTTTATTGTTTGAATGGTTGCATGGATATCATTACTCCTCTGCTCAACCATTGTTATTCTTGATGTAAGGATAAGAGGAGACTTAGTTTGCTTGTCTTTCATCTCGATAGAGGTTTACAAGCCACAAGGTTTAAAAAACAAGTAAGAAGTTGTAATTTTGAAACTTCAATTTGTTAATGTAGTTTATAGTTGGGGGAGAGGGATGACCAGTCGTTTCTTGTTTATGCAGGGCAGAGGAAGAAGAGGGAAGATAGAAGGATCCAACACTTGGCCCTCTATGTGTCTAGCAAAGGTAATCCTTCTCTCTGCATGAATAATTATAATAATTGCATTTCAATTTTAATTGGATCATAATTCACCATTTTGGTTGGCAAGTGAAACCAGGGTGCAAAAAAAAGGGTACCTAAAGCTTTGTATAATCTTGGCTTCACCCTTATGGCTCAAACTCACATTGCAAGGTAATTTTACATAGTGTGCATTTTTTTTAATATGTTACAGTTCAAAAGAAAGTGATTACACAACTTAACAATGTATGTGGATGCAGGTGCTCAATGCATGGGCCAGGTGAGAGCGGCGACAGGGTTAGCTCCTCTCAAGCTTCATTCTTCTCTGCCAAGAGGTGAGAGATTCTACCCTGAACTATGTTAATAGGAAGAGTTTAATGATTTATTTTATCGTGGCTTCTACTAACTCCCGCAGGCCCATGTGCATACATACACTGGTGTGGAATGGATTTTTCACCATACACTTGGATCAAAAAACAATACCAGGTATGCCTCCATTTGGTTTGCAATTAAGTTGAGTTCAATGTTGCTCAATTTGGAGGTTATGGGAAAATAAGGGCTTTACAACCACTAATAAGATTTATGATAAGTTGTTTTATGTAACCCATGATGGATATGTATTTATATGTATTGGTTGCGGGAGGGTTTCATAGCCTCTAACAATTTAGATGTGTTTGAAAATGCAGCAGTTTGGTATGTGGTTCGATTCGGGAAACCTTTGCGATTTTTGTGTTGTAGTTTGTAGGTTAAATAGATTGGCTTATGACCATCATAGATAAATTAAAATTTTGTAAATGTTTATTATTAAGATTCGATTGTGAATCGATTGGTGTAAATATTAACTCTATTGTTATGGTTCATGGATCTTAAGTCAACTTGATTATTGCTATGTTTGGGAAACCCGGATCTTTAGTTGAATGTTTGTTCGCATATATCTTGATATCGTGGTTTTGTTTTTTAAATAAATATTTATCCCAGATATGTCTATTTCTAGGTATGGAAGCTCGAAACAGAGACATTATTGTTGTTTGAATTTTAAAACAGTTTAAGTTTTTGTGTGGCAAGCCTCCGGCTCATAGAGAATATGATTAGTTTAACTAGATATATTTGGTTTTATGTTTTGAAAATAGTTAGATCTAATAAATTGTTTGATTTATATATGTGTATACTGTTAGGATTATTAATCCTCCCTTGGTCAAATGTCTATTACATTAATTATTGCCTAACTTAGGAACCTTAATTAAATATTTGGGTCCACTTGGCCTAATGGGGCCACATGTACCAGTCACTGAAGTCTGGGGAACACTGCTAGAGTTTATCTTCCACTTATTGCATGTGCATGCATCAGTTTGGGTACCTCCTAGACCAATCCCTACATTTTAGGAGCCATTGGGAGTCCCGGCACAAACCTACTTCAGTTAGTTGGAGTTAGTACTAGTTAGTCTTAGTTAGCCCCCAGTTACTTTCAGTTAGTTCTCAAATAGTTATCTAGTGCATGTCTTGCATGGATAATGCATGGATGCATGTGGAGTAGGCGCCTTTTCCCACCTAACACACTCAGTTGCACTGAGTTAACTAGTTTTCACTGTTTGTTTGAGTTGGTTGGACATCTGGGAGTTGATTTTGGACTCCGATATTGATTGGGAGACCATGAGTTAGAGATTCAGTTAGATACAGTCATATCCACTTGGGAGATTTGAATTCATACCCCATGCATTCAAATTCTTCCTATGTAAACTATTGTAACACCAGATATTATTATTATGAATGTATTGTAAATTCCTGAGCAATACTTGTTTGATTCTTGTGTGGTTTGTTTTGTTCAATTTGTATCTTCATTCTCCATTCTTTTGCGGAAAACACTATTAGAACTATCTGCTTGAAGATCTAAATGGAATTCAAATTCTAATCAGGGATAATTTTAGGGGCGAATTTTAGCCCAATGGGTTATTTTTCCATGTTTTTCTCCCAAAAAAGATTTGCCATTTTGCATTTTTTGAAGCCCTGTTTCGCCCAATTTTGATGGGGTAAAATTTTTTCACCCTAAAAATCGCCAAATTATTATATAAACGATATAAAACCCTTGGAAATTAAAATGTTTTTTGAAAAATATCGCCAATCATTTTATAGTTGGCGTTTTAATAATTGGTAATATTCGCCAACATTTATACACTTTTAAATAAGTATGGTTCCTTAAAATCATCCCTGATTCTAATATGGTATTAGAGCCTTCTCATGCAGGTTTCATACTTGTTTCTCCCCATCGAACATCAGAAGAAGTTGGGTTTCCACTGAAGTCCCTTATGAAAATTTGCTAGCTCTCGATTTATTCAGAGCGGCGGAGAGGGCATGAATGACCTTGAAAAAATGCTCATGCCAAGAGGAAAAGTATGATTCTAACCGTTCATATGTTTTAGTATTTTATTGCAGTGAAATTGACAGGCGCTACGTAGCTTGTATGAAGTATTTGCAGTCTTCCAACTGGGGTAATTATGAGTTCTCAAACTCCTGAACCATGGATCCTCACAAATTCCAATTATATTGATTGGAGGATTGATATGCAGCTGGCCTTGCACAAACATCACTACCACAGGATCAAACATGGATGGGAGGCTAAGCCCCATTGGCCGATAGAGTGGAACAAGTTTCTGAAACATTGTGATGAAGCATTCGAGTACTTATGTACTTATATTTCCAGAGATCTCCTCTTCCACCTAGAAGTCTCGAGGACTCCCAGATAATCCTGGGAGAAGCTTGATAGCTTGTTTAACAAACAAGATGACCTTCAGGGACACATTCTGGAGAATGAGTTGATATCTTTACATCCCAGCAATTTCGAGACTATTGATCAATTATTTACTAAATTCAAGTCTCTAGTACTCCAGTGTAGACAGTGCAGAATAGAGCGGAAGGATGAGCAGAATGTCCTTTCCATACTCAACAAACTAGGCCTTAATTATTCTGTGTTTGTTTCCATATTTCATTCCAAGCGGGAAAGATTTCCTTATTTCAAGGTTCCTTCATTAAATTCTTTTTCCGAGACATTAATCAAAGAAAAAGACATTGATGAGAATGGGAGCCATGAAGACATCCAAATATCAAGCTCTTCTAGTTCCTGACTCTTCCAAAGCACAAGCAAAGGGGAAATCAAAGAAGAAGGAGCCAAAGGTAGCTGATTTGAAGCCTAAACAAAATCAGCAAGCTTCCAAAGGGGCCTCCATCTATAAGAAGAATAATTTTGAAAAGAATTTATGTCCTTATTGTCAAAAGGGGTACCATCTTGAACATCATTGTATGAGGAAAGAAATTGATGAAATTTCATCTCTTTTCAAGCAGCATAACATTGCTTCCCCAAGAGAAAAGAAGCTTGATGAAGAACCAAAGATAGAAGATACCAAGAGGTGTCATGCTTTGAAAGCAACAATCTCTTCATCCTCAGCATACATAATAGATATTGGAGTTTCCAAAGAATCCTTCTCTACTCTTTCACTAACAAAGGGGCCTAACATTCACATGGGAGATGATTCCTAGATTCCAGCAAAAGGAAGGGATTCAGTTAGAGCGAAGCATGGTGAGTTCAAGAATGTCTTATATGTTCCCTCCCTTACTGTTAACCTATTGTTTTTTTACAAGATGACACATACAGGCTCTCCCAAGAGAGTTACATTCGATTCAGAATCAGTTGAGGTTATAGAAAAAGCCACTGAAAATCTTGTAGAGAAAGGTTGTTGGGCCCAGAAATGACCCCTTTTTTACCACCCTTACCTACCTCTTTTTTCCTCATCCTACTCTATTATGTATGCTAAACAAATGTTTTTCCTTCACTCGGTCCCTCAATTCATACAGGTATGGTTAATCATTGTCTTATTTTATTAATGCTTAGGTTTGTTGTAATCATGGCTTTACATCTTAAATTATGCTAATATATGGTGGTTTTATAAAGATAATTCGAGATGTAAAGAATACAAGTGTATCAAGCCGAACATGCGAAGAGAGGGATGAACATTCATTGCTGAGATGATTTCCATCCATTCCATCATTTCCCAAAGAACGCGGTCCAAGGGTATTATTCCACGCGAGCTGTACAAAGGTAGCTACAATAGGCTGCAACAGATTCGGAGGCAATAGTGCGATGCTGCTCAAAAATAGCTGCAATCCATGGAGTATCTTATCGATTGATCATGATCATTATTTCTGGATTGAGTAATAGCTTTCCTATATCTTCTGCTCTCATCTTGCCACGACTGTAACAGCTTATCGTAATTAGGGCAGCCTGAAGATCAGAGATCTTCATGGTTTACCGATAATAGTGGGAAGATGTTATGATTGTAATTGTATAAATACTACGAACTATTTCGAGCCAAGGGTTGAAAAATTAATCAAATTATTCTATTCGCTGTGACTAAGGTTGTGTGCTCATCTGCCACTTTTAATACAAGGAGTTTGATTCTTCAAATCTCAGCGTTCTAACGTGTGTTACTTCCAACATCTATGTGTGAAGGCTAGGCCCACCTTCCCATAGGGATTGTTGAGTAATTAGGTATTTTATTTATTCTGTTGTGTGGTTGGATTTTGTGATAACTTCCTTTATTTATAGTAAGCTGCACCAGTCATCGATTTGTTGTGTGTCATTTGAATAATTAGTAATTGCATCTCTTGTAAAACTGCAGTGGTGTGGTGTGTCAGTCAACTGTATAGGTTAAATTTCTTTTATGCAATTGTGTGATAGCTGTGACAGCCCTGTTCATCCCTAAATTCTTTCCATTGTTGTTTTCTTTAAATCTTTGCAGTTTGTTCCTTCACATTTATAATTGCAGAATTTAATTCCTGTACTTTGAATTTCTAGAATAGTTGAATCAAGATAGTTGATATGGACCTTTAAATCATTTGGTAATTAAGGATTTAAATTTCTGCAAAATTAATCTAGATGTTATTTCCTGAATCTTTTAATTCTAGATTAAATATTGTAAGAAGGTACTTGTGATTGCATTCTTGAAAAGGTAAAATTAGATTAAGTAGATTATGGGATGAGTTTGGTTGAACAGGAAAGTAGGGTCATTTACTTACAGCATCAGCTACTTAGTGTTTAAAGCATATAAAGTGCACATTATCCTTGAAATAAGAGACTTCCCTGGGTTGACAATTTATATTAAACACTCTATATGTTGGCTTTAATTAACTTGCATATAGGGTGCCCAACATTTTGGCGCTGCTGTCAGGGAGGATAAGTATTAGACACTATAGCAGTTGCATCTAGTAATTATATGTATTCATTCTTATTCAATTTTTAAGTTTGCATGTTTTGGGTTGCATGAATATAAGAAGGGTGCAGCGTGACCATCTTATAAATCCCAGAACTCCACAGAACACTAACGTTGTAGGTGGTCGAGGCCGTGGGTGAAATCCAGCATTGGGAAGAAGAGCATTCATTGAGGTTGATAGGACCAATTCTTCTACTAGGGCTCGCTATCAGGAAACACCTATTAGAAGAATCCCAGTCACCCCTAGAGTGGCAGTGTCAGTCTGTACAGTGGAGAACACACGAGGAGCTGCAACACCCTCGAATACCCCTGCGGAGGAAGACAGAGTTAGTACTGCGGGATCAGCTGACCAAGATTTGATCTATCACATTAACGGGAAGGTTGTGACTGAAGAGGAGTGGACATAGTTCCATAAAAAATTTAACGACCATTAAAAGGACAAAGAGGATAAAATAGAGGAAGATATGAGCAACAGACACAATCCCGAAGATCACGAAGAAGCAATGGGAAAAAATCATCATCACGAGGGTAATTCCCCGCCTTAAGGGGCGGTTGCTACACTTCAATTCCTAATTCAACAGCTAGAAGGGATAGCCCCCATGAAAAATATATCACCATCGGTGTTGCCTAGCTTTTATGCAAAAGCGGCAGAGGATCCTGACGAATTTCTTTTCGAATTTGACATCCTCTGTCACAACTATGACTACACCACCAATGCATAGAAGCTAAAACTTTTTCCTACCACTCTGAAGGACAATGCATTATGTTGGTTTATGAGCTTGGGAGGGGGAACTGTCACTACCTAGGACTGGATGAAACAGGTGTTCTTGGAGAAATATCAGGAGTATTGCAATACCAAGGACAAGAGAGAAGAACTATTTAAAATGGTACAGAGGGACGATGAAAGTTTGGAAGATTTTGTTGAAAGGATTTTATATAATGTGCAGAGAGCTAGACAGACTAATATGGGGTTATATGTGCTCAAAATAATCCTACTTCGTGGGATTATGGATGATTTCCTAGACATGTTAAACCTGTTAGGAAAAGGGGATATCTCCAAGGAGTCCTTTGAAAAGATCGTCAAACTGTGCAAAATATATTCTAGGGGCTCTTCTAGGAATAACAAATGGGACAAACGAGACAAATTAAAATGTGATGTCTTCGACAGAACACAAAATTCATCTAATGGAGGAGCCACCCGTGCAGAGATAGGAAAACTCCTTGAAAATTTTAAAATAGAAATGATGAGCTCCATCTCCTCTGAAATAGATGTCCTGAGGGAAAAGCAGAAACAAGCAGTAGAGGATCTCACACTAGGTGTATTATGCCCTAAATGTAGGAATAACCACCCTCTGAAGGAGTGCTTGCTTGACAAGGTAGAAGTGTGTCAGTTGTGCGAGATTAACAATGACACAAAAGAATTCCCTTCACTACCTCAAGTGAAGGCAGTTCTACAGGCATTAACTCCAAATGTGGAACCGACTTACTTTATTGCACAAAAAAATCCCTGGCAACCTCGAAATCAAGGTATGACTCCAAACTTGTTTCCATTTTAGAACAACATGAATAATTGGAATAATATGCAGCACATGAATACACAATTCCCTTCATCTTACTCTAACCCTCAATGGTACCCCTCTCAACCTCCAATGCAAAATTTTAACTCATGGAACCCCTGGACACAGCCACCAAACCAACAAAATTCTTGGTCTCCTGGATGGAGGAATTTCCATCCAGGGAACCAGTTTCCCCATAACCAACCCTATCAACAGCTTCCACATCAAACGTTTCCTCAACAATATCCTTAGCCTTATCAGCAGTCACAGTTGCAACTCCAGAATAATGGTGTCCCCAATATGTCGATACGACCACAACTTCCTGCTCAACCTAACCCTAACCCAAATAATAAAGTATTCCATCAGTTTGAGACTTCCAACATGCCCACTTACTCCATTACTCCTGTACCCTGCAATGATGTCCACTTATGATCAGGGAAGGTAGTGGATCCTTTGATCATTGAGGATGTTCCATCCTCTGTGCATGAATAAAGGATGAACCCACAGTATTTATCCAATACAGTGACCCCCATTATTGAATACGTTGATCATCCTACTAATATGCCGGCTGAAACACAGAAAGACACATTTATCGACACACATCCTACACAGTTGATTAGGGAACCACCATACCCTAAAAGATTAATGTTACCAAAGGTAGTGGGACAACCTCAATTTAACCTCTTAGGAGAGTTAAAAAATATTTATGTTAAAATTCCACTCCTTCAGGCCCTTCAAGACGTACCTATCTATGCCAGAACCATTCAAGATCTGTGTACAAGGAAACCAGGAAGAAAACCCAGGGAACCTCCCATTGTTCATGTCATAGGGAAATTATCTGCATTAATAAGGGGAAAAACCCTCTTGGCCAAATATGATGATCCTGGGAATCCCACTGTCATTGTGTAGATTGGGAGCACACAAATACCCAACATACTGGTAGACTTCAGAGCAGCAATTAATGTCATGACCATTGAAACTGTAAGAAAACTTGGGCTCACTAATCTCAGGCCAACTCCTACTGTTTTAGAACTGGCAGATAGATCCATTATTAAACCTGAAGTAATCTTGGATGACCTCGTTATCTCAGTTTATTCTTGAGAGTATCCTGTTGACTTCTTGGTTTTACAACCTAAGTCGTAGCTAGGAGGACACCCATTGATCCTGGGGAGGCCCTGGCCAGCTACAGCTAATGCTTGCATCAGCTGTCGATCTGGGTCTATGACCATATCAGATGGAACCAAGATAAAGAACCTTACTCTCTATCCTCCAACTCGGGCGAGCTTAGAAGCTAAAACTCCGTTATGGATGGAGCCAGAGGAAGAAGAGGGCATTCATCCATTATTAACGATAGGGAAGGCCTTGAATTTCAAAGATGAAACTGAAGACGATCCCATTAATAATTTCATCAGTAAACCCACTTCTGTCAATAAGAAAATTTATCAGATCCTGAATGCTACTCTAGGTGAAGAGGAACAAGAAAAACTCACAGAGGAGACATTAGTCGGTGATACTCACATAGTTCCAGTGTTGAAAATTTTGAAAAGTGTTCCTATCAAGGTCGAGCCTGGAAAAACCTTGAATATCAATCCCAGCCTTTCCCTAGATGAACAAGAATGCCTAATCATTCTCTTAAAAAAACACAAGGGGGCATTTGCCTAGGAGTACACAGACATGAGGGGCATCCCTTCTAATCTATGCACCCATCACATTTATATCAAAAGTGACTCTCGGCCTGTGTGCCAACCTCAACGACGAATGAACCCCAATCTTAGGGACATAGTGAAGGAAGAAATTCAGAAATTCTTGGAAGCAGGATTTATATATCCCATTTCAGACAGCGAGTGGGTGTCTCCACTCGTTATAGCACCCAAGAAGAATGGTAAATGGAGAGTCTGTGTGGACTAAAGAGAGCTGAACAAGGCAACACAGAAATATCACTTTCCCCTACCTTTCATTGATCAAGTACTCGACACCTTATCCTAGAAGAAGTTTTTCTCCTTCCTGGATGGGTTTAGCAGGTACAATCAAATACATATTGCTCTTGAAGACCAGGATAAAACTACCTTCACCTATCCCTGGGGAACTTTTGCATACAGAGTGCTTCCCTTTGGTTTATGCAATGCACCAGCCACATTTCAAAGAGCTGTGATTGGCATCTTTTGAGAATTAGTTAAGGATAGTATGAAAATTTTCATGGATGATTTTACTCCTTATGGCAAAGACTTTGAAGAAGCATTGAAAATTTTGGAAAAGGTTTTAACTTGCTGCGAACAGACCCAGCTATCTTTGAGCACTGAAAAGTGCCATATGATGATGAGTGAAGGAGTGGTGTTGGGGCATTTTATCTCCATTGATGGCATCCAGGTAGACCCCTCTAAAATCAAGGTAATAAAAAATATACCTACTCCTGTAACTCAAAAAGAAGTGCGAAGTTTCTTAGGGCATGATGGATATTATAGAAGATTTATAGAAAACTTTTCCAAACTTGCCTCTCCTTTGTTTTCACTGTTAATGAAGGATGTGCAATTTATTTGGAATGAGGCATTCCAGACAACGCTTGTTAAACTTAAGGAGAAGTTGTCCAGAGCTCCCATCCTAAGAGGGCCCAATTGGACCCTTCCTTTTCACATTTCTTTAGATGCCTCTGATACCACCATTAGAGCATTTTAGGATAGCAGGATGGTCAAGCACCTTATGCAGTTTATTATATTAGTAAACACCTAGCCCCTGCTAAACTTAATTATACTATTACCAGAAGGAGTTTTTAGCCATTTTTTACTCCATTAACAAATTTTGACATTATATCACTGGATATCCTACCTTTGTACACACTGACCACTTGGCCATCAAATATCTAATGAATAAACCTGTTACAAATGCTAGGGTAACTAGATGGCTGTTATTATTATAGGAATTTGATATCACCATTATAGATAGACCTGGAAAAGAAGATGTTGTCGCTGATTTCTTATCTCGTTTTACTAACAGTGATGATAATTTTCCTGTTGAGGACTCTTTTCCAAATGAACACTTATTTGCAGTTTCAGCTCACTCCCCTTGGTATGCATATGTCGGTAACTACTTGGCTGCAGGGAAGCTTCCGACACATTTGTCCAAAAGAGAAAAGAGGAAAAATATTCAACAAAGTGCCAGGTATTGTTGGATAGACATTCATCTCTTCTACACAGGCCCTGATCTTGAGATCAGAAGATGTGTAAGAGAAGATGAAATATTCCATATTTTGAAGGCCTGCCATGATGAGCCTTATAGGGGACACTTTGTAGACAGGAGAACAGGACACAAATCACTGATAATGGGCTATTATTGGTGGACCCTTTTTAGGGATGAAAATTAAAAGATATGTCCATTCTTGTGACAGCTGCCAGAGGATGGGCCAACCTAATAGATTGGATCAAATGCCTCTTCAACCACAACTGGTGGTTGAACCTTTTGAAAGATGGGCCTTAGATTTTGTTGGTCCTATCAGCCCTCATTCCAGGTAGAAATCCTACATCTTGGTTTGTACCGACTACATGACGAAATGGGTAGAAGTTGTGGCTTTGGTGAAATCCAATGACCAGAATATGATCGATTTCCTGTATGGTGAAATCTTTACCCGTTTCGGAGTACCCAAGGAAGTGGTTACAGATGGAGGACCTCAGTTTGTGTCGCATCAATTTGAAGCTCTACTATGGAAGTACCATATTCAACACCGGATAGCTTCACCATACCATCCCCATGCCAATGGCCAGGTAGAAAGCACTAACAAAGTTATTGAAGCCATTCTTACCAAAATGGTTAAGAGCCATCGTAGAGATTGGGCTAAT
The DNA here is from genome assembly GCA_001517045.1 of Pseudotsuga menziesii. Lineage (NCBI taxonomy): Eukaryota > Viridiplantae > Streptophyta > Pinopsida > Pinales > Pinaceae > Pseudotsuga > Pseudotsuga menziesii. The sequence continues at coordinate 185,809 of LPNX011187651.1, forward strand.
AGACTTCCAAAAGAATTGTGGGCATATCGTACCACTTGGTGCAATACTACAGGTTTCTCTCCTTATGACTTGGTGTACGGGAAAAGTGTTGTCTTCCCAATTGAATTTGAAATCAAGACTTTGAAGACAGCTACAGAGGTAAACCTAGATGTGACTGAAGACCAGAAGAGAAGATTAAATCAATTGAATGAACTTGATGAGAACCATTTAGCTGTTGTGCATCAGACAATATTAATCTAGCAACAAAGATCCAATTTGCATGACCGATTCATCAAAAAGAAAGTCTTATGTGAAGGAGACTGGGCATTATTATACGATTCAAGATTCAAAGGGGACTTCAAGGGTAATTTACGCACAAGATGGTTGGGCCCATACCTGGTAGATAGAGTATTTGATAATGGTACAATCCGCCTGGTAACCATTGATGAGAATCGTGCACCATTATTTGCTAATGGTCACAGGTTGTGACTATACCATAATCCCATTTCAAAAAACGCATTCACTTCACAGATTGCAACTGATCCGGAATACCAGTTAGAAAAAGGGCATGAATCTTTCTCTGCCCCTGTCAATCCTTAGATACTGTAAATCTTACATAAAAAATTTTGTACATAAATAAATTGATATTTTTACCATTATTTTTATCTTTTTCTTTTGCACTTGATCCATTTTTTTTCAATAAAATGTGCAGGGAAGCTGCTAAGGAGCAGTGGTCATTATCGGGCCTATCGACCAGGGTTATCCTTCTGTAACTTCCTACATCAGAAGAAAATTCCTTGAACCAGTCTGTTGCAGCTGCAACACTGCAATACTTTGCTTATTTTTCTATTTTTCTTTTGCAGCTGTAACACTGAAAAATATCTCCCTTTATCCCATTGCGTGCAGCTAGAACACGGTCAAATCGTTTCCTATTTTCCCATTTTTTTGTAGCTGCAACACCATAAAATCCCGCCCTTTATCCCGTTCCACACAGCTGCAACACTATAAACTCCCGCCCTTTATCCCATTTCGCGCAGCTGCAACACCGTAAACTCCCTCCCTTTATCCTGTTGCACGCAGCTGCAACATCGTCAAATCGTCGCCTATTTTCCCGTTTTTCTGTAGCTGCAGCACCGTAAACTCCCTCCCTTTATCCCATTGCGTGCAGCTGCAACACCGTCAACTCCTGCCCTTTACCCCATTCCGCGTAGCTGCAACACCATAAACTTAATGCCTTTTTCTGATTTCGGCAGCTACGACACCGTTTCACTTTTGTCAATTTTTACCTTTTCTGGCAGCTACGCAACCATTCCATTTTTACTATGTTCACCTTTTCTGACAGCTGTGACTCCGCCAAAACTAGCTGATTTTTCTATAATTCACAGCCGCGACTCTGCCAACCTGCTTGATTTCTCTATGGTCTACGGCTGTGACTCCTCCATTATTGACAGAACTCTTTGCAACCTTGGTTAGTGACTCCTCCATATCTGGCCCCAATTCCTGATGCCGGTGATTCTGATTTATTTCCTAGCATTCATTATGTTTCTGAAAAGATTGACACGATGGTTTTGGTCCTCCGGTAGAAAAGGTCATTACAGCATGCCTGCAATAATGACTAAATTTAAATGGTTGCACTTCACACGCTCTACTATTTTCCAAAGGTCACCATTCATTGCATATTTTTGAAGGTATGGTTCTGATTATTTACTTGATTAAGCGTTGACTATATTTGACAACATTAATCATACCTTCCTTTCTGTGCCCATTATTACACCTGCATATCGTTAACTGTCCACTCGTACGACTTAATGGCCATTTATGTTACCTGATAACCACCACCTTTCCTAATTTGGGATAAAATTCCAAACATTTCCATGCTCTGAAACTTTCTGAATTTACCCAAGTCCACTCTCAACTGTTCATGCATACTCTATGCTTTAACCTCCACTGTCGAGACCTGTAATCTGTCGGACTGATAAACAATTCTAAATTCAAACAAACATGGGTATTCCATCTCGGCATGAACCTCCAAATACACGAGAACTAAGAAGAAATGCCAAAGTTTTCGCTATTTTTGAAGCTGTGGGTTGGACTGAATTCTTCCAACGCCTGAATGGGTTTCATCATGAGACAACTCTACAATTTACCTTAAATCTTATAGAAACCCACTCAGAGGTTCGGGGGTTACGTATCAAAGTCTCTAAAGCAATAGTGGCTGAGGTCACTAGCCTTCCTTAGGTGGGAAGAGCCTAGTTTGGTCGAAGAACCCCCAATGCTGCTTCAGTACAGAATTTTCTGAGAGAGGGGGAGCACATTCAGCAGTCACGGAGAGGGATAGCATTACAGTCACTGCCTTGACCATCGGATCAAGTAGCATTTTTCCTCAAGAAGTATATCACCTGTGAAGGAAGGTATCAAATGGTTTATTACTCTGAATTTCCTCTATTATCTCATCTCCGTCATAGGGCCTTACTGAACATTCCATTTTATCTATTCAATGATCTACACCATATGGTGGGGTTTTTTAAAACATCCAAGCATCCAAACTCCTCCCTTACCCACCATGGCCTAATCAAATTAATAATTTTACGGGCCTTAGCTCAACGGAACCAAATCTAGGAGCAATTCACAGGTCAAATTCAAGAACCCTCCCTTTTGCTTGGTGTTCCAATAGAAGAAGAAGTAGAAGTACCTGTACTCATGGGGCCTGTTCAAAACCAAGAGGAGCCTGCCAATCAACAGTTGGGGGGAAATGAAGAGCAATGGGAGGTTCGGATTCCCTCCAATTTAGTTGGGGGGGGAATGAGACTGGATCGGATAATCAGTCAGAAGACCAAGCAGAAGAATTGGAGGAAAATGCATGAGAAAACCCTGTAGAGAGATAAATAATATGGAAGCTCTGACAATAGAGGTTGAAACTGAAGCAGCATTAGATGCTGCGACAGTTGAAGCTGAGGATGTTAGAGCCATGATAACAGAAGAAAACACGGAGGTTTTGACCATTGAATCTTCCCCTGAATGGGGAGGAACTCTAATTGAGGAAGAACAAGAAAACACCGAGATAGAGGATATCCCTTCCACATCAACTTCAAATTTGGAAATTTTGGCACCACGAAGGAAAAGGAGGAGATCAAAAGAAGAAATACAGGCATCACCACCAATAAGAGGAAAAAGAACCAGGTCAGTTATAGCAGCTGAAGTAGCACAGGAAAGATGGGAAACCATAGAAGCACGGATCAAATTCCCCATTCTGAGACCCAAAGAAAATGATGCCCCATAGGAACCGGCTACAGAAGAACCTCGAATTGAGGGACTTCTGTATGAAAATGGGTTATTAAAGGAGGAAGTACAATCACTTCGGAAAGAACTAGAAAATTGGAAGGAAGCATGCAGGAAACAAGTGGAAAGGAAGCTACACACACTGGTTGAAGCTGCAGACCAATTAGAAGGATCAACTCCTGCTGAGGATGGTGAGGAGGAAGAAAGAGTGGTATGCCTTGTGTGTGGAGAAATATTTAACCAGTCAGGCTACAAAGTCATAGTTCATGCCTTTGTGACACAACAACCCGTACCTGCAACTGTGGAAGAACAAGGAAAACCTAAATGGAAGGATGGTGAAGCTCCCCAAGAGAAACTCTAGCAAAGAGAAGTAGCAGATAAACAGGGTGTTGATACACAAGAACCAGCATCTCCAAATATCCCTATTTAAGTTGCCACCCAAATTGGGACAGGTGAGCCAGAGGCTGAAATTATTCCTGATTTTGTTGAAGAAGTATGTGCCGTGACTCCTAAACCTTCTTAGGGTACAGTGTAAAATTAAGCATATAGATCTGTAGACAAACACACAACTCACAAAGTAGATCACATAATTTACTCAGCAATTGAAGAATGAAACAGTGCAAAAATGGCTTGCAGCTGTGAATGCTTTCATTAATCAAAAAAGTAATCAGATAATAATTACAATGAAGTACAATGGCTTTAATATCCACATGAAATTCGAATCCACATGAGGAAATTCGAATTGATAGACTCTACTTGACTGTAGGTAACTAAGACCTTGTCTAAATCACTATCGGAGGACTCAATAGTTAACTGACCTTGTCTAAACCATAACCGGAGTTCATCGGAGCTCTAAAACACAACTCAAGTGTTACATTCAGTGTTGACTAATGGTAATTGACTGTGGTAGGTGAGAAATGCACCCCTCCTGAGTGCAGTCAAGTAAAACTAGCACTAACTGAATGTAGAGGACTAGAACTGAATGTAACTGACTCCTAACTTAGCTTAACTAGTCATCAACTAAACTAAACTGACCTTGGTTGTTTTCAGCACTCCCAGTGGCTTCCTAAATTGTAGGGATTGGTCTAGGAGGCTCCTAAACTGATGCAATTAAGTGCAATCAGTGGCAGTAAACCTCAATTAGTGTTCCCCACACTTTATTAACTGAAACATGTGCCCCAATTAGGCCAAGTGGACCTAATGGTGCTAATGACTATAAATAGACTGGACGGACTCCCAATTTAGACATGACTCCTAATTTAGACATATGACCAAATTTGGACAAGGGAGGATTAATAATCCTAATACCCCCCCTGAATGCTAACTTGGACAATATGTGGGCCCTGGTATCTAAGACCACAAATCACCCATTACATCAAGTAAAATAAAGTAACTGCTTAATACAAGGAGCTGGGGAAAAAACCACATGGGAAAAAAGATACCCCTCTATCTAAGCAGGTAGAATTAGGTCTCAAGTTTGAAAAACTTTAAAATATGTTTCTGCAATCTTCATCTCTGTGAGGTAGCGAAGCAACATGCATGGTGTGCTATTCACAGGTATTTTGGGGCTTAAGTGTAGACTTCTCCTTCTTCTCCAAAAATGATGATGGAAGGAAGGAGGAATGTAACCTTTGTCTCTTGCTGAATGAAGAGGTGTATGGTTATATTCATTCTTCTGAATGTAGTGAGACTGAGCCCTTGCCATATAGCATCTTACAGGGAGTCTATTGCATCTCCCTGAAGGAGGTAAGATTGCATGGCATAGCACAAGGGTCTTTCCTTTCTGAGTGTCAGGTGAGTTTCCAGTCATCTTTCTAACTTCCAGTTTGGAAGTAGGGACTGAATCTAGATCTGAGTCACCCTGAATCTCAATCTCATAAACTGATAAAGATGGATCTGCAGTACTAGTATAAGCTATAAAAGAAGTGGATGCAATGATTTTACCTTCCCTTGCAAGTGGCTGCTGAGAGTGCACTGGTTCTGAAGGAGGCATGAAATGTGAGAACTCATATGCTTTTGAAGCATGATTTGTAGTACCGTTTACTATGATGCTCCCAGTAGAGATATATGTGATCTCCACTGAGTCAGGACCATATATCACTCACTTTGGAGATCCAGTATGGGTCATCTGATAGACAGATAACAGGTTTGAAGCTAGGGAGGGAACAAATAGCACATCTTTGAACCTTCCATGTTCAAGCTTGATAGAGCCCTTCCCCTTTGTTTTGAATTTACTGTTATTGCCCATCTGAATACTAGGACCATCAAAGGACCGAAAAGAAGAGAATGATTCTCTGGATGCATCCATATGGTTGGAAGCTCTTGAATCAATGAGGAAGACATGTGATGATGTGCAGCAAGCCTTCAGTGCATGGCCTTTCCTTTGGTATTCTTCATCTTCTTCTTCTTTAGAGGCATCCTTCCTTGCGCTAGCAGGTACAGAAATGTTATGTTTCTTCAAAAGAAGAACCATTTCATCAAGTTGTCTTCTCATACAGGAGCTTTCTGAATGAAAGCCCCTTCCACAGTAAGAGCAGAGGACCTTGCCTTTGCCATTCTTCTTGCTTCTCTTCGAACCTAAAGGTTCTTTTGACTGCTCTTTCTTCACAGGAGACTCATCCCTTTGCTTCCCTTTGTCATTAGCTACCTTATCTCCTCTTGCAACCAGAGCTAGATCTTTGGGAGATCAAATGATCCCCATTTGGATCAATTTATCATTCTCAGAAATAAGAGATTCGATGAAGGCATTAAGAGTGGGAATCTTCCAATTTGGAGTAGTGAGCCTTACTGTTTGGAAAGTGGATACAAAGACTGAGTAGTCTGCATTGAGCTTTGTGAGAATGGAAAGGATGAGCTGATCTTCATCCTTCTCCACTTTGCATTGCTTCAACTGATATATCAGGTTCTTGAACTTTGTGAAGAATTCATTTAGTGATTCGAAATTGGATGGATTAAGAGTGATCAGATCATTTTCTAGCTGATGGATCCTCATCTCATCTTGCTTATCAAATAAGGAGGCAAGCTTGTCCCAAACCTCTATGGGAGTATTCAATTCTTGGATGTGGAATCGAAGATCTCTAGAGACTGAGGAGAGCAAGTGTCCAAGGGATTCATCAAGCCTGTTCATGTACTTAGCTTTGTCTTTATCTGAAACTGGCTCTACCTCTGTTTCTTCTATGAGTCTGAAGAGCTACTTGGTGCGGAGCATTACCACCATGTCTCCTTTCCACTGGTGATAGTTGAAGGGAGTGAGAGGCTCCACTAGATGAGCCATTATGAATGTAGTAAAAAGGACTGAACTGCTGTAGCGAATGCAGTCAGAAGAAAGGGCTGCTTGTAGCGAATGCTGTAAGAAAAGTTGATAACCTGTCACATAATTAAACATACAAAGTAAGGTCAACAGTCTGCACTTTTGGAATTTCCTTCACACCTAGCATAGTTGATCAAGCAAGCTTGATCAACAATTTCCTAACTTGGGATATTAAGTGGTAAATTCTCCGCTTCTGGTGCAGTACTGGAAGGAGCAATTTGCTCAAAAAAAATGATCCAGCAGGAGATCTGAGGAGGAGAAATGCCTTGTCCGCCGAGGCTCTGATACCATGTAAAATTGAGCACATAGATCTGTAGACAAACACACAACTCACAAAGTAAATCACACAATTTACTCAACAATTGAAGAATGAAACAGTGAAAAAATGGCTTGCAGCTGTGAATGCTTTCATTAATCAAAAAATTAATCAGATAATAATTACAATGAAGTACAATGGCTTTAATAGCCACATGAAATTCGAATCCACATGAGGAAATTCAAATTGATAGACTCTACTTGACTGTAGGTAACTAAGACCTTGTCTAAATCACTATCGGAGGACTCAATAGTTAACTGACCTTGTCTAAACCATAACCAGAGTTCATCGGAGCTCTAAAACATAACTCAAGTGTTACATTCAGTGTTGACTAAGGTTAACTGAATGTGGTAGGTGAGAAATGCGCCCCTCCTGAGTGCAGTCAAGTAAACCTAGCGCTAACTGAATGTAGAGGACTAGAACTAAATGTCACTGACTCCTAACTTAGCTTAACTAGTCATCAACTAAACTGAACTAACCTTGGTTGGTTTCGGCACTCCCAGTGGCTTCCTAAATTGTAGGGATTGATCTAGGAGGCTCCTAAACTGATGCAATTAAGTGAAATAAATGGCAGTAAGCCTCAATTAGTGTTCCCCACACTTTAGTAACTGAAACATGTGCCTCAATTAGGCCAAGTGGACCCAATGGTGCTAATGACTATAAATAGACTGGATGGACTCCCGATTTAGACATGACTCCTAATTTAGACATATGACCAAATTTGGACAAGGGAGGATTAATAATCCTAACACACAGAACTAGTAGAGATGGAACCTCAGCAACAGAATGATGATGACGTTGAATAGGGTGCTGATATACAAGAACCAGCATCCTTGAATATTCTCATTGAAGTCTCTACCCATATGGGGGAAGAGGAAATAGAGATTGAAAATTTTCTGGAATTTAATGAAGAAGTTTGCACTGTGACTCCTGAACCGTCTCAGGACACAGAGTTAATAGAGATGGAATCCCAACAGCAGTAAAATGAGCAAGTTAACCAGGATGTTGCTACACAAGAACCAACATCCCTGGAAATTTCTGTGGAGACTCCAGGCTGCAACAAGAAGTCAATCCCGGAATAGACATCATTCCTGATTTGGATTTAGGAGAGGATGAACAAATGCAATCACAATCCTCGGGGGACACTGAAATCCTCAAAGAATAGCTCCATATTGAAAAAGACATGAAAGAAACTCTACAATCCTAGTAGCATGAAGATATAGAAGGGCAGGGCTCTGTTACACAAGAACCAGTGGCCTTGCATCCCCCTATCACAGCTGCAGCTGACAATCAAGCAGATAGGGAGATCAAAATTCAGGAGGAGGTTGTCACACAAGAACCAACACCCTCGCAATCAGTTGTTGAAGTTGCTATAGGAGAACTCCAAAGAGAGGATGATGTTACACAAGAACCAGCATCTCCAGAATTTGTTTTAGAGACACCTATGGTTGAAGTTGCTGCAAGATAAATTCAAGGAAGGGATGTTGTTACACAAGAACCAGCACCCCCAGAAGTGATTTCAGAAGTATAGGATGTTCAAATTGGAACATCAGGTGATAAGGTATGGACTCAACTTCCTCAAAATTTTATCAATTTGGATTCTAATAATGAAGAACATCCTAAATATGAAGAAATCTTGAAGCTGACAAAAGAACTCTCAATCCTGAGAATAGAAGTGAGGAAGTGGAGGAGTCAGGTGGAGAGATATCAAGAAGGGTTGGTTTCCCTTGCTAAACATAGGAAGAGTCAATACCATCATGGAATTGAAGGAAAAGTGGGCAGAAGAACTTATGTCCCAGAAACTCCATGGGGAAGAGTTACAAAAGGAGCTAAAGGATATGAAAAAGTTCAAATCCATCTAGGTAGAAAAAGATCAACTGTATACTCTTTCTCAGGAATTGTTTGGTACCAGAGTACCATCCTCCTTTTACCCTGTGTTTTTCTTTGAGTAGTTCATTTGGTTTAAACTGAGGGCTATAAAATAAGGGAGACCATATGAAATAGCGACCTCAGCTAAATTCTTGGAAACATTTCTGGAAAGTGACTTTGAGGACCAGAATTTGTTGTGTGAGCTTTATTTGCATGAATTGGCTTGTCCTTTGGACCACCATTCAAATCATGTCCCTTTCTCAGGTGATGTTTAGCTGAGGGATTTTGCCTCTTTTGTGAGAAATCACGTTCAGTGGGAAAGACCCTTCCAAAATTTTTCTCATAATGAGGCCCACTCTAACCTTTGGATTTGAAGCGAGCCTCAAAATCCTCATCTCCTCCTTGCTCGTCATCAGAGTGTACTCTCGTGTCCCATCCAAACTCATCATATAATGGAACTTCAAGAAAACGTTATTTCTACTTGTGTCAGCCAGATTTCCATGCATCAATGAGTGGCTTTGGAAGGTAGCCAGCATAGATGGCAGGTTGCCTCTTCAACCTTGAGAAATAGGGATCCCTACTGTTACAAGAATTTTGAACATGCACTTTCTAGGGTTGAGGAATATGTTGGATGCATGAAGGAATGTGGGGTTAATTGGATGGGACTCAAATTTAAATTTCCTCTCATCTGGTGGCCAGCAAAACCATACATGGAAGACTTCTCATTAACAAGGGCAGAAGAGCATAAGTGTTGGAGATATTGGGTTGTCCATAAGGGATTTGTGGAAAAACAAGGAACACCTGAATTCCCATACAACTTTTCTTTTCTCCATGAACGAAGCACAATGACAGATTCATATTCAGAATAATGGAGGTTGTTGCATGAGGACATGCAACAGGATAGTTGGGGGGAGATGTTGGGCCCAGAAATGACCCCTTTTTTACCACCCTTACCTACCTCTTTTTGCCTCATCCTACTCTATTATGTATAATAAACAGATGTTTTTCCTTCACTCGGTCCCTCAATTCATACAGGTATGGTTAATCATTGTCTTATTTTATTAATGCTTAGGATTGTTGTAATCAGGGCTTTACATCTTAAATTATGCTAATATATGGTGGTTTTATAAAGATAATTCGGGATGTAAAGAGTATGTAGCGGGCCGAACATTCCAAGAGAGGGATGAACATTCATTGCTGAGATGATTGCCATCCATTCCATCGTTGCCCAAAGAACGTGGTCCAAGGGTATTATTCCACGCGAGCTATACAAATATACTTGCAATAGGTTGCAACAGATTCAGAGGCAATAATGCGACGTTGTTCAAAATATTTGCAATCCACGGAGTATCTTCTTGATTTATCATGATCATTATTTCTAGCTCGAGTAATAGCTTTCCTATTTCTTCTACTCTCATCTTGCCACGACTGTAACAACTTATCGTAACTAGGGCAGCCTGAAGATCAGAGATATTCATGGCTGCCCGATAATAGTGGGAAGATGTTATGATTGTAATTGTATAAATAATGCGAACTATTTCGAGCCAAGGGTTGAAAAATTAATCAAATTATTGTATCCGCTATGACTAAGGTTGTGTGCTCATCTACCACTTTTAATACAAGGAGTTTGATTCTTCAAATCTCGGTATTCTAACGTGTGTTACTTCTAGCATCTCTGTGTGAAGGCTAGGCCCGCCTTCCCATAGAGATTGCTGAGTAATTAGGTATTTTATTTATTCTGTTGTGTGGTTGGATTTTGTGATAACTTCCTTTACTTACAGTAAGCTGCAACAGTCATCGATTTGTTGTGTGTCATTTGAATAATCAGTAATTGCATCTCTTGTAAAACTGCAGTGGTGTGGTGTGTCAGTCGACTGTATAGGTTAACTTTCTTTTATGCAACTATGTGATAGCTGTGACAGCCCTGTTCGTCCCTAAATTATTTCAATTGTTGTTTTCTTTAGATCTTTGCAGTTTGTTCCTTCACATTTATAATTGCAGAATTTAATTCCTGTACTTTGAATTTCTAGAATAGCTGAATCAAGATAGTTGAGATGGATTTTTAGATGGTTTGGTAATTAAGGATTTAACTTTCTGCAAAATTAATCTGGATGTTATTTCCTAAATCTTTTAATTCTAGATTAAAGATCGTAAGAAGGTACTTGTGATTGCATTCTTTAGAAGGTAAAATTAGATTAAGTAGATTATGGGATGAGTTTGGTTGAACAGGAAAGTAGGGTCATTTACTTACAACATTAGCTACTTAGTGTTTAAAGCATATACAGTGCACATTATCCTTGAAATAAGAGACTTCCCTGGGTTGACAATTTATATTGAACACTCTGTATGTTGGCTTTAATTAACTTGCATATAGGGTGCCCAACAAAGGCATTGCAAATCACTTTACCAAAGCTTATGAGTTCTCACATTTCTTACATGTTTCTCCTCCTACATTGTTATTGTCTCATGCTAACAACACCAGCAAGATTTGGCATGAGAGATTTGGCCATCTCAATTTCAGATATTTGAAGTAGCTCCACAATGATAAAATGGTTGAAGGTCTGCCCTCCATCCAAAGTTTTGATGGAGTATGTGTTGGTTGCTTGGTAGGTAAGCATCCAGAAAAGAAGTATGATGTTGGGAAGGCACATAGAGCTGCCTCTATAATTAATTTGATACACAATGATGTAGCAGGACCTATACTGACAAACTCCATTAATGGTTGCAGGTACTTCCTCACTTTTATTGATGATTGTTCACGGTACTGGTGGATCTACTTCATGAAACAAAAATCAGAATTTTTTGAGACTTTTAAAGTTTTTAAAGCTATGGTTGATAACAGTTTCAATAAGAAGATCAAGTCAATAAGATCCGATAAGGGAGGATAATACATCAAAGAATATTTTCAAAGTTTCTATGAATCAGAGGGGATTCGAATGGAACACTCATATCCATAGACACCACAGCAAAATGGTGTGGCTGAGAGGAAGAATAGATCACTGAAAGAGATGGGAACATGCCTTCTACATGCCAAGCATCTACCTCCTTCTCTTTGGGCTAAAGCAGTAAACTGGGATTCATATTTACAGAATAGGGTACCCCACAAGTTAGTGGTTAGGGTGACTCCATTCGAAGTACTGCATGGGTATAAACCCAATGTCTCTCATCTGAGAGTTTTTGGTTCCAAATCTTGGGCTAGAATACCACTTGACAAGAGGAAGGCCTTCCAAGCCAATAAGATCCAATAAGGGCTAGAATACCAATAAGAAGATCAAGTCAATAAGATCCGATAAGGGAGGATAATACATCAAAGAATATTTTCAAATTTTCTATGAATCAAAGGGGATTCGAATGGAACACTCAGATCCATAGACACCACAGCAAAATGGTGTGGCTGAGAGGAAGAATAGATCACTGAAAGAGATGGGAACATGCCTTCTACATGCCAAGCATCTACCTCCTTCTCTTTGGGCTAAAGCAGTAAACTGGGATTCATATTTATAGAATAGGGTGCCCCACAAGTTAGTGGTTAGGGTGACTCCATTCAAAGTACTGCATGGGTATAAACCCAATGTCTCTCATCTGAGAGTTTTTGGTTCCAAATCTTGGGCTAGAATACCACTTGACAAGAGGAAGGCCTTCCAAGCCCAAAGTAGCAAATGCATTTTACTGGGATATGCAGAAGATGAAAAATCTTACAAACTGATAGAGGTTTATACCAGAAGATGCTTCATTGAAAGAAGTGTCCAGTTTGAAGAAGATTAGCTGCATGATACTCCTCCAGTAGCATAGGAAGGTATAACTATTTCTCCACCTATTTTTTATAATGATGATGATGTGCTACAGTTTTCAGATTCAGATGAAGAAGTTCACATTCAACGTGATCTTGTTATTAAGACTGAATCTCAAGAGATTCTAGATCCAGATCTAGTACATATTCCTAATCATAAGCCTAAACCTAGATGGGCTCAAAATATTATTGATGCAGTTGGAAGAGGTGTTGGAGATCGAGAATACAGAAGAAGAACAAGGTCCCAGTATCAGAATGAGCATGTGGCACTACCTCTCACACATTCTCTCTCTACAATATGGTGCAACAAAGTTCTAGGTCGATGCTACTTGATGATGGCGAATGATCAGCTACATGGCCCATAGAAGTAGAAATTTGATCATTCCATACCTTCACCATCCAACATAGACAAACAAAGTCATCAGTTCAGAAGTACATTAAGAGGTCCTCTGATGGACCATGCTGCTGCAATTTTGCAGCAGTGTTTTTTGTCAAGTTAGCTTTCTAAGGAGGAAGCTTCTTTCTTCTAAAGATAGCTTGCATATTGCTATTTTCCTGCTTATTTTTTGAGGGGGAGGTTTTCCCCTGATTCCTCAGTTGTATTAAGCAACATTTTTTATTATCTTTTAAATTGTATTTGGGTGACCTATGGTCTTGTTACTAGGGCCCATAGTTTTCCAAGTTAGGATTCAGGGGGGGTGTTAGGATTATTAATCCTCCCTTGGTCAAATGTATATTAGATTAATTATTTCCTAAATTAGGAACCTTAACTCAATATTTGGGTCCACTAGTACAATTGGGTCCACTTGGCCTAATGGGGCCACATGCACTAGTCATTGAAGTGTGGGGAACACTGTTAGAGGTTATCTTCCACTTATTGCATGTGCATACATCATTTTGGATGCCTCCTAGACTAATCCCTACATTTTAGGTGCCATTGGGAGTCCCAACATTAACCTACTTAAATTAGTTGGAGTTAGTACTAGTTAGTCTCAGTTATCCCTCAGTTACTTTCAGTTAGTTCTCAAACAATTATATAGCGCATGTCTTGCATGGATGCATGTGGAGTAGGCGCCTTTGCCCACCAAACACACTCAGTTGCACTGAGTTAACTAGTTGTCACTGTTTGAGTGGGTTGGACATCTGGGAGTTAATTTTGGACTCTGATATTGATTGGGAGACCATGAGTTAGAGATCCAGTTAGATACAGTCATATCCACTTGGGAGATTCGAATTCACACCCCATGCATTTGAATTATTCCTATGTAAACTATTGTAACACTGGATATTATTATTGTGAATGATACTGTAAATTCCTGAGCAATACTTGTCTGATTCTTGTGTGGTTTGTTTTGTTCAGTTTGTATCTTCATTCTCCATTCTTTTGGTGCAAACATTATTAGAACTATCTACTTGAAGATCTAAATGGCATTCAAATTCTAATATGTACTTTCTTGGGAAAACGTTGTGACTAGTTATCTTACTTAGATCTATTAATATATTGAATGTTTAATTATAACAATGTTGGAATGGAGATTTGTATTTGTTACAAACAGAGAAGGAATCTCTGTGGAGAGATCTCTTAGTTCTAGAATACTACGATTTAAACTTGATTTAGTTTACTTATACCCTATTACTATATGTTGAATCCTCTCAGCTCTCTCTATTAAATCTGAGTTTTGTGTAAACACGATGGGTTTGGTTAATAGTTTAAAAATATGCTATATAAAGGAATAATCTGTAATCATAGATAACTACTAACAACGTGTAACAAGAATTTATAATAATAACAAGATAAAAAGGAATACTTAGTTGATGCATTGTAATTTCGCAATTTATACTACATTTGAACCATAACTACTAGTACTAAAATAGTAACTGAAATGAAATGTATTAAGAAACTTGTCACCACTATCGGAAAAAAAAAACTGAAGCTATTGTTCCTCCCAACCAACTCCTAGAGCAGCCAAATATTACTTTCTCCAGAACCCTTGATCTTGTCTACTAAACCACAAGGGCAAATTCCGATCAATGCGCCATCTCTTTGCATCAACATATTATTTCCCCTTCCATCACCAGCCTCCTACTTATTTGATGGACATACTATTTTATAGTATTTTCCCTAGGACTTGGTCATTTATGAGCCTCCTGCTCTTTAGGGATCCACAAGTTATCTTAACCTAGGGAAGATGTCTCCTACATCACTTGAGTTCTCACTCGGCATCTTTTTCCATTTTTCATTTCCCCTTGTGGGTCAACAAATACTCTTTTAACGACTACTTCAGTTATGATTCCTCTCAGTATTTTAACTAGAAATTTCCATAAGAGGGTAAAATAATACGTCGAAGAGGAGAAATAAAATAGGATTCCACGCTTGAGAACAAAATTTATATGGCTAAAGCATTCCCTTTTAATTATTTAGATAAAATATATTAATATGCAAGTATTTTATTATTTAAAGATTAAAGCTAAAACATATCAATATTTAAAGTGATGTGTATATTTTCTTGTTACAGAGTTACATATTTTTCTTATATTTAACTTTAAAATTCATTCTAAATGCAATTAGAAACAAGCAAGTGATCCTTTATAACCATTATTGCCTACATGTCTAAAAGATATAAATTGAAAATTGAAATAGGCAAACAATCTAAAAGTTTTAAAACAATGTGGGCCATGATAAAAATTATGGAATATAATGAAATGTGCTACAATTTCCAAAGAGATTGCAATGCTAAATTAGGTGAATGCAAATTACATATTTATAAGAGGTCAAAATCAATAATGGGAACACACATTTGCTTGTTCTTTTTGTTTATATTTTGACCAAAAAAACAACGATTGCACCTATGCATCCCTCTATCTTCTTTATTCAGAATCAAATCCAATTAAAATTTTCTTCAACCCTGAAATCCTGAAAAATAAAATAAATATTTGTGATTTCTAGTACATTTTTTTTGGCAGAGATTGGACATTTTGCACTGTTCTCATAAGAAGGTTACAAAGGAGAGATTATTGGTTATTAGTGATCTTAAATTTACTAGATTAGTCATGAGATAAAAGAGAACATCGTATAGAAATATAATGGAAGATTTATGGGACAAAGTAAAATTTGCAACAAAATGTATAAAAGCTACAACAACTTCCCGACAAAGTGTATAAGAATGATAGCTCAACTGGGACATTTACCTTAAACAACTATGTAAATTATTCAAGATATCACAACATTACATGTACAACATTTTCAAATTCTCCTTTCTTGCAATGTAAGCAAGGACAGCCTTCTTTATATAT
>LPNX011187651.1:201815-217431 GCA_001517045.1 Pseudotsuga menziesii
TCATCCAATAAAAATTGTAAAACACGATGCTTATTTTCTCAAGAATGAGACATTGAAGACAATGAAAGACAAGGAGAATTCATATTTTGACTAATAACTTAAATTGAAAGATTGTGTCTTTTAGGCATGGATATTTTCTCTAGTGAGTATTGTTTTCAAGGAACATAAGAATGGGAATATTCAATGGAATGTATTTTGATAAGTAAATGAATCAGCATGACACAAAACTTTGCAATATTGCAAAATCTGCTTCCTCTCATAGTCAGATTGCAATGAATACATATTAAACATAAAATATATATAGAGAAGCAATATAAGCAACTCCCAAGGGATGGCATTACATACTACAAACACCCACCTGGGTTGAACAACTATATAACCTGGATTTTAGATGGCACATAGACATGTTGCAATGACATAGTTGAAGCAATGGTAAATGCATATGCAAAATATGGGCATAGTTGGAGGTAGTAAACTTTGCAGAGATCCATTTTACCAACATTAATAGGACTAACAATTTTTTTCATGTGGAATTGATACCACATGAGCTCCTATTTAGATAAGATTCATCCATATGTCATTAAAACCATTAAAGGAAGTTTCCTACATATCATCGTATTTTATGGGAAACATGCAAGTAACATGAGAAAAGTTTACCACATTCTCTAGGACATCCTCTTTTATTGGACAAGAAACATTAGGGATATGTTCATGGGAGTGGGATGGGTTCCCATGCAACATTGGTTTGGACCAAAAAGAAGTTGTTAGAAGAGAAGATAATGCACATGAGAAATTTTGTTTATTTTGATTGAATTATTTACAATATGTAATGGTTAAGTTAGTTGATAACGAGAGAGTCTCTTGATGCATAATTTCACAAGGCACAGGACTAACTACAAAGAAAATTCTTGTCATACCTAGAATCTAGTTAAAACCATAAAGCTTGTTAGTCACGAAGCATGACACTGAAGGCATGAAAATTGTCCCAACCATTGACCATATAATGATGAGTCTAAATTTCCATAATTAAAAGAACGAATGATACCATACATATTTTGAAATTAACTTTGACCAGTATTGCCATTGTGCAATTTTCTGTAATGTAATCAATACATGTAAAAATTTGTATTGATGTCTAGGAATTTGGAATAGAGTTTTTTTTGCACAAGAATGTGAACTATACATAACAGTAAATTGGATATACAATTTATTTCAATAGCAGAAAGAAGGCATGTTGAAGAGGTGTTTCCATTCAAAAACTATGGTCTACCCTTTTGTAAATCCAAATGCAGCAAAATCCATCTTAACAGCTACCTCCTAATCACAGTCCTTGAGATCTTTCTCCAAAAACCTTTTCTTTTTGTGGAAAAACATGATTACAAATGCAAGACATCAATGTATTTACACAATAAAATATAAGTAATCATAGTATAGTTCAATTTTGTTTTCTTCTCCCTACATTGTCATTTTATTATGTTCTGCTTTTGTTGTTGTTACAATATGCTATTATCTAAGTGTAGCAAGAAAATTTAAAAAACAATTCAATGGGATAAAGGTAATAGAAAGAAAATAACCAACTAACCACTCTTTACAGGTGAGACTTATTAACATATAGACAGCATAAACAATCCCTACATGAAGGAATAAATGTATTGAAATCACATATAGATTATAAAAAGGATGTTGAAAATTTTTAGAGAAAGGATAATCCAAAAAAGGCTCATATAAACATCCTAACAGTCTACAAGAAGTGTTTTTATTTTGTTTTAATGAAATTTCCATTCTTAATATTTCTATTAATTTGATTGTCTGAGCATTCTTATCATTTGGAATTCATAAAATTTGGATGAACCTATTTTGTTATGCATAACTTAGCAATCAAAATGTGTCTTGTGTAGTAGTCTTTTAATTCTATCTTATTTGAATTTACAAATCCTCACAAGCTTAAATCACAGGAATTTTTAATCAATTTGGAACAAAAAAGAATGTAACAAATGAACATACATCTAGAACACTAAATGCATAAGTTTAAAAGGTCATTTGGGTTCACAATTGGCATAAAAGTCACCTTGTTCAGTAAAGATAATGACAATCTTCCATTTTTGCAATGTGTCAAACTAGTTTTGTACTTGAAGAAAAACACATGCTCATATGAAATGAAAAATAGAAACAAACCTACGCAAAGTCAAAGCAAGGAGAAAAGATGGAAGTAAACAACAATTTCTCTCTATATCAAGCAAATTTGATAAAATAAATGGAAAGATACTAGGATAAATCAAGGCAATTGCAACAAGCATAAGAATTAAACATGTCTATATAAATTAGGAGCAAACGAGGAAGCAATGAACCTATTAGAGTTCTAACATACATGCCCCTATTTATACAAAAAATGCAAGTGGATAATGGGGACACTATATAGTGTGAAAAGAGAAGTCTTGAAAGTAAAAGACAATTTTAAGGGAAAATGTGAGAAGGAAGCATCAATAAAAAAATTGGGATTTATTACACTGGAAAATAAGGGGAATTTAAAATAGTTTCTTGTTACCTTTTGTTGGCCTCACGTGTAGGTAATTTTCAGATGTAGGTGTCCTTCCCCACTTCCTTTTTTGCTGCAGTAATATAATGGTGTCAACAAAAAATAATCAAGAATATACTAATGCGTAAAATATCTATAATTTGGCTAAAAGCTAAAACACACAACACATTGACGAAGGGAAAAAATGAGAAAACAAGATAGAGAGGTTAATGATCAATAAAAGCTATCAATTCTCATGGTAGACTAATCTCACACACTACACAATACAAAATATAAGCCTATAGCAATACTTAGCATGCACTCTACAACATCTACAAAGCATGTAATCGTATGCATGGAAGCATATGCAAGGAAAAAGTTAGTTGATTACTTTGAAAAAAATGCAAGGCATACAACCTATGTTACCAAATATGCCACCCAATGTCTAGGATTCGCAGATCTGTGGATCTAATACGTATCTGGATCAGATCCTCCTAGGATCCTTCATGGAAATGGATCCCCTGCAGAAGTAAATGTACCCTAGTCCCATGAAATGGATCTTGTGAAAAATCAAACAATTCCTGAAATTTTCAAATGGATACTGGAACTTCCAGTGCTTCTATGACCCATTGATCCCCCAAAAAAATTTGGTTTTTAATGAATAAATTAAAAAACCCTAAACACCTAATGGATAAAAGCATAAACCCCATTCTTGTTCAAGGTTTGATCTATCCTAATGTCAAGATATGCTCTTGAATTGTAATATATCAATGTCAAGGTCTACTCTCAACGTATAAAACCTACAAGAAAACAAAACCACAAAAGTAATACTTACCATTCCTTCTCTAGAGAAATGATATTGAAGATCCCCTTTGTAATTTGAGGGGACAATCCCGTAACATAAAGGTTGTTTGCAGTAGTTGCAACATCATTCGATTCCTAGATCGTAATTAAACCAAGGCATGAAAAACATATTAAATAATCTTAATTTTTCTAATGCATAATTTTTGGGTGGAATATTTTTTGACACCAAAGAATGTTACTGTATAAAAACATTTAAATATCCTTCCCTGCAACGGATCTGAGACCTTGAAATTGACCTTTATAAAGAACGATGTACCCTTACTAGTGAGTATGCATCATACCTTTAAACAATGAAAATGATAAAATTCAAATATCTACAATACATTGATCCAACATGAATGCAACACAAGGAAAAATAATTACAAGAAGCTCAGTATTTTTAGTAGAAATCACCTCCCTCTCCTTGAGTACGACTGTATGGAAAAAAATAAAATATTAAGAATGCCAGCATAATATATAAAAAATAAAATAGACTTGAACACATATTTTTATGCAATTAAAATTTCCATGTGAAAAAACACCTCAAACTGCTTAACTCTATATATGATGTTTGAAGCTCCTAAAAACCTAGCATTTGACAATTTGATTAACTTTAAAAACCTCTCCACAAAGTTCCAAGTTGTGTAGTCCTAATGTATTTTAGTGTATTTTTTATTGGGGCCAATGGTTGAACATGGATGTGACCGATACAAGGAAAATCATATTCTTGTACATGGAGGGAAAATGCAATAACCTTTCCAAATGCACATTGTTGATTTGTCACAACTCAAAACAACATGTCACTTCCTGTAGTCACAAAATTCACTTTTCCATCTAGACATTCATTGTTCATAAGCAAGTTAGAAAAACTCTATAGTCCCACGCTTTATTTTGTTTTGTTTCACTTCCATATTCCAATAGCAATTTGCCTAGAATATTTTTGTTGTCAAACAAATAAATATGAAACAATGAAAATACCAAAGTGGGGAATTATGATTTAGGGAATTCCCATGATCAAAAGTGCCCCCTCTTTTGTGAGAGTTCAAATCATTCCATGCTGAAAAATAGAAAAAAAAAAACCACAATTATAAAGAGAGAGCAAATATGCATAATAAATTTTAAAGAATTGCTCTTCATTAGAAATGAAAACATTTGTAAATAAATGTGGGATAGCAAAGCAATCAAACGTACCGAATAATATGAATCACAAACTTGGTTACCAAGAACACAAAATAAAATTGGTTGGATGTACAACTATACAATTTTTAATGTTACTCATATGTATTTATGCCAAGAAATAAATAACTACAATCTTGGAAAAACTAAAACTCTCAAAACAAACTTGTGATGTATAAAATTATTAATTTTATGTTTTCCAAAAGAAAATGTATGAACATGATAGTATGAACGAAATTTAACTTGGTTTATGAAGTAGTAGCTATCTTCAAATTGTTGTTCTCTATCAGCAGAGGAGTTGTTCCTTGTGGGATTTATTTTTGAGTTGAAGTTTGTAGATTATTTTTTATTTTCCTCTTTAAAGCATAGTCAAAACCAAAGTGCTTTGAATGCCTTGGGATTCTTTCAATCACTTTGAAATTCATACTACCATTTGAATTTTGCATAAAATAGAGGAGCTTGCACATTCTCTAAGAGAAGGGATACGTTGGAAAAAGTATGTGAAGCGTGATGTCGATACTCTAAATAAGGTGGAATTTTAGGTAATTATAAACAACATATTTCTGAACTATAATCCCAAAGAGAATTCAGCAACATTCTTTCAAAGGCAGCAGTATCTAAGATGCAAACATTTGGGGACACTAAGTCTGTCTCTGCAGTTTGAGAATTTTTTTGCACTGTATCTATAATAATTAGCAAGGATTGATTATCTGATACATTTGAACAAATAACTCTTCTCCATAGCTAATATTAATCTAATTTTTGCATCCAACTTTGTTATGTTGATCCTAGGTAGTTGATGGTGAAGAATTAGAAAGGATGAAATTACTCTGAATTATAGTCTTTTCCTACTGAGTGATAAAAATGGTTGAGGTATCTATCTTCATTAAAAGCATAGCACTACATGATGATCCACATTGATAGATATCTTCAATTGAAATTTGTAGGAGAGAGATGTATGTTAAACAATATATTATGAAGGATGATAAACAAATAGTAAGTATACAGTGGTCGGTGAATACCTTCCAAGCCACATTGAGAACATATAGATATCTTCTCTTGAAATTTGTGGAAGAGAGATGCGTATTAAACATTAAAACATACAGTATAATAATAATAATAAATAGTAAAAGCTAGTGGTTGATGAGGACCTCCCAAACCACACTAAGAACATGGGTCCCTAATAAGAATGGAGTGACAGAATATTGCATAGAACACTGCATGATCCACTTTGATAGATATAGTCAGTATATAATTTGTATGAGAGATGCATGTTAAGAATTAAAACATGTAGTATGATATAAAAGTATTAAGCTATCAATAACCCGGTGAAGACCACCACAAGGAGAATTGAGTTCCTACTAATCGTGGAGTGACAGTTAAACTTTGATCTTTGGCAAGTCAAGAGAATTCCATTCTTCCAGTGGACTTAAAAAGGTTATGGTTCTATTTGTATTCTCGCGGAATCATAATTGATGCACAACTCGAAGAAGTTTGAGAAGAACCTTCATTTTCTTCTTGTTGATCCATTCAAAATATAAGGACCATATAGGTTATAAATATGAAAGTTGATTGTTGAATTTCCTATGAACAATCGACATTTGCTTCAACTCCCATACAAGCTATAGGCCAGGTATGCTTGTGATTATTTTATTTGACAAATTACCTTGTTTCTTCAATATGATAAGAATGAATGATGGGATGCAGTGTAGGTTTAATAATATTCCAAGTATTAATGCATATGTAGGCTTAAATAAGGCTAGATTATGAAAAAAAAACATAAATTAAAATAGATGTGATGTAAAGTAAAATAAATGAATTGCACAACAAGATTATTCAATGAAGGCAATCCATGTAGATGAATAGCTACCAAATGTGGAAATATTGGTAACTTTGGAGGAATTGTTGGTAAAGGGATGTGTGGATCAAAAGTGCATACTTAGATACCTAAACAAAAATATAAAAACCAAGTAATTAAAGGAAACCAATTCTAAACCAAGTATAGATTCTTCACCTTGTGGAAGTCCACTGAGAAGTGAGCACCAAGGCCAATGACTTCATCAACAAGGTCAAGCAGTAGCTCAAGCTAAGTGGATGGAGTCCATCATGCGCTACAAGGATATTATAAACAAGGGAAAATAGTATGCCCAGATGCATTGCATTAGCATTTGTGTTACTGGTTTTGAATTAACTTTTTATTGTTTTGGGCATATTTTGTTGCAAGGAAACAAGTAAAAGTGGTATACTAGCTATGAAATCTCAAATTTGGAGGAGCTTTTGATAAAGTCATGTAAATTCCATTTGAAATCCTCCTATGAATCCTCGCTATTTTAATTTTTGTTAAAAAACATCGTATCTCACGGCTTAGATTGATATTTTTATTTTTTGTAAAAACTGAACAAAAGAAAGAGTACATGTCAAGCTAGGGAAGGTTGGATATGGTGCCAAATCAATTTCCTCTTCTAGCTAGTACGAAACTCCAAGAAATGCAAGACAAGTTTCTAATATTCAGAGGCACTAACAAAGCATATTATAACAGTTTATGGCACAAGGAAACAACTAATGAGAAGAGGAAAGAAGATAAATTTGAAAAAGAAAAAGATAAACTATTGCTAACTTGAACATAAGAAACCACTAAATGAAGTCGCTTAATACTTTCAGCCATTTTAACTAGATTTATTAAAATGGTCGAAGTTGTAATTGTGGAATACCCTAAGATGACATTTCATAATGCAAACCGAGCATGTAAAAAAAAAATTATTTATATAAATCAATTGGAAACCCTCGTATGGAAACAATATATTCTAATGTGAAAGTTATTAGGTTAAATAACGACAAGCCATAGTTGTTTCCTTATTTGAAAGAAGAAATAGGTGCTATTTGCTCAAAAGCAAGTGCACATAAAGGAATTTATTTGGTGCTAAAAAATACGAAGAAAGAGAATTTGGAAGAAAAGAGGTGGAATTGGAAGAAAGATAAATTGAGAATGTTTGTAATCTTTGTTCATTTCAGGACCAATAATGATCCAGATGGAGATCAGTGGCCACCCACCTATTCCACTGGCTCAAAACAATTGTCCATTGTGGCAGTTTCCTAGTTATTTTTCTACAGTTTTTCGAGTCCTAAACTTCCGGGGCTGTTTTGAGGCCCTAAACGACGTTTTTTGGAGATTTGGGGCCAAATAGTTGCCATCGGCATGCATTTGGATGACCAAAACTTGTAAATCTTAGATAGACCTTTCCAACGAGCTATCGAACGCCCAAATAGGAGATCGTATGCAAAAGTTATGACCCCGGGAAGTTGACTGTTCAACTTACCACCGTGGGGCCGCAAACTTTATGACGGTTCATCTTCTAGGGTTACGTTTTGGGAATTTTGGGGTTCTCACCTCATTTTTATTATAAATAGGCCCCTTTGGCCTCATTTTGTATTCAGCATGGCACGAATGAACGTAGCAGCCACATCTCTTCTCAGAGATCGCTACCACCATTCTAGCAATTGTATTACAGTCTGTTCAATTTCCGCCATTTAATAGAATATGTGTTTACTGTATCTCTGTTATCTTTGCAAAATGTCTGTTATTATGATTCTGTATATGTTCTTTCATTTCGTTCATGCATAAATCCGGATCAGTGGTATCAGAGCAATCTGCTCTTTGAGTGTTTCTCGGCGCATGTCCCCGACGAGGTCCGAGTATAGAGAATTTGGTCTCAAACTAGTTTCACTTGATCATTCTCGCCGTCCCAAAAAACCTCCCATGGAGGAAGAAAAGAGAGACGACGGAGCAGGAGATCTTATCAAGTCGCTACTCGAGGAAGCCCTTGAGCGACAGAGGAACGAGATGATGGATAGTTTTGCCCAAATCCTTCGGCGAATGCCGACAATGACAAGTGCATCTTCAACGAGCAATCGGTTCGGGGTTGCAACTCCCTTTAAGGTACAAGTTAACTTTGATATTCCTTTATTTGAAGGCAATATTGATGCAGATGCCCTGGATAATTGGTTGAATGTTCTAGAAGGGTATTTCTCTGTCCACAATTTTTTCGACAGAGAAAAGATCACCTTTGCGCTCCTTAAGGCAGTCCCCCATGTCCAAAATTGGTGGGGTACTTATTGTGGGCAAAACTCATCAGACGAGTCTGGAATGTTTGAAACAAATCCCACTTAGGCCTCTTTCATAGATGTCGTCAGGGAACAGCATTACCCTGTGGGAAACTATGATGACCAGTACACAAAATGGACCATTCTGCATCAAGAAGGGGACCAGACGGTGTAGGAGTACACCAACAAATTTCATACCTTGTGTACAAAGCTAAGTATCAAGGACTCCGAGCGACACCTGATTTTGAAATATCACAGTGGTCTACATCGGTACATCCGAACTGAGATGGACTTCCTCGACATCTCTTCACTTGGATCCGCCTATCGGTATGCTATCAAAATCGAGGAGAAATTTTGACAAAAGAACAAGCGAGACTCTGGACCTGGGCACCCACCGCAGAAGCAAGGCAAGGGAAACCCTGGCCCACAAAACACAGGACAAGGAAAGGACAACCAATCCCCGCCACAAGCAAATAAGGGAGATTGAAAGACAAAGAAGGAAACTGGTAAGTGGTGTGAATTTCATAAAATCCCTTGGCACAACACTGATGAATGTCGCTCAAAGTAGTCATTAGTGGCCGAGATCAAATCTTCAGAATCAGATCCTGATTCTGATTCTGAACCCAATGCTACAGCCGCATACAATGGGAGGCAGATCATTGATGTAGACCCCACTGCCACTGTTGCTACCACACAGATTCAACTAGAGGATCCTGAAGAGTCAAAGGCAGAGGAGCACCTATTCCACTCGTAGATGTGGGTGAAGGGAATGCCTCTACATTTTGTTGTTGACAATGGTAGCCAAAAGAACCTGATCTCAGCAGAAGTCATCAAGAGATTGGAGCTTCCGACAACACCACACCCGCAACCTTACAGCATCGGTTGGCTAAGCCAAGGACGAGGTATCCGCATTACTCAACAATGCCTCCTACCATATGGCATCAAGCCTTTCAAAGACGAGGTACTGTGTGATGTGGCCCCACTTGAAGTCTATGATGTTCTTTTAGGACAACCATATATGTGGAAGCGTCATGCTGTATATGAGTCACGGCATCGCAGTGTCATTGTCACTTTGGGAGGACAACTCTACCGAATCCCAGAGACAGTTGCACCTACTACAGTCTCGAAGGGTAGGAAGATAAGCTCCCACACCAGGAAATTATTCCTCTTCACAATTGCGTCTGAAGGAGAACATAAGATCACAGAGACCTCCACACCCTCTGCACAGGGTATCTCTGCTCATCAGACACAAGAAGAAGACAGAGCCATTGTTTCCTCATCTATCCGAGTACCTCTACGATGCAAGGCCATGCATTCAAGGTGCCCATCCAGAAACAAATCATCCATACAACAAATACAGCCTTCTCGGGATGTCAAAGAAAGGAAGCCTCTTCACTTCAGCAAATGTCACACTAGGAGATCAAATCAACACACAGTTCGAGATATGATACGGGATTCGACACAATGAAGACCATTTCTTCCTAAGGAGGGAGGATTGATCCAGATGGAGATCGGTGGCCACCCACCTATTCCACTGGCTCAAAGCAATTGTCCATTGTGGCAGTTTCCTAGTTATTTTTTTACAGTTTTTCGAATCCTAAACTTTCGGGGCCGTTTTGAGGCCCTGAACGACATTTTTTGGAGATTCAGGGCCAAATGGTTGTCATCAACATTCATTTTATTGACCAAAAGTTTTAAATCTTAGATAGACCTTTCCAACGAGCTATCGAATGCCCAAATCGGAGATCGTATGCAAAAGTTATGACCCCGGGAAGTTGACTGTTCAACTTACCATCGTGGGGCCGCAAACTTTATGACGGTTCATCTTCTAGGGTTACGTTTTGGACTTTTGGGGTTCTCACCTCATTCTTATTATAAATAGGCCCCTTTGGCCTCATTTTTTATTCAGCTTGGCACAAATGAGCGTAGCAGCCACATCTCTTCTCAGAGATAGCTACCACCATTCTAGCAATTGTATTACAGTCTGTTCTATTTCCGCCATTTAATAGAATATGTGTTTACTGTATCTCTGTTATCTTTGCAAAATGTCTGTTATTATGATTCTGTATATGTTCTTTCATTTTGTTCATGCATAAATCCGGATCAAATAACATAGTCATTTCTTAGAAATCCACACATTGCTATAAATGCCTTGTATGATTATAAAATTGATTTGGCATGCCTTGCTTAGTATCTATGTCACCTCGCTTGTGCATAGGGGGAGAGTATAATGTGAACTATGGAATGTATTGTTAACACAACACAATGGAAAAGTCCCAAAAGTACATTGTTGAAGTGGGAGTGCATTGAAAATCATTAATTGGAAATTCCTTGATTAGTATCAATTTTAGCTCGTATGTGTAGAGGAGGAGAGTATAATGTGGAATGTGGAATGAAATTTGAACACAGCTCAATGGGAAAGGTCCAAGAATGCATCATTGAAGTGAAAGTATAGACTAAGTAATCTTGTATTGGTAAAATAGCAAAAACTGAACAAAAGTAAGAGTACATATGAAGCTAGGGAAAGTTGGATATGGTGTCAGATCAACTTCCTATTCCCTCTAGTGCCTAATTGAAGGGACAGTCCAGTCCAAGTAATGTTGTCTTTGAAAGGAAATGGTAAAAAACGTTGGCAAGATAGTAAGAAATTGAACACAACTAAAAGTACCTGTCAATAAATAGGGTATGTTGGATGTGGTTCCAGATCAATTTCCTCTTCCAGCTAGTACGAAACTCCAAGAACTACAGGATAAGTGTTGATTAGTCAAAGGAATTGGAAAAGCAGATTATAACAGTTTATGGCACAAGGAAACAAGTAATGAGAAGAGGAAAGAAGCTAAATTTGAAAAAAATATATATAAAACTATTGCTAACTTGAACATAAGCAATCACTAAATGAAGTAGTTTAATACTTTTAACACATTTGACAAGTTTTATTAAAATGGACAAAATTGTAATTGCGGAATACCGTAAGATTGACATTTCATAATGCAAACAGAGCATCTAAAAAATGTTTTATTTATATAAATCAATTGAAAACCCTCATATAGCTGCAATATATTCTGATGTGAAAGTTATTATGTAAAAAGAATGACAAGCTATAATTGTTGGCTTCTTTGGAAGAAGGGAAAATAAGTGTTATTTATTCATAACCAAGTGCACATAAAGGAATTTGTTTGGTGCTAAAATATACGAAAAAAATTGGTGTAATAGATTGGGGAACGACACAAAGAAGGATACATTTTTCACAAAAAAACTATTCCATAATTCTAAATATGTCCAATTTGCAGAAGTTGAAACAGAAGGTTATGTTCATATGACTAAATAGTTGGAGGAATGCACAGTAAATCAAAGCTATATATATTGGGTAATTTTAGGCACATAAATTAGGTATATAGATGTTTGTAATTTCCTTAAGAATCATTGAAAGGTGAGTATTTCTAAAATACAGTTATGGTAGCATAAGAAGGAAATTTTATTTGCGTAGAAACTAGAGTTTTCTATGAAGAACTGAGTAATTACAATGGAGTGATTTTAATGAGTTTATATTTTATGCATAAATAAAATATTGTAAATTTAAACGAGTGAAATCAATTAGAGGGAATGTGGGGATTTTTTTATATGCAGAGGTTAGCAACAGGTTTAAATTTCATATGTTATTTTGCTATGAAAGTGTATGCTCTTCAAACTATGTCTTTCTTGAGGAAAAAATAAGTGTTGTTATCCCTTGCCTTGATCTAGATAGCCTACCTTTGCTTTCGATAACCCTTGAACTAAGTCATGGTCTCATGGCTACAACTATGGAAACATTTCACTCCTTTAAAAACAATACACCTATTTCCCTCTCATGATAGTGGACATATCAATGATTCCCTGCCCAAAAGGTTACCTTTATAGAAGTTTGTATAATGAATGAATCAATGATTCCCTCATCCAAAGGAGGCATTCCTAGATATTTGTATGGACTCTAGTCTTGCACGGAGTCCACATGCTCATCCATAAATCTTGGAAAATAGAACATGGAACACAATACAAAAGGTATAAAAGGGGATAAAGACAATTAACATTCCAATAAAATAAATATTTTATTTACTCTCCCTATTCCCCTTTAATTGGTTCACCACCCCATGATGAGCCTAGAGAGATATAACGCCAAGTGTGGCCATTATTATTGTATTGTTATTAAATATTAATTCAAAACCGTTTGGGCAACGATGCATTCAAAACCGTTGTCGAAAAACTCCCTAACCCCAGTGTCTTGCATGTTACTAATAAGGCTGATCTTGTCCCAAGGTGTCCATTTATAGGCTACGCAGACGTCAGCATCGAGCTATGATTCGATACCGGCAAATCCTCATATTTGAAGAATCGCGGAAACCCCATTTATTGGCACAACCTGGAAGCATATTTGCACGTCGTGGATGCCATGCAGGGTAAAAATGAAGTGTTTTTTTTTCAGAGGAAAAAAAAAAAAATGAAGTGTTTAAGATGTAGGTGGACCGAGATATTTCTCTTGTAAATAAGTGATTATATTGGTTGAAGAAAGAGTATTCAGTTGTCGAGTATTGGTGGGTTGCGAAAAATAAATGGATGGTGTAGGATAACGATGGGCACTACAAAAATCTTAAACCCTCCTCTATTACAAAATTTTAGTTAGTGCATATTCACAAAGTTCGGTGCTATAGGCCAATAAGTATAATATTTCCAACAAGGGTTAAAACATGAAGTTGGGAAACAATTTTGTGACAATTCGTTTTTTTTTTGTTATAATTTACAGTTTTTTGGTCGAGAAAAAGGTCAACATATTTTTTCGGTCGAGAGTTGTAATATTTCTCGAACGAGAAATTAACCACAGTTAAAATTCTCTCGTCTGAGAGTTCTTCCATAGTTAGAAAAGTTTTCAGCCGAGAATATTAAACTTTCTTGTCCGAGAGTATTGTCATATTTTTCATATTAAACTCTTGGAAATGCTTCTTGGTCGAAAGCTTAGATTCTTTTTCAACTCTCGGCCAAGAAATGTTTAACTGTATAAATGAAAAGCCTCTCCCCAATGAGTCGACCACCATCATCATTTTCATGGTTTTCGGGCTTGGTAAGGGAGTTTTGGGCTTGCAATCCGATTTTTCCTGTTTGGGCACCCATTTCATGTGTGTTTTAGTCAACCATCATCATCATTTTCTGGGTTTTCGGGCTTGGCAAGGGCTTTTCGGGATTGCAAACAGATTTTTCCTGTTTGGGCACCCATTTCATGTGTGTTTCGAGAGCCATTAGCTGCATATAGAGTTTGAGAACGAGCGTTAGAGCTAGCTGATGCATAGTTTGGTTGGACCTGTAACCTTGTCTGAATTTGTGAGGGGAAGGGGTTAAATGCGCAGGGGTGGTCCTTACCTAGATAATGGGATAAATTAGGCCTGGGAATTGAAGAACTTGAGTTCCACCTCATGCCAAGACGAAGGGAAGCCCATAGTAAGAGGACTATCAGGTCTGAATTTTATATCATGATACATGCATGTTTTGATTCTTTGCACTGTAGTGGGGATAATTAAAAATAATTAACTTTGAGAATGTCTCTCACAATGTAGGATATTCTTCTGCATTTTAGAACGTGATTCCTTTTCTTGGCTCCCACTCGACCCTCGTCATATCCAACCTTCAAACCATTACTTTCACCATTCCTCTCCTCCAATTTTTTCTCTGAAGCTTCTATTGACCTCAAACTAGTGAAAAACACTGAAATTTCGGATCACTAAGGCTCAATTTGGCCGAAATTTCTGAGAAATAAGGCCCAGTTGGGTTGAAATTTTAGATCTAATTTATGTCCAAATGTGTCAACATTTCAAAGCTTCTTACATATGAAATTGGATTAAATATCGAATCTTAAGGCTTAAATAGGCCTAAATGTCTAAGCTTAAGGTCCCAAGGGTCAACATTTTAGAGCCTAAGCCTCCAAGGGCCAATGTTTATGAGATTAAGGCTTCTAAGGGATGACATTTTAGAGCATTAGGTCCCTAATTCTCTAACATTTCGAAGATTTAGGTCCCTAACTACTTGACACTGCAAAACCCCAATCTCACGATTTTGGTCATAAAATTTGACTTTGACCTCCATTTTGGGCGTTATTTATATCAGTACATAGTAATTGAAGAGATATTCAACTTTTTAGTTAGAATTTTTCTCATATTGCCTACTAAAGGGTTATGAAATTGTGAATCAAAATAGGGATAAAATGTTGGTGTCCAACAGGAATCAAGTTGTGTTCTATAATTGCCTAGAAACTTGGTAGCATAAATAAAATCAACGAAGATCATTGGAATCAAGGAAATAAGCTTTAAAAACTTATTAATTTGTCACTTGAATTCCTTATGTGGAACCCAAATCGATAAAGTATGATTTAAATCTTGTATATATTCATTTGCATCTTGTTGTGATGTTACCCAGGTATTGGTGTTGAGATGGATCAATGGACCCTAAAAAGAGAGTAATTCCATGGAAGAAGAGATATAGATAAATGATAGAGGATATAAACTTATGATAAACATGTCAAACACACGGATATTACATTCTCCTATTCAATAAGTCTTAGGCACTGAAAGTGATAGTTAACAGATAAAGAGATACCTGGTGGAAGAGACCTGATACCTTATAGACTTATTTTGTAGCTGACTTATCTTATTACTGGGAGGAAATATATTGATGAAATCCATCGGCCCTCCTATAGCGATAGGATATAGGGATTTTACTATTGATAGAAAAGTTGGTGGGCCCCCAGGGTTACCCCTAAAAGGATCACTGGGCTCAGCCGGATAACAGGGATAACATGGCTCACTGGTTCTGTATAACTTGAGGTGCCTAATAAAGTAGATGGTTCCCCAAAGGCCGGCCAAGATAGATGAGTTATTTCTTAACTATTTTTGTCATTATTAGGGGGGTAATACATACTTTTCCTCAATAATTAAAGGGAGTTGTTGAACAAAACCCCCA
>LPNX011187651.1:222055-235321 GCA_001517045.1 Pseudotsuga menziesii
CACTGCTTCTTCATCTTTTATCAGAATAAAATTCTGATCCTTCATCACTATGACAGTTCTAGATGTCTGTCCAACCATCTTTTCTTGACCATGCGGGCAGGTCAACTCCTCTTTATCTTCGTTAATATCAAGTTTCATCAGAGGAAGCATAACTGCTTCATCTTCATTAGCGTTACCTTCATCACTTGACAAGGAATTTTCAATTTCCTTTTGTTGTAACACTTCATCTGTGTCTTTTCCTGCAAGACACTCTTCATCACATCTTACTTTCCAACCTCCAACTTCACTCAAGACAACTTCAAAAGATAGATTGTCTTTTGCATAACCTGCAAACACATTCACTTTTTCAACAGTAAACTCACAAGACTCAATGGTCTTATTTGATGACTCAATCACCAAATCTTCCTCTGGTTGTTCCAAATCTTCTACAAGACTCGAAAAATCTTCAATAGTCTTATGTTCAGCCTCCTCAAGCATAACATCTGAATGCTTGATATCCTCCTTTGTCTCTTCCAGTTCTTGGTCATCATCATGTGCCAAGTCTTATTGGCTCTCATCTTTCAAAGGTGTTTCATAGTAAGCTAGAAATAATTACTTTCACTGTGCATGTACATGAGACTCAGTTGTCTCATCTTCTCCCAGAACAAAATTCATATTGTGTCCTCTTCCTTCATCTTCTATGACAATATGAGCATATTTTCCTTCTTCATTCTTTGTGCCTGTATACACACACTAAATATTAGTTTCAAAACATTNTCAGATTGTGTCCTCTTCCTTCATCTTCTATGACAATATGAGCATATTTTCCTTCTTCATTCTTTGTGCCTGTATACACACACTAAATATTAGTTTCAAAACATTGAGACCTATTGGCCTCTCTTGAAGCTTCAACCTTCAATACTTCTCTCAAACACTCTCTTGCATTGAGCATCTCTTCTTCACATTGAGAATCCATCAGTTGCTCTTCTCTCCTTTTTAGCTTATGCCACTTCACCTTTCTTTTCACAAGAAAACTACATCTCTATTCTTCCTCCTCCTTCTGTAACAGCTCCATCCATACTTTCAAATAGACTTCTATCTCAACCTTCTCTCTCTCATACTTTTCATCGCTCAACTTCCTCCATATGCCATTTTCCTTGGCATTTTCTTTCCTCTCTTTGTGGATGCCTAATGAACCTTTGTTATGCATCTCAACAATCATCTTCTTGAGTTTCTTTCACTCTCTATGAGTTGCACTAGCCTCTGCAGTAACAGTTCTCCCTACTACACCTCACCTCACAAAACCTCCTCTGTGCTTGGTCTTTGGGCAAGTACTGGTCCTCTTTCTAGAACACTTCTGAGCAAATATCTATGCTCCTTCTAGTATTTCTCTCACAACTCATCTGCATGAGAACATAATTGTCCTCTTGTACTTAAATCTTCACTTGAAATACTAGGTTCTGGCCACACTTATGTTTTCTCTTAGAAATCTTCACTAGTTTCTTTCATCACCGCCCTCAATGATTGTGATCTTCTTTGCTGAGGTGCTTCACTTCTGTCGCTACCCCTTTGCATGCATACACTCCTCCCAAAGTAGATATATATTCCTATATCTTACTTTTCAGGCTCCAAGCCTCTTCTTCATCAACATTCAAAACTCTTCCTCTCACAAGTTCTCTTACAGACTTCTCGGTTGTCTTCTATCTTCACAGAATATTGTCTTGTACCCTATGTTCTTTCCTTTTTTCTTAGAGTAAACTTACCCTCTTCCTTCACGCGTCACTACACTTCTCCTTATTACCTTCATAACTTATGTTTTCACCTCTGATCTACTTCCGTCACGACCTCTTACTCTGTCTACGCGTGCATCCATCCTCTTGCACTAAGCCTCTGCAGTAACAGTTCTCTTTCACACTGCTACAACTTACCTCACCAAGCCCCTTCTCTGTACTTGGTCTTTTGGTAACGTTGGTTCTCTATCTAGAACCTATTGAGCACTCTTCTTTTCTATTTCAGGCTTCTGCTGCTATGCCTCTCCCTCACATGTGCATATCCTTCACATGAGCTTCTACATCACTTACTCACTCCCCTGGACAATTCTACCCACAACCACAAGTGTAGAATCAACCAACAACTTCTACCCAGTCATACTTGGAAGTTGTTTCTATGTCCAAACACGTAGAAAATATTTTCCTGCTTTGATACCAAAATTGGTACAGGTGGGTCGATCACAACCAACCCTAACCATCACTTCGAGGATCTAGTGGATTGTACACTTAGAAGGACTGCCAAATTTAGCTTAACGGCCAAATTCTGCTCTAAAATTTCCTCCCTGCAATTCTGTCTCCACAACAAGCCTTTCCGCAATAGGCGTTTCANTCGTACACTTAGAAGGACTGCCAAATTTAGCTTAACGGCCAAATTCTGCTCTAAAATTTCCTCCCTGCAATTCTGTCTCCACAACAAGCCTTTCCGCAATAGGCGTTTCACAACTCGGTTTCCGCAACAGAGTTTCCATAGTCAGGTTGTGGGATGTGGGGTCTCTAACACCTAATGTTGCGCTCCACAACTTTCTTTCCATGATGGCCTTCCCGAAATCGGGTTGTGGGATGCGGGATGCCAACTTCCCAAAGTTTCTCCCCCGAAACTTCCTTCCCGAAATTCTTCCCCTGCAATTTTCCTAGCCATCATATATTTTCGGCCTTCACTCTAATCGTCGATCTACTTTTGGTGCAGACCTCACATATATCTATAGATCTGTTAAATCCCTCGCAACTTCCATTGTAGGCTTCTTCTGGACCATCAGATCTTTATCTGTGGACTCAATCTCGACCGTTCATTCTCTGCAAAACTTGTCAATGGCAGAGAATCTGCGGGTTGTGCTGATTGATCATGGAATTGATCAATCCATCCTGCAATCTTCCTGATTATTTATCTTAACACACTTATGCATGCATCTACACTCTACTTCATCCATTCAAGCAAGAAATTGATGCGTGAATTCAACAACTTCACATAAATACACAAAAATGATAGAGTCGGCTTTGCAAAGATACACACTTCAACATAGCACATGCATAAAGGCTAACAACCCTACAAACACACGGTTAATCCTTCTATTAAGAAACAAAAGGAAAATGCACACAGCTTGGATCTCTCTTCTTTCGATTCTTCAAAATATTTACAAGTAGGCACCAGACACAGGTCTGTCCTCTTCTCTGCAAACTTGGAATTCTAATGTTGAAGAGCAGAACCCCCTCTACTTCTCTACTCTGCCTATTTAACCTAAACTGTTAACTCCTACTCTAAGTGGTCCTGCAATAAAAGAAAACACTACCACACATGCTGAAATGTCCCTGTCCAAACAGCTTGTGTCTTGATCTCCACGTAGGGAGTCGTGATCTGCCATCATGCCTATCGCTTGATAACAAACTATGACTCATCAGACAACTAAAAAGATTCCTCAGCATGTGACCAACTTATCACATTGTTGGCATGCCACTATACCCCTGCAGCATGACTCATCTAGTACTGACACCTATCAAATTAGATATGCTATCCTATCTAGACTTGCTAGGAAATAAAATACTTTACATGAAAGTTTACAATAGTTTTACAATGAACCCCTCCTTGGGCAGATGTCAAGACCTTAGGGTCTGACCAGAAATTTAGTAGTTGGCCTTGAGAACTAATGCTCCTGCATCAAGCCTTCTACCTCACACTCTTCTTACATTTATTTCTACCTAACTCCTTTATAGTACCTCCACTGTCCACCTTTAATCTTGATTGATATTCACTTGTNCTAATGCTCCTACATCAAGCCTTCTACCTCACACTCTTCTTACATTTATTTCTACCTAACTCCTTTATAGTACCTCCACTGTCCACCTTTAATCTTGATTGATATTCACTTGTATTAAAATCACCACCATTCACTAGATTCTCCACCTAAGCCCTTTTAACCTCACCATTAATTAAATTCACCTCCCTTTCTTTTTCACCTCCCTGGCTGAGGAATCATGGATCCAGATATGCATCCTTTAGGGTTCCTTTTTTGCGTAGGGATATTTGGAATCTATCATAAATTCATTGCAAACTATATTAGAAATCACAATCATAATGGAATAAGAATAATAAAAATAAATATACATATTTATATATTATACCATATTCAAGAATTCCAATTTAGAAAATGAATTCTTACCCAGCAATTGGCATATGTTGGAAACAACATCTTTGTGGAGTGGCCAAACCACCTGATGGCCTCCATACTGCTGGTCCTAAGCCAAAATTATGGGGGTACATGCTTTGGATTCTAGGTTCTACTATAAAATTGAGCACATAGATCTATGGACCAACACACAACTCACAAGATACATCATACCATTTTACTCAGAAATTGAAGAATGAAATAGTGCAAAAATGGCTTGCAACTGTGAATGCTTTCATTAATCAAAAGCAATTTGATAATTAATTACAATGAAGTACAATGGCTAAATAGCCTCATGCAATTTGAATCCATGTGAGGAAATTCGAATTGGTTTGATTGTACTTGACTCAATGGTTAACTAACCTTGTTTAAATCATTATTGTAGTTCATCGGAGTTCAAAATCCTAACTCAAGTGTCTAATTCAATATTAACTAGTCTAACTGACTAAGGTAGGTGGGTAAGTGTGCCTCACCTACATGCAGCCATGCAAACCTAGTGCCAACTGAGTAGAACTGAATGTAACTGACTCCTAACAAAGCTTGACTAGTCACCAACTGAACTCAACTAATGGAGGTTGGTATCGGCACTCCCAGTGGCTCTTAATTTGTAGGGATTGATCTAGGAGGCTCCTAAACTGTTGCATGCAAGTGCAATCAATGGAAGTTAGCCTCAATTAGTGCTCCCCACACTTTAGTAACTGGTACATGTGCCCCAATTAGGCCAAGTGGACCCAATGGTGTTGGTGACTAAAAATAGACTGAAAGGACTCTTGATTTAGACATAGTTGACCAAATTGGACAAGGGAGGATTATAATCCTAACATCTACATGGGTTTAAAGGAACCAAAAAACCCTATGTCGAAGTAGAAAACAACATAATTTTATAGGGTTGCCAAATGACCCAAGGACGTTGAACAAGAGGAAACAAGAACCTCCCAAGCATGTGCTTCTATTGTTATGGTGTTGAAGCACCCGCCACACTGCTCCATACATCATATCCTTGATTTGTTTCTACTACGGAACTTGCTATGGCAATAGAGGGAGACCCATTCACTCTAGTTTGGGATGCAAAACCATCCTTGGGGACTGAATTTTGTGTCATGATGTTCATTTGGATAGGTCTACCATTAGATGTGTATCTTGCAGCCCCAGGATACCAAGGACCCTTCTTCACCACAACATTCCATAAAATAAAAAAACAACCACATAAACAATTTATTCATAAGAACTTCATTTGGAGAGGTCTACCATTAGATGTGTATCTTGCAGCCCCAGGATACCAAGGACCCTTCTTCACCACAACATTCCATAAAATAAAAAAACAACCACATAAACAATTTATTCATAAGAACTTCCTCATTATCCACTAATCCCCTATTTATTCATAAGAACTTGCAACATGCATAGTGGTCACTTCTTCATAAGATGCACCAAGTAAAATGTTAAACAATTTAGAAGGAGAGGGAGAGGGTAGAGTATAAGGTGAAGAAACCTCCTCTTTTCGGGTATTGGTTAGCTTAATAACTTCTTAATCTCCACAATTTGATGGCTATTTCCTTGGAGATTCCACCATGCCCTTCTTTTTCTCAATTTGTTCCTAGCTCTAGAGTCTTCTTCTGCCTTTCTTTTTTCAACACATTTTAGTGGATTAAATATGTCACTCGAGGAATCATCGTATTCAACCATTCCTATTCAATAAATTATTTGTTCTTGTTATAGTAGTGCTTCTTCCTCCTCATGAACCATGTACACCAAAATCTCTTCTCTTTCCTATATTTGTTGTCCAGTTTTTTAATTTTCCCTACTGGTTGTAAGAAATAAGGTCCCATATTCTAAACCAAGGGGAAAATTGACTTGTACTTATTAGTTGCTAGATGAGGCTTTAGATGGAGGAGGAATGCCTTGAACTAGTGGACCAAATTGTCGAGAGATAAGGGATAGGGGGGTGAAGGTTGAGAAAATCTCGTTCTTTCTAACTAGGGGTGCTCTGGATTTGGGAATACTTGATCCACAACCTTTAAGGGATCATATTTGACCTTTATAATGGATCCACCTCCTCATATGTGTCTTTATTAGCCA
Source organism: Pseudotsuga menziesii (assembly GCA_001517045.1). Taxonomy (NCBI): domain Eukaryota; kingdom Viridiplantae; phylum Streptophyta; class Pinopsida; order Pinales; family Pinaceae; genus Pseudotsuga; species Pseudotsuga menziesii. The sequence goes on from LPNX011187651.1 coordinate 228,324, forward strand.
TCCTTTCAATTTCAGGTGTGGAGTCATGACCCTGGGGTATTGGTTGGTTTCTACCCTTCTCAACCCCCAACAATAAGTGTGGGTCGTATAATGTTCGGAATGTGCATTTGATGTGCTCAGTTAAAAATTCAAGTATGTTAAGAAATAGTCTTATCCTCAATTAACAAGTGTAATACCTCATAAATGTGTTTGTGAACATGTAAGGCATATGTGAAATTCCATGAAAATGAGGTTTACCAACAACAACAATTATGTTGGCATGCTAGTCGTAGAAATATTATAACAAGAACTAGAACAAATCACAAGTTATGGTGATGGTACCATCAGTGCTAGACCAGGGCATGTGATGCAGCCAGGTATTTTAGATTGTTAATCTAAAATATATTTATCTTGTCTGATAAGTTTTGACATGCTTTTAATGTGAGAATTTCTCATCATGCACATGTGCACAATGTTAAATTTGGTAAATTTAAATTTGACATGTTTTTTAATCTGTGGAAAATTCTTATCATGCACAGCTTCACAACTTTAGGGTGAAGCAAACTTGGCGACTATACAGTGACACACCCAGAGGTCATCATCAGGTAAATTCAATTGTTATTCAATTCATTCTCAAGTCTATATAAAAATAAATCTTCTTTTACACATATTTCTAAGATATTTTTGTGCGTAGATGGTGCCTCTCAACATGGCAGATGTCTGTCTGAGGGGTCTATAGAGGCCGATGGACAAACACAGAGAACACGCTTAGTGTCTTATTCTTTAGATACGCCATTTCCAGGTAGAGATTGTTTACATACATTTTGACTGGAATTCTTGTTTGACATGTTTTTAATATGTGGAAAATTCTTATCATGCACAACTTCACAACTTCAAGGTGAAGCAAACTTGGCTACTATGCAGCCACACTCCTTGAGGTCATCGTCAAGTAAATTCAATTGTTATTCAATTTGCGCTCAAGTCTATATAAACATAAATATTCTTTTACACATCTTTCTAAGATCTTGTTGTGCACTGATGTTGGCTCTCAACATGACATACATATGTCTAAGGGATCTACAGGGGTCAGTGGACAAAGACAGAGGAAACGCTTACTGTCTTATTCTTCAGATACGCCACTACCAGGTAGAGATTGTTTACATACATTTTGACTAGAATACTTGTTTGACATGTTTTTTAATATGTGGGAAATTATTATCATGCACAGCTTCAAGGTGAACCAAACTTGGCTACTATGCACCACACTCCCTGAGGTCATCGTTAGGTAAATTCAATTGTTATTCAATTCATGCTTAATTCTATATAAACATAAATCTTCTTTTACACATCTTTCTAAGATCTTGTTGTGCACAGGTGGTGGCTCTCAGCATGACAGACATCTGCCTGAGGGGTCAACAAGGGGCGGTGGACAAACACATAGGATGCCATCGTCGGGTAGTGGTTGTTTACGTACATTTTGACTAGAATTCTTGTTTGACATATTTTTTAATATGTGGAAAATTCTTATCATGCACAGCTTCAAGGTGAAGCAAACTTGGCTACTATCTAGCCACACTCCCTAAGGTCATTGTCAGGTAAATTCAATTTCTATTCAATTCCTGCTCAAGTCTATATAAACATAAATTTTCTTGTACATGTATTTCTAAAATCTTATTGTGAACAGGCGGTGTCTCTCAACATGACAGGCGTCTGTCTGAGGGGTCTACAGGGTTCGGTGGACAAACACATAGGATTCTATTTTCATTTACATACATTCTGACTAGAATTCTTATTTGGCATGTTTTTTAATATGTGGAAAATTCTTATCATGCATAGCTTTACAGCTTCAGCGTGAAGNGTGAACAGGTGGTGTCTCTCAACATGACAGGCGTCTGTCTGAGGGGTCTACAGGGTTCGGTGGACAAACACATAGGATTCCATTTTCATTTACATACATTCTGACTAGAATTCTTATTTGGCATGTTTTTTAATATGTGGAAAATTCTTATCATGCATAGCTTTACAGCTTCAGCGTGAAGCAATCTTGGCTACTATGCAGCCACACTCCCTGAAGTCATCGTCAGGTAAATTCAATTGTTATTCAATTCATGCTAAAGTCTATATAAACATAAATCTTATTTTACACATCTTTCTAATATTTTGTTACATGCACAGGTGGTGGCTCTCAACATGGCATACGTATGTCTGAGGGGTATATAGGGGTTGATGGACAAACACATAGGACACACTTAGTGTCTTATTCTTTAGATACACCATCACTAGGTAGATGTTGTTTACATGTACAATCTGACTAGAATTCTTGTTTGACATGACTATTTTATTTGTGAAAAATTAGATGATTTTTCTTGTTAACTTACATGTGATTGCCAATTTTTTGTTTTGTACGGGGCCTTCTACACATTCTAATAATAATGATGGGGTAAAAGAGGATGCATCAAGTGTTTATAATGAACATATTTTATTTAAATGTNGCCAAATTTTTGTTTTGTACGGGGCCTTCTACACATTCTAATAATAATGATGGGGTAAAAGAGGATGCATCAAGTGTTTATAATGAACATATTTTATTTAAATGTGTATAATTTGATTGACAAATTATATATATAGATTTTAATACTTGCACGTGCATTTTACTTCTTACAGGGTTTGTTGCTCCTGATCCTAATCCACCTCATGAGAAAAGGAGACATTGTCGGGTGCATCAGTATGCTCGCAATGAAATATATGATTCTCTTTGTAGTCATCTTAGATATGTTCCTGAGGAGACTCCTTGGGAAGACAACATCGCTATGCTGACTATTGTAGGCATAACTTGATTGTTCAAATATCTCTTTTGGTACTCAACAATGTCTCCAGATTCTTTCGCACAATCTAAATAGTTTGATCGATACATATCTTGGGGTTGGACCATAAACCCATATTTTTCATGACATGATGTGTAGGAGGCGATTTTTAGTGATGGGTCGCCACAAGTTTGAAGAAGTAAAGAAAGTTATCACAAAAGAAATGGTCTTTTCATTTTTTGACTTGCGGTGTGAAGACAAAAAACGTCTAAAGATCGCAAGATTCAATGATCCACTGATTGCACCACATATTTATTAGAGGTTCTTGTGTGCATATGGGAAGTTCCCAAATAATGATGAGGTTCCTCAGTATTTTGTTAAGATGTTGATTGCAGAGTTCTGGTTTCACATGGACCCCGACTATATAGATATGGGATCCCGTTTCTATGGTGTTGGAAAAGGTCGTACATATGAACGACCTGATGCATGATGAGATGTTCAATATGGGAATTCTATGCCTCAGTTAGTACAACCACATTCTAGAGTCGTAGCCCTTCCAAAGCAGTTGGAAATGACATCCCAAATAGCAAGAGGGGTGAGGGAAGAGATAAGAGAGCGTGTTGGGGCTGCATTGGCAGGGGTGGAAATTGGCCTAAATATTACTTCATCCCCATCCAGTATGGATGAAGGCCCATTTGATGATTATTCTGATGATCGTTTGAAAAGTGTGATTCGATTAGANGGGGGGAAATTGGCCTAAATATTACTTCATCCCCATCCAGTATGGATGAAGGCCCATTTGATGATTATTCTGATGATCGTTTGAAAAGTGTGATTCGATTAGAGCTTGAGCAATATGCAGCGTACTGTAGAGACAATTATAAGCGAGTTGTCGCTCGAAAAAATTAAAACAAAGGCATGGTACGTAAGTATACTATAATATATGAAATCTAATGTTTTTATTCTACAAATTTAATGTCTATAAATTATATGAAATTTATGCAGTATAACAAATTCAGGAATGATGACGACGTTGATGATACGAATTTGCTTGACCCGGAAGAAACAGAGGCTAGTGGCACAAATATAGATGTTGAGGAAATTCTAGTTTCACAATTTCCACCGGCGATGCAGGTATGGATATTTCTTTTTTATATTATTTAATTACTTTTGGTATATTTTGTCCCCAAACTTGTATATATATATATATTGACTTTCATTTTTACTTCTCATCCCACATAAAACCAAGAGTCATTGGTGTTCCGGTTTGAAGTTTGAGATGGATCTACTCTAGTTGTAAATCAATGGTGCTCCAGATTCATTGTATGTACTTTTCATCTCAATCTATAAAAGAGAAGGAAGAGGTATAGGTTTATTTATTTACTTTTTGATTGAGCAATTAGCAGTTCACTATTTTCTTGTAGTAGATATTTTTTAGAAGTAATGAAAAGCAGTCACAGGTTTTCACAGTTAGTTTATTGTGTTTCCATTATATTTTTCTATAGTATGTGTTTATAAATTCTAGCATTAATTACAAAGTGCAGTCTCGAGTATCCTTAAATTTTTTGTTGTTTAGTTTCTTGTAGAAATATCCAGTCATGGTGATTTGACATTCTTCCATATGGTTTGTTGGACTTGCACCCCCATGTGCTTGAGCTTATTGTCATCCCTTGGCGGACCTCTTGCTCATTATTTTTCAATTTTTCGACCATTGACACATCTTAAGGAATCCTACACATGGATCCTGGCCCTTCACACTTGGCAGCTTGGGAACACATATTCATGTAGTTAGTTGGTGATTTGACCTATTCCCAGGGTTTCTTGCTTATGGGGGTTTCACTCGTAGTCTTCTTCACTCATGCACTAGCATTGGATAATGTTTTGAGCCCACATGTGTGGACACTTTGAGCTGGTATGCATTTTTTATGATAGTTGGCTGGAAACATAGTTTTTGGAGTTTTCATAAAGGTAAAACCCTAGTATTGGGGTCATTTTCTTTGTTTTATGCACAACTAAATTATTCTACAGAAACTAACTTTCATCAAAGCTCAAATACCTTTACATAGACTATATAAGAGAACCTACACCAGAGAACCAAGATGGGATGTGGGCACAACAACAACACTAGAGTGGAATTATTGGCTCTTTGGGCTCTACTGTTTTTTGCAAAAGAGATTGGAATTCCCTCTATCCATGTATATGGGGGCTCTTTTGTAATCATTAATTGGGATTATATAATAAGGCAGCTCTCTCTGCCCTCGATGTGGATGGTTGGTGTGACAACATTATGGAGCTGGAGGATTTCTTTCACACTTTAGACCTTCATCATGTCTTTAGAGAACACAATAAGAGGGAAAACAGAATATCCAAGGAAGTGCTCCCCATGGTTGCAAGCCTGCTTTCCTTCACTGAATATTATGAGGAAATAGCTATTTGGGAAGATTTGATACAACTCTTCTAGAGTAGATCTTGTACCTCCTACTCTTCAACCTTTTATTTTCTTTATTTTCAAGTATGGATGGTTGATTATTTTAGCATCATTGGATGTCTTGAGGTTGACACTGTTTCTCCTCTGAGGGTATTTCTATTAGTACACTTCCCCGAGCACTTCCTTGGATATACTGAACTGGGCTCTTTATGTTTCCTCCTTATACATGTATGGATGATCTATCTTGTAAACGTTGGTTGATGTTTTTCCTCAGAGTTCACAGAATTATCTCTCTTTCTTGCATTGTACCTGGTCATGTGTCTTCAGTCTTTATCTTCCTGGGTCCCAAACCTTTGTTTGCAATTGTCCATAAGCTCTGATATAATCATGTCTTGTTGGCAGTAACCTTCTAGGTTTCCAGGCCTTGTACTGTAATGATCCACAAGTTTTACCTTCAGTATTCTTCACATTCAGTCCAATATTACTATGGATTGTTTGCTTCATCTGGCTCTCGCTTATCTTGGAATACGACATCAGTTTCCACAGTTCATCTATCTCACCTTGTAATTTTGTTCTTTGCTGCAAATGATCTTTATCCTCATTGTTTTTCCATTGCACTCTTCTTTCACTCACAGGGGTATAAACATCCTTATAACCTTTTGTACTGTTGTACATCTCCTGAAAGACATTTAGAACATAGAATTTTCTTTCCCAATGTTCTACAACACGCTTTATGCTATCACTTTTAAAACTTTTATATTCGACTTCTTTTGTCTCAGCATTATCAGATTTCCTAACACCATCTCTTTGTAACTTCCTTCCTCCATGATAACAAGCCCACACTTGAACCTACCATATAACTCNTCATATTCGACTTCTTTTGTCTCAGCATTATCAGATTTCCTAACACCATCTCTTTGTAACTTCCTTCCTCCATGATAACAAGCCCACACTTGAACCTACCATATAACTCTTAGTGCGATGTGTATTCTCGTTTGTCCATCTGCAATCATGTCCCAGCGATAAAATATCACCCATTCAACTTGTTGTCTCGTGAATAAATCACCTTGTCAATGGTTGACCTTCCAGATCAACATTTGACAATTCCTCCATTGATTTCCCACCATTTGATCCACTTAGGGATGCACAGGAGACGTAGCATCTTTTTTTTCTATCTACAACCCATTCAACTGCNACCTTCCACATCAACATTTGACAATTCCTCCATTGATTTCCCACCATTTGATCCACTTAGGGATGCACAGGAGACGTAGCATCTTTTTTTTCTATCTACAACCCATTCAACTGCTTCTACATAGTAAGACTACTATATCTCAGTCATTCTTCTACGCAGAAATTACCATACAAAAAAACACCTTGTCTGCATCCTTCCACATCGGGTTTGAACCAGTTTTCCTGGCACTTTCACAGAATTCAAAACCCTACTTCTCGTCCATCTAGAAACAACCATTCTCTGCACATCCCACATCATAACTCTACATGTAACTTCGTCCTCACAATTACCAAGTGACTACTCTTTTTCATTCATCATTTCTATCCTTAGTGAATTATGCGTGCAAGGCAATGATACTTTGCCTGCCATTTCTCAAAGCACAGAGCCTATGATTTCTGTCCACTCCTTGGACCATTCGATTACTCCATCGCACATAGAGAGACATTAACCATAATTGTTGTCTCTATCTACATTTTACCCTAAACACAACATAAACTTGTATAAAGATCTCTCAAGCTTTCACATAGATGGGTACTTTCCTATTGGTTACACC
>LPNX011187670.1:0-43960 GCA_001517045.1 Pseudotsuga menziesii
CAGTAAGTTGAGGTGGGAGGTATCTTTTGAGTCTCTAAGGATGAGGGATCCTTATGGTTATGAGAATTTTACTTATGCCCTTGCTGAGTGCTTATTTATGTTGGTTGCATTCACGCTTGTGGTCCAAAGTGGTTGGGGTTAAGGCTCCATTTTCCACTTATCCGGTTTCCTATAGAAACACATCAGTATCTATATAGGCTAACAAAAAAAGTGGAAAAACAGTGTTGGGAAAAATTGATCTCTTGTGAAGGCTACAGAAACAGGAGATAGCATGCAAGATCATACTTTAACCTCACCCATCTAAATTGGAGAAGTTATGACCCTGATTACGACCAAAGTGAGTAATATTGCATAGGTACATGCAATTGCACAGTTGGGGGGAGATGTTGGATGCTGGAATTGTCCCTTTTTCCTATCTTTTCCATATCATTTCCCACTTCCTTTCCTTTTATTAATTCATCCATATTTCCTATTTCATCATAAAAGTAATTGATTACCCAACTTGTTATATTAATGCATAGTTTACTTGTAAATTAGGGTGATGTTTCCTTGTTAAGGATTTTACTAATGGATTAATGAGGATAAATGTAGATACTAGACATTGATGCATTATCCTATTGAAACACACACAAGCAAAATCCTCATATAATTCTTTGAACTCTTCTTTGGCCTCCCAGGACCCAACTCAACTCAGCTCATTGACAAAGGGAGATATTCTAGGATTGAAACAATCAATTCATCCATCCACATGGCCTGCTATGTTAAGGGAAAATAATATGGCACAAATAGGTGAAGATGATCACATTGGTCCCTATTTTTGTAACAATTTATGTTTTCACAAACAACTTGAGAATCATAGATTCTCAAGACTATTCGATTTAATGGGAACTAGAATCTATTTTGGGAACATGGTAGCTTTAAAGTTAGAATCAAAGAGTGTTTACGCTCGGTTGGTTAATTCATGAATTTATTTTGTACAAGTTGTTGTTGGAGACTTAACATTGTATCTGGCAAACTGATTCCTCATTAAAAAATTGTCAATGTTTTGTTAATTTCGTGAGTGTTTACTTTTTTAGTTTCTTAAGGAGGATCTATTAGGAGGTAATGGATGACCTTCTCATATAGCTCCCCTAGTTTGATTAGTTGTAGGAATCTTTCTTAATATTTTTGGTTTAATAAATTGTTGATACATGTAGCGTTAATACATTGCTGAAACAATTAGTTGATTTAAGAGTGTGAATCCTACATTACCGAAACAACTGATTACTTGGTATGCATTTTTTCTCTTATGGAATGCAATCAGTTTCTTGATGAGAAGTGTTGGAACAAGCTTACTTTCTTGTTGGATTTATATCATAGGTTGAATTGGTTATGACTATTTACTGCTAAAACAAATCTAGAAATTGTGTGATTGTAGTGTGTGATTGAGTAGAACTCAGAATCTTGGAGTTTGGATGTTGTGTTATCTGCATGGAATATATATTTCAATCTTGCATGAGTGGTGATTGGATTTATGTCTTGCAAAAGTAGTATAGGATTTAACTTCTTGCAAAATTCCCGTAGATGCTTTATCTTTATGAACGATCTTAGATTTCCATTTTTTGCTTGAGTGATTGCCTGCTCTTGTAAAGAGTGATTGATTTAGAAACAAGTTTTCGTGAGGATTGAATTAATAGTCAAAATTAAGAGGGTTTTATGAGAAAGAAGTTACATAACAATTTCAACAATTAGGTTGTTCAATTAAGCATTAGTTGATTTGGGTGATTGTATGAGAGGTAGTGTCAGAAGCTTAATGTTTATGCATATACCTTGCTTGATTTCCTTTGAAATAACTAGAATTCCCTAGGTTAACAATTAATGAATTGAGAACTTTGATTGCCTAATTAATTAGACAATTAAGGCCACCAACAATAGTATTTAAATGAGATGTCATGTTTTTCTCTACATATGCTTGTATATAATTAATGCAATAAATTCCAAGGTAAAACTTGATTCACTATGTTATTTACAAATTGATTATAACTTATAAGAACATGGATGAATGTGATGGTATCAAAATGTTGTGATATATAGAAGCCTAACTTGTACAAATTTTATAAAAATACATGTATTTCAAACACTATAAAAGTTATTGAACTGTGTGTCAAGGATATAAGAATTAGATATACATTGATACAATAGATATGAAAGTGAATTACATCTATAAGTAATCCAATCACAACATCATATTCAACCTAGCTATTGGTTGTAGGACCCATGCAAACTCCACTTGAGTGGAGTATTGTGTGCAAGGGAGATTAAATGCACATGCTATCAAGGCAAGATTCTAAGTCCATCAACTTTCCCGATTGGAAAATCCAATGTGATAAGGAGGTCCTGGAACCATCTATAAAAGATAAGAAAATAACACATAAAGTTTTGAACCAGAAAATGGTTCCAGATAAAGAAAATAACACAAAGTGTTGAACCAAAAAATCTAAACATGGAGATAACAAAAGATATAAAATAAAAAGAATAAAGTGGATATATGTATGGATGGGAATGGGTGGTTCTATGTATCCTAAGCATATAATTTCTTAAAATTAAACCCTTTGAAGCATCCTTTAAATAATTCATTATCAAGATAAGAAAATGCATATGCCCTCTTTTCCAAATAGATGTTGACGATGTAGTCGTGGTGCTAGAGGGACTCAAACTTTCCTAGTACCTTCTCTTTGGATTTATCATAGGAGAGGACTAAATCACCTTCACTAAAGGAGAAGGGGTGGAATAGGAAGTCATAATAGGATTTGGAACATTTTTCATTTCCTTGTTGTTTTGCAAGGAAAGAAAGTACTCATTGTTGTTAGGGAGTGGTATTAAGAAAAAAAATAGATGGTTAACTAGATAATAGGGATCTCACATTTAATGGGTAAAATTGCCTCTACGCTATGAACGAGAGGAAATAGTGTGAACCCTATGAAATTTTGTATGGGTGTCTTATAGGGAAATACCGTTGGGAAAATAATGTGGCGGGAATTCGATATGTTTTTCCATTGTTTGTTAGAGCATGGTTTTGAGGATTTTGTTGACATCCATAACTTGGGCATTAGTCATGGATAGTAGGGAGTGGAAATCATGTGGAAAACCCAAATGAGAAGCCATATCTTGGAATATTTCATTCTCAAAGTGCGTGTCATGGTCTTAGAGAAATTATTTAGGGATCATAAAGTGAGTAATGATGTGGTTAAAAACAAACAATACAATGTATGATTTGTTTTCAAAGGTTGGCATGGCTTATGCCCACTTGGTAAAATAACCATAGTACTTGTGTGAACCAGTATAGTTCTTGTACTTGTGTGAATCCTACACTTGCAAGAGGGATCATCAATGATAATAGGGTGTAATGGAGTTGGTGGAGCACCTGAATTGGAAATGAATATATGTCAATTTTCACACTTCTTAATCACATGGATGCAGTCATAAAATCAAGAGGGCCTAAAATAATCCGCTCAAACAATATTTTGGACATGACTATTCCCTAAAAATGGCCACCACAAATGCCACTATGGAAATCAGTGAGGACCCATTTTATCTCTTCTGAAATAGGCAGCGACATAAAATAATTTTGACTCCTCATCAAAAAAGAATGTCTCACATGATATCGAGGATCTTGGTGACGAATACGTTATTTTTCATCGCATGGAAGATGTGGATCAATTTTTTGTTGTGCAAAAATAAATGTAGACTTTGAGGAAATAGGTATCTCCAAGAAGTATGTATTCGGTAATGTTAGTTGTAATATAAATGTAGACTTTGAAAGAGAGTGTATTTTAACCATATTAGTTTCCTTGGAGACATCTAAGGAAGGAATGGAATTTTTTAATCAATCAAGATGTCCATGGGAATACAATCCTTAGCCTCAATGACAAACTAGTTTGATGGATTGGAATGAGTGAACATGTATTGAGGTAAGAAATAAGAATGGTGAAGCATATCATCCCAAAATAGTCAAGGTAGTCATGGATTATAAAATGTCTTCATAAAAGTGTAAGACGTGGGTACTAGAGCTAATTGTATCAGGTAATACCATGGGGCTATGGAATTTCAAGTGTTGTGAAGTTACCATCAACTCAATATGTAGGAAATATTATTGACATATGCAAAGCCTATCGAAGTAGGGAAAATGTACATGGAATAAAATTTGAGATATAATATGGTTATTGGTATGTCAAAGTATGATATACCAACATCCATTTCATGCAGCAATGATGGGTCATAGGACATAGAACCTATTGAAGTGGAGATGTGGTAGATGGTAGCATACTCTATGCTATCTATGTGGGGTGGGGAAACACAATTCTTGTCAGCCCCTAGCATTCTTTTGAATATGTATATTAGTCATTTCAATAGAGATAGGTGGTGGATTAGGTGTCACAAGTGATGAGACAGAAGCAGGTGGTATTGGGGAAAATCCTAATTTAGCTAAAATAGTTGTAAAATTATGAGGAAGGAGGAGGAAAGATACCAAACATTTATCCCAAGGATGTGCCTTGGAAGGGATAACTTAACCATGATGAGTGTCCTAACTACGTTAGGGAGTGGGATGTAGACAAATGGGATTTGGTTGATGGGGGTTATCAATATGGATATACTCCAAAGTTGCATTCCAATTGGGGGGATTGGTTTTTATCGCTCAATATGGATGTGGGATAAAAGAATGTCATGGGATCTTGAGGTGTCAAAAGAAGAAAATAATGCATGGGTGGTTCAGTAGATGTAGGTTTATGATGGTGGCTCATCAAATGGTGTGATGGTGCACATGGGGATGCTCATATCAGAGGGATTGTTGGTGGTGCAGCTTGGTATGCCCCAATAAGGGAAAATTATTTAGACACTAAGGCCCATCTTTGTCACAAGATTGAATTCATTTGTGAGCTATGAGGGTGGGTAAGAAATTTCCCATGTTGGTAGGAATTTGGGGTTCATAATACATCTACTAATATAAGGAAATGACCTTTTCCTCATGGGAAAATATCATTGTGTGGAAGACAGAGGAGATAATCAACTTCATTTTGTACATATAAATGCACCAAAGGATAATGTCGTAGTTGAATGTGGAATCTATAGCTAACTTTACGTCGATTAAGGTTGTCTTCCCCCACAATTCAATGGGGAAATTTTGAATGAGAAACTCCATGTTACTTTCGTATATATGAGGTACACCTTAGTTTGGGATTCATTACAGTTCATGGGGTGCTCCTTTGTTGGTTGGTTTCACTAATTCAGATTGGGTCGGTGACCCTAATGATCAGAATTCTACTGCAAATTATATTTTCAATCTTGGTTCTGGACTTGTCACTTTGGACTGTAAGAAAGACCAAGCTATTTATTCAATAGAAGTAGAGTATCAAGCCACAATTAATTCAATTTAAGAATCCTTGTGGTTTCGACAAATCCTTTTAGAGTTTGGATCCGAGCAGCAACATCTGACTACTCTTTGGTGTGACAATCAAAGTTCCATCAGGATCACCAAATAACCATTTCAACATCAACACAACAAACACATTGATCTACAAATGCACTTCATCAAAAATATTTTTCATAATCACGTTCTTGAAGTGCACTTTTTCCCTATAGAGGATCAAGTTGTAGAAATCTTCACAAAGCCTCTTACAAAAGTGAAGCTTTCTAAAATTTGATCTATGTTAGGAGTTTGGGAATTTGTCATTAACGAGGAATAGGTTATAATGCCTCCTTCCTTCTCCTATTTTGTCACCTTTGTAAATCCTTGAATTATATCCCAAGTTGTTCTTAAGGGGGGATGCTAGGTTATTTAGACACTTAGGAGTTAGTTAAGATCAATTTGGTATGATGTGTCTTTAGGAAAATTGTGTTTTTTTAGTATGTCATTTGATAGTCGCAATATGCTCTATACATAGAGTGATTGGATGGTTCATCTTCACCTTGATCTTAACACCTATTGATCCATGGCTTAACAACCAATTGATCCATGATCTTTATTTAAAGAAAATGGAGGGTCATTTGCTTGATGATCGATTGTGAGAAACTCATATGTAAAATATTTTATTTTCATTAATATATTTCTTTAAGTAATTATTTGGTTTGGGTTGTGGATTGTTTCCCTCTCCAACGGTCTTAACCACGTAAAACATCAGCGTGTTGATCTATGATTTTTTTGTGTGAGTATTTTTTCAATGAATTAGATGTTTTGGAAATATCACGTGTAATTAAAACACCTATATCAACTACCTTAAAGAAATCCTAGTGTTAGGACCAAGTATGAAATGGATATAGTCCACCCCAAGTGTCTATGATTTCATACTCAAAAAAAGATCTTCTTGTCTTGAAACTAGAATCATTAACTACTAGAACCCAACTACTCGATAATAATATGAAAATATTTATTGTATATTTGGATATGCCAACAAAAGATGAAGATAAAAAATTACTAATATAAAGAGTATTGAAAGGGGAAATCATTTTAGACAACATCACATCAAACTTCAACCATTTGATGGGTTGTGTGTACTTAAGAGAAATAATATTTAGAATGCACAGTGGGAACAATAACGGGGGTTTATTTTATTAAGTATGAAACTTTAAAAAAGAATCAAAATCATAACATTTCAAGGAATCCCATTCACATCCAAGAGAGTGTCAACAATCATTGTGCATAGTCTAGAAAGGAGTACACAAGGAAGCTACAGAAAAAACATTGTCTTGTGGAATAAATTATATGATATATGAGTTAATGTAATATGAATCAATAATGGGGATATTGATTTGAAGGAAAATGAACCCCATGATCCAAACACCTACAAACTTATCATTCAAAGAGATAAAGTGGTGACTCCAAATATTGAGGAACAACAAACATTTGGTTGGAATGCATTATTTTATAAATCTAGTTGTTGATTAGGATTTGAGTAGTTAAGGAAACCATGTCTTCTTAAATGTATTGGAATATTTTTCAATAGATCATAGGTTAATTTTTTCTCTGAAGCAAAGACAATCTCATTCATAATGGTGTAACATAAAAAATAATTGTGTCAATTGCTAGATGTATATCATTGAAGTCTAGGGAGGAAAATCAATGGGTGTGGAAGCGATTAATAGTACTCATTAAAGAAAAGACACTAAAGATTATAAAACTAAACAATAACATCTCTTACTGCTAAACATGAAAACACTTAAGAAATCCAATGAAAAAATGGTATACCTTATCTACATGTGATGAACTTAGCAATAAACTAGTTATCCACTTGAACCAATTAAACAAACATACCAAGAGATGAAATACCAAAAGAAAAAAGGATTGCTCAATTTTAAATTTTAGTGTCGATATAAGAATTGTTACGAAATTGTGAGAGACTATAAAGCTATAAGATATTATTGTATACTTGAGTCATGTGTATAGTGCACTTATGGATCTCAATACTACAAAACTATGATGAGATATCACTGTCGACTACGATAAGATATCTAGAGAAAGCATTATAAGAAAATGCGATACATATTGATACAAGAATGATTGAAAAAATGAATAAAGGAAGTGATCCAAGGTAATAGTTAATGTTGTGCATGGTGAACTAAGTTGATCACTACCCCATTAACTCATATTAGGCCATCGATAGTATGTACTAACTTGGCTAAAATTGATCATTGGATTATGGTAATTCCTAGTCATATTTAGTTTCCCTTGTTGTCCTTTATGTGATCTCTATAGGTTGTGATGTGGCATTGATGGGGTACCCTGAGCTATTACTAAGGTGGCATTGAAGATCAATTGTAGAGATAGTGCCCAAAAACTTGGTGCAAGTGTTGAGGGGTCAATGTATTGAGGGAATAATACTAATCAAATGGGGGAAATTTAGTGCAAGGAGGAATTTTCTTGGCCATACAAAAGGGTGGCATAACAGGCATTGTAGGATGTTTGGCACTTTTTAGGTTCCTACCCTAACCCCCTTACTTTAGGAGTTAATTAAGGAATTTAAATAACCATCTCTTTTGAATAAGGTCAAGTATTTAGTAGTCAACAATCAATGTAAGATCTCTATTGATTAAGGACCACTAGGAAGTTGGTACTTATTAATTATTTGACCATGTCAAGTAGTTAGGGTTTTGGATATGGGAAGCTTATTTAAAGAGCTAGAACGATGTGAAGTGGGGGGTTAAGAAATTATTGTATTGGATCGATTATCTAGTGAAAGGTCTCCCAACCTTCAGAGGCATGCCAACACTACTTCATATTTGAATATCATATTTTAATATCCTTTTCTATTGCATTTGTGTTGCTTATTCTCTCTATTTTGTCTATTTCAATTATAATATTGGAATTTTGGCATTATTTATCTATGTTTATCTTGATACCGTGCTAATATTTTATATTAAGTACACCTCAAGTGGTATCAAATCCATTTTCTTGAGTCAACATGCCTCTAATACTTTTCATCTAGAGACATGAACACCAACATCTTTAAATAATGATAGAGATTTATCATTAAGTGGGTAAATATTTGGTTGGGAAAGAATACATGCATGAATACAATTGGTACTTAGTCATGTTGTACCCTCGATTGGTATAATTGTTGTACACCAGTGTAATCTCTGAAGGTACCCCTTTGAGTAGTACCACATTAGATAAAACCTGCACATAAATCTCACTTCCATGTACCCTTGAGTATATAGGAAGTCCACTAGATTGCTTGAAACCAAATATAGATAATCCAATAGGTCATATTGTTGTTATAGATAATAGTGGCATCGAGCACACCACTCAGGGAGATATTCTTGTATAGATGGGTAGTGAAGTAGTATGGCTAAGGGAACAATTAAGCCTCCTTAGATCCCTTAAAGATTAGACTGATTACTACTGTTGGAACCCTCATCCATATCAAATAGCTATAACACATGACAATCCCTTGTCCTTATGACCTTGGAAAACCTCTTCTCTATAACCCACCAATGAAGTCCTTTCATCTTGAAATCCAAAAATAATTTGGATATTCTATTAGAGTAGTTAGTGTAATAACCCGATTCGTTGTGGGACATCAGTAAAATTCCTACATCTTTGTATCTAGAAGGATGTCTTGAAAACCCATATTTGTGACCTATATCAAAAGAATCCTTTCATTGTGCTGATAATTTTGATATATACCTCTCACAACCTTTTTCGAGTGGTCCCATAAACCCTTATTTGTGACCTAACTCAAAAGAATCCTTGAATTGTGATGATAATTTTGATATGTGTGTGTGTGTCTCACGGCCATTTTTTGGTGGACCCAAAAGTTTCCATTTAGTGCTCATACTTTTCATATCCCATGTTACACACTTGCAACTAGAGACACATGGAGTTCACCAAACAGGATCTTCCCTAAGACCTGACATTGGTGGTCCTATCCTTGAAGAAATTATTTAATTAGTGGCTTCCCTCCTGAATACACTTAGTAGCTCCAAATAGAATTAGTTGAAAACAACACCACATGAATAAACATGAACATATAATGGTTGTTATTGCTCAACATGTGGGATTTCCTTTGAAATTTGATTCTCCAACCAATGAAATATTTTCCAATGAAGAACAATGTTCTCATATTCTCTTCCTAGAAACCCAATCTCATTCCTTTGAGGATAAAAATCCCAAGCACCAATTCTCAAAAAGTTGACTTGTGAAAATTTGATGGATTTGATCCCTCGAGTTAGGTTACCCAAATAGAACATTATTTTTCTCTCCATGACATTAAGGATGATATTTACAATTTAAAAATTTGGGATTTAGATTTATAATTAGAATGTTGGCAATGGTGGAAATGATACCATAAATCTTATCATCGTTTTGTTCCTTGGAGCTAATTTATGAAGACCCTTCATGATCATTTTGACTGTGACAATCACTACATGTTTTATCTCACTCCAATTTTCACTCCATGCTTTATCAGGATTTTCCACACATATACATTGAAGTTGATAGGTTATATAAAGCACTATAAAGTATTTGTAATAGTGGTAGCACCAATAATTTCATTCATTGAGGAATGGATAAAGAAACTCATTTCTATATCTTTCCTATATTCAATTCCTAAATTATGATAGAAAATGGGGGTATGATGAAATGTGGTGGTTATGGTGAAAATGTGAAATTCCAAATGGGTGACTACCTTCTCAAAACACACATATTTTCTATTAGCATGTATGGTTGTGATATTGTTCTGTGGATGGAATGTATCAAAACTTTGGGTCTCTTCACCGTGGATTTCAAGGCATTGTCTCTCTGGCTTCCTTCCAATTATCTCAAAATCATCTCCTCCCATAGTAAATTTGGAGAAATTATTAAAGAAAGGCTTCGCATGTATCATTTATCAGTTCAATGTCATTCAAGTCATGGAAACATGCACATAGGACATTCACTCTAACTTGCAACATGTTATGTCCCAACATCAACAAGTTTTTGAAGTGACAATGGGTTTACCACCACCCCATGGGGAATATGACCATGGTATTCCATTAATTATGGAAAACCAACCTACCAATGTACATCCTTATCTCTACCCTTTTCCCAAAAAGAGTGAAAAAAAAACATTCAATAATTGTTGGAGGTCGACATCATTTATCCCAACACAATCCCTCATTCCTCATCAGTCATTATGGTCCTAAAATGGGAAGGTGCTTGGTACATGTGTCCAAATTTATGGGATATCAATAAATTAAAATCAAAGATAAATCTCCTATTCTTGTCATTGATTATCTCTTATATGAGTTGCATGGAGCCAAATATTCACTAAACTTGAACTTCAATCAGGCTACCAACAAATCCGAATGAAAGAGGCAGACATACCAATGAAAACTCTATGCACTCATGAGAGAAATTATTAGATATCAGTCATGCATGTTGGCCAATGTAATGCCCCATCCACTTTTTAAAGACTCATGAATAATATTTTCTTCCTTTTCCTCCACCATTTTTTCTTGGTTATCTTTGATGATATCTTGGTCTACATCCCCACCCAAGAAATCCACCTCAAG
Source organism: Pseudotsuga menziesii (assembly GCA_001517045.1). Classification (NCBI taxonomy): domain Eukaryota; kingdom Viridiplantae; phylum Streptophyta; class Pinopsida; order Pinales; family Pinaceae; genus Pseudotsuga; species Pseudotsuga menziesii. The sequence goes on from LPNX011187670.1 coordinate 11,026, forward strand.
CATGTTTCATGTCACTCGAAATTATTAAAGGATTGTCTGTTATTTGAGAAACAATAAAAATGTGATTTTGGGGTGAATGAGGTTGAATATTTGGGACATATTTTGAATCAGGACAATGTCCATGTGGACCCGAAGAAAGTGAAAGTTATGAAGAACTAGCCCCACCCCAAAACTCTCAAGAGCTTGTGGGAATTCCTTGGACTTATAAACTACTACTATAAGTTTGTGAAAAATAATGATAAGATTGAAGCCTCTCTTACATCATTCCTAAAAAGGAATGTTTTCTACTAGAATGAGGCAATGGAGCATGCTTTCTTCTCCCTAAAGGATTCTATGTGCAGTACACCTATTCTATCCAAGATCAATGTCACTAATACTTTCATATTAGAGTGTGCTGCCTTTTGTTGTGGCCTAAGAGAAATGTTCTTGCAAGACAGATCCCCATTAGCCTTCACTAGTAAGCAACTATGTGAGCGAAACTTGGGAAAGTCCACATATGGAAAATAAATGATGGTATCCTTCATGCCATTGAGAATTGGAGAACATACATAATCAAGAGGCATTTAAAAATCAAGTTCGAATATCATAGTATGAATTATTTCTTGGAACAACGGTTATCTTCACCATAACAACATAAATGGGTCGCTAAGATGTTGGCGTATGATTATGAGATAATATATAAGAAGGGCTATGACAACGTGGTGGAAGATGGTTTGTCTAGGCGGCATGAGGAGGAGGGTTCCTTCTTTGCATTGTCCTTAGCAGTTCTAGGGTGGCTCGATGAAGCATGTTAGGAACATATTCCCAATACATTGTCAATAAAATCATCAAATGGCTATAAATAAACCCAAACCCTCCACCCGAGTATACATGGAACCAAAATACATTATGGTATAAGGAACACATTTTTCTCATGTTGGATTAGAACTTAAAACAACAAAAATTAGAGGAGTTACATTCATCTCCCACAACAGGACACTCATGCTTTCATAAGACCTATGAGAGAACTGGCAACTCATTATTTTGGGAAGGCATGAAAATTATATCCACAATTTTTTTGCATCCTACGATACTTGCGAACAACATAAGGAAAAATAAATGAAGCCACCTAGTTATTTGCATCCACTTCCCATTCCCAACCATATATTGACGAACATGTTTATGGATTTTATCATGGGGATTCCTAAGACATGCAACAAATCCATCATTATGGTTTTAGTAGATCGCCTTAACAAATATGCTCAAATTTTGTGCCTTACCACACCCCTTTTCACCATCCCTTGTGGAACAAGTTTTCATGAATCATATTTTTAAACTACATGGCATGTTGAATTCTATTTTATTAGATTGGGATCCTACCTTCAAAATAATTTTTGGTTGGATCTGTTTAAACTTCAGGATACATAGTTGAACCTCAACACGACCTATAATCCCCAAATGGAATGTCAAACAAAAACCATCAATTAGTGCTTGGAAACCTATTTGAGATGCCTTCAGTCATATAAGCCACACCACTGGGCCCAATGGATCCATTTGGTTTAGTGGTGGTATAATGCTACATATCATGGCTCCACAAAGATGAAATAATGTGAAGAATTTCATATCCAAAATCCCTTAAATACGTGATTTCTTATTTTCCAGGCACCTCCAAGGTTCAAGCCATGGACAACACACTTAGCACCAGAGCATCTATTCAACATTGCTTTGAGTGTTCCTTTGAAGCACATGATTAGGTGTCTCTTTGACCCCATCCTTATAAACAAACATCCCTCAAGACTCAAACCCATGAGAAGGTATCTCCAAAGTTCTATGGACCCTACATGATCCTTCCACTCATTGTATAGGTGGACCACAAGCTCATTATGCCATATCATTCCAATATTCACCCAGTATATCATGTATCTTGCCTCAAATAGTAGTGGGATCTAATTATAAAGTGAAAACTATATTACCAAACATGGATGAGGAAGGATCCATTTGGCTCCAACCAACAACCATCTTGGATTCCAAGGAACGTCAATTGCACTTGTACACAATAAAATAAGTTTTGATCTAGTGGAAATATATGACACAATATATATTTTGCATCAATTTCCACACCTTCATCCTTGAGGAAATGTTGCTTTTGAAGGAGGGGTGGGGGGTGGGGGATGTTAGGGTACTACCCTAACCCCTCTACTTTAGGAGTTAGTCAATTAATATATACAAACATCTAGTTTGAATAAGTCCAAGTAGTTAGTAGTCAATTTTCAATGTAAAAAAGTCTCTCTATTGATAGTGTTCCACTAAGAAGTTAATACTTATTAATTATTTGACCATGTCAAATACTTGGGTTTTGGAAATGGGAATCCTATTTAAATAGCTAGAAGCCTATGAATTAGGGGGGTCAAGAAATTATTGTATTGGATCTTTGCTCAAGTGAAAGGTCACCCAACCTTAAGAGGTGCGTGAAAATTGTTTCCATATTCGAATATCATAATATAAGATCCATTTATGTTACTTATTCTCTCTATTCTATTAATTTGTATCATTATAATATTGGAATTCTAGCATTATTTACCTATGTTTATCTTGCTACCACATGACTCTATAGGATTAAGTACACCATAACACCATAGTGCTACTCTAGTGTAACACACATATTGAGGATATTTTATAAGGTAGATCTAAGCTCATGCATATATGAGATGTCTTCTGGGAAATGACATTAATTTTAGAAGCATTGTCCCCCATGGCTTCTTCAAGGTATATGGAGAAAATTTGGTCACCTATAATCCAATGCCAAATAGTTATTTGTGCTAGGAGTTGACCTTACTTAATAGTTATGAAGAGATGAGTACCATCGTTGAGACTACATTGCATCATCGTTTCCATGATCTAATCATATTGTATGAGAATAATACACATATGGTATATGTAAACAATTGGTTCAAGCTAGATATTGCTCTACTCAAGAATTTGAGTACTATAAGGCCTAAGTATCTCAAAATTTTACTAATGGATTCATCCCAAGGTATAATCATAGAAAATAAAGTTTGAATGCATTGTTACCACACTTCTTGATGGTGGTATATGTTACCTTATGATGTGGATCTTTGAATATTTCCTTTCTAATTTGCAGCCATACCTTATCCCTAATTGAGGACCATAATTCCATGCAAATGCCTCATATTACCTCTCCATCTTTTGTCATGATTCAAGGTTCAAGGTTTAGTGATCCAAGACACTAGGATATAGACAAAGACAAAAGGACAAGCCTATTGGGATTGTTGATCAAGGATGAGCTTAAATCTAGCTTGTTCAAATTTTCAAGTTCCTTCATATTCCTTTTGCATTCCAAGCTTCTTTTAAAGAGATTTGAGATGCAATTATCCAATGGGTAGAGAAACAAATTGAAAAATGGTTGACTAATCCCATGGCATTGATTGTTTAATTTCAACTTTTATGGAAGTCCTAGTAGCCAATCATGTCTACTATTAATCATCTTGTCATGCGCCTTTTTCCAACACTTACCAAATACTTGAAAGATACATATGTAGATTTATTTGGGCTAACATTGATTGAGAAAAAGGATTTCATAAAGTTAACATGAATCCATATTTTAACCCAGATATTGGTGAGGTATGGGGATAATTAAGATGTTGCAAATGATCATGAACTTTGTGCAAATTGGATTTATTCAGGTGCTAGAAAAGATTGAATCATGGAAGGTATTTTTGAGAAATTGAACACACTCTGAAACTCCTCTAGGAAAGAAACATTGGATGAAACTCAATCAACAAGCTCTTTTTGTCAAAACCATCCATGTAAAGCTTATGGGAAGCCTTAGAGACTATCTAGCAATGTATCAACAAGAAAGATCATGCTCCAATATCTAGTCTATATTTAATGACAACTATCTATTGGTCCCCTATTATGGATAATTATTGATTTTTTTTGGTTGAGTCTGGTGTTGTTCAAAACGAAATATTTTTAAAAAGAGGATTCAATACTATTAATGACATTCTGACACCACTATTTGATTTTTGGGTGCCTTAATGTGAGTTGAAATTCAAGTTTCAACCTACAAACCTAAACTTGTTGATTATTCTCAATCATATTAAAGACATTGTCCTCAATACTCTTTTCATTAAGTTGAATCTTTAAGCTCCTAAATCTTGGTGGATATATTGGAAACAAAAGAAAGCCAATGATTTTAATAAATACAATCCTATTGATGGCTATAGAGACTTTTGTAACAACATATTTTAGATGGTTGATTGAATAAGCTCAAAATGCTTAAGTATCAAGAAAATACTTTCCTTTCTTGATTTCACAATGTCTAAAATTCAGTGATAAATCCCAAAAAGGATTTCTTTGCATGGTCCCTTATTCTTGGGGGCTTGTCTCTTGATAACATATTGTCTCACTTGAGCAGTCCTCACCTTGAGTGTCCTTTATGTCATATACCTAAGATACTTAAACATATTTTCTTCTATTATTGATATGCCAAGTTTACTTAGGATTGTGATACTAGAATCTATGGCCAACTCCTCCATGCTTCTATTTCTCAAAATTCCAATTTCTTAGGAGATAAACTTCCTTGAGTTTGTTGTGTTTTGGATAACAACACAACAATTCGAATATAAGTATTTTTCCTTGTTTGGAATAAAATGAATGTGGGTATGTTTAATAAAGAACAAGTTATTAAGAATTTATTGTTGTATCAAGGTTCTCTAATTTGTGTCAATATGTACATGAATATCAACGTGTGTTTGCAAATAATGGAGTTGGATGTGGGTATTAATCTTGCACATTGATCTAGGGACTAACCATAAGTCTCATCAAATATTAATCAACAAATAACTCATGAAATGGTGTAATCGGTCTACAGAATGAGTAGCCGCTCTGTATAGTCAAATGAAAGAATGATAATACAATACAATGTCATGCTACAAGAAAGAATGAATGAGCAATTCGAATCCTCGAGGAGGTCATTCGAATTGAATGAGTGAGTCTAGCTTAACTGAATGTAATCCATAGTCAGCACTCCAGTTAACCACTGATCAAAACCCTAATTGACTTAACTGAGCCCTAACTGAAGTCGGAGTGCAATAAATGACTGAGTCTCAACTGAAAGAGATCAGACACGTGTCATAGCAAGCCAACCATCAAGTGTTAGCGCTTCAATGACTCCAATGAACCCCGATGAGGTTAATTGAAGTTGAACTGAACATCAGAAGTTGGTGGAGGCGCCCCTGTTGACTCCAGTTCATTAATTAATCATTAAATAATCAATTAAATGAAAGGAGGCACCTTCACTTCCCTGTTAATTGATTGTAACCATCAGTTAGCAATTAGGTGCATTAATATCACTCAGATCACCCCCAAAGTGCTCCAGTTAGCCTCCTCGAATGTAGGAGAAGGCTAAGTTAGCCTCCTTGACTGAAGGCAGGCGTGGGTGTGACTGGATGATGTCAATTAATGCTCCACTAATGTCAATTTATGTCAATAATACTTAGGATAGTGGTTTAACTAGGCCAATTTGACCAAAAAGAGTGTGTATGGTGGTAAATGTCTCCAACAGTGGGTAGTGGCACAACTACACTAACTCCCAGAGTATTGGGGGGTTACCCATTACACCATGAACTAAGAGCTTCCCTCAACTATCCAACCTATTTGGATCATTCCAAGGAATCCTAGTGATCTAAAGGTGGTCCATAAAAGTAGGTTGGGCTATTCAAAAAAAGAGAGCGCATCACCACACATCCACCCCTCCACAAAACCATAATGATAAATCCATGACTTATCCTTGTGATATCTAAAATATAAAATATTCCCTAAGAGCTCCACGCGGGTGATGAAGGTTTGGGGTTGTCTGTCCAGATCTTGAAGTGGCTAATTGCATCTAGAGGCGCTTCTACATCCCAATATGGGGGAGAAGTTGTCATGTTATGTACTGATGTTCCCAACCACTATGGGGGAGATGTTGTCATGTTACGTAACGTTCCTAACCGCTATGGGGGAGATGTTGTCACATTACATACTACGTAAAGTAATATTCCAACATAGTAATAATTCAGTAGACATAAATTTTAAATAAAGTTTAATAATAACTTTAAATAGGGAAAACTATGAAGTAAAACAATGGAAACATATAAAAAATTAAAACAATGTAAATAAATTTAAAAAGTAAAACAATGTAAAAAAAATAAACAAAGAAACAAATAAAAAAATTCCTCATTACAAACCTAGCATAAGAGATGGACAAGAAAAACTTAAGGTTTGCATCTCTAGGGATTTGATCCTTTTGGGATCATGGTAGATTTGGAGTTTTTTTTTTCAAGAAGAAAAAGTGGTGTTCCTTGATATTCCAAAAGAATAAAAGGTAACAAATAACAATTCCTTAATACAAGTATCATGCAAGAGCTATAAGGTGTTGAATCCTTGTCAGAAAGAGAATAAATTACATCATCCATTACAAGAGTAAACGTTTGTAGAATCCTCTTAAGTCCCAAGTATACCAGAAACAATCAGGAAACAAAATGCCTGCTCCATTCACAATCAATAAAACCTATCAGTTGGGTCCATAGAGAGCACATAAAGAACCCTAAAAGCTTATCCAATGAAGCAATAGGGAAGAGAAAAAGACTCAACCCATGGGGAGTCCAAAAGATCGTCTCATCCAAGAAACCAAGAAGACATTGTGGCAAGAGAAAGTCAATACTCGAATCTTTACATATAGTAAGATGAGTAATCCACTCAAAACAAAAAAAAATGTCTTTAAAAGAGCTGTAAGAATCCTCCCCCAATAAACTCTCCTTCTAAAAATTTCGAGAAGGAGAGAATGCCTGACGCCGAAGTAAGTGCTTCCTTCGATAATACATCAACACTTGTATTGTGCTCCCTATAGATGTGCTAGAATTTTAAGGAAAGGAAGGATTCCTTTACATCAGTGATACGGCCACACCAATGTTCCATATCCAGTGTCAAAATACTAGCCATAGAATTTTCCCAGTTAATTATGACCAATGAGTCTCCAAAAACATGAAGGGTAGGAAGACCAATAACGACAACAGATACCAACATATCCCAGAGGGCTAGCAATTCAGCTCTAGTATTAATGTTGGCCCCACATCCCATTTTTATATGGAAGTAATGGGAATGACTGATAAAAAGTGTGAATGCAACACCTCCAATATTAGATGTTGCAACACCATCAAAGAAACTAGTAGAGTAGCTGATAATAGGAGAGACTCCTCTAGCTCAATGAGATTTTTTGGAGCTAGCCACAAGATAGGACTTTACCTGATCAAGAATTCTGTAGAAAAGAGAAACAATAACCGGTTCATGGTCCTGAAATATATAGTATTTTTGGGACAACCAAATATTCCAGATATAGAATAAATGCGGGTGGAGTTGGCTGTGATCAAGCTCAGTCGAACAGTTTAAGTTATCCATAAGAGTAAGTTCCTCCCAAGGGAAAATCACCTTAAATAGTGAGATGAGTGAGGCTCATACATCGCGTGCAAAAGAGCAGGTAACAAATATGTGATCCATCGTTTCAGAATCCGACATGCAAAAACAACAACGATTTGGACCATTAGATCCCTTTTTAGTCAATTTTTCCCAAGTGATGATGTGATTCTCTAAACATAACCAAATAAAACATTTAAGTTTGATCGGAATGTACCAATACCATAACTGCTTATGTTTCCATCTAATTAATTTCTCCAATTTTGATGAAACAATAAGATCATAAGACAGATTGGCAGAGACGTCACCGTCTTCAGAATTATGCCTCCAGAGTAACTTTTCCTACTTGCCTGTTAGTCTAATTCCTTTGTGGGATAAGCCACTGATTTATTGTAACCATTATACCTTCCATTCACCGTCAAGGTCCATATCTTTCACCGATAACCAATAGGAGTTAGAAGAAGTTCCTTACCCCAAGTTGTGAGCTTGATTGAGAGAGTAGATGCCATAACCATTGAGATAGTCTTGAAGTTCCCCAGAGAGTACATAAGTCGAATTCATACCTGCAATAGGGTCAATACCTAGTTTAATCGAATTTCCATTTCTAGCTCTCCAACCCAGAACTCTACTAATCTAGGAGAGAACCCGTATATATCCATTCAAGAACTGAGAGGTGCATTGTACAAAAAATCTTTGTCGTCACAACCAACAATCAATAGGGATGTCTTTTAGGTACTTTTCTTGTATCACTTTGCTCCAAAGATCGTTACCCCTTAAGACAGTCCACAAGCTCTTAAGCCTGGGAGAGATACTAAACCACTTCAAATTTTTAATATTCCACCCCCCATATGAATAGGGCCTCGAGATAGTATTCCAATAATCTATACATCCTGTGTTTGTGATCGGTTCCACCCCATAGGAAGGAAAAAATACATTGACGGAGTCTGCACAATATAGATTTAGGAATCCTCACCAACGAGAACTAGTATACAGGGATACCAGTCAGGACTAACATAATAAGTATTAATTGCCCACCCATAGATAAGAATATATAAGACCAATTACTGAGTCTTTTCTCAAAAATTTTAATAATCCATCTCCAGTCCTTTATACAATAACTCAAGGGTTTAAGCCGATAACCCAAATATTTAAAGCAAGATTCAATAGGGTCCATTTTAAAGGGAAGAATAGCAGAAATGCACCTACTTACCTCCTCATTTAAGTTATTGAAGAGAAAAGATGATTTTCCTAGGATGATACACATTCCAGAAGCCTAGCAGAAGATATCTAAATCATCCTTATAAGCTTGCCATTCCTCCAAAGTACCATTTCCAAACAATACCACATCATCCATGAAGAGTAAGTGGGTTATGGAAAGTATGGGAGATAGATATATACCTTTTATTTTCCTTTTCCTCTTTGATTCCCCAATAAGAATACTAAGCCCTTCTATCACCAAGAGGAAGAGGAGAGGTGACAGTGGGAAACCCTTTCGAATGCCCCTCGAGGCATTAAAGAAGCCTGAAGGTGATCCATTGACAAGAACTGAAAAATTTGCTGGTGAGACACAACCCATGATCCAGTTCACTGAATCAAGAGGCAAACCAACTTGGAGTAGTATAAGACATAGAAAGGTCCAGTTAACTTTGTCGAAGGATTTGATGAGATCCAATTTAAGTACCAAAGCTTCCATCCTCTTGGTCTTAATAGAGTGTAAGATTTCCTATGATATACCAACCGGGTCAAGGATTTTCTTGTTCTTCAAAAATATAAATTGCTCAGTAGAAATGGCCCTGTCAAGGTTAGGCTTAAGTCTTAGTAGAAATGATTTTTGAAATAAGTTTATAAATCAATTTGCACAGTGAGATAGGTCAGAAATCTGCATAGGATTTAGGATTTTCACATTTCAGAATGAGGGTAAGAAAAGTAGAATTGATCGACTTTAGTATCTTTCCATATTTCCTAGATTGCTCCACTTCCTTCAATAAATCATCGCGAACCAACTCAAAGAAAAACAAAAAGAATTCAACCGTCCAACCGTCGGGACCATGAATTTTGTCCTTCTTGAAACTTTTCAGAGCATATTCAACTTCCATTAACGTAACATTAGTTCCAAATTTACCTACATCTTCTGGTGAGAAACAAGACAAGAAAAGTTTTATAACATTTAATTGGTCCATGATGGGAGTACTTACATCATCGTTAAACATAGAAGAAAAGTGTTTTTCCCCCAGATTTTTTAGTGTTCGATCATTGACCAGATTACCATCATCATCATGTATATCCCATATAGCATTGAAATTTATGCTAGCCGAAGAATAACTATGAAAAAAATTAGTGTTGGCATCTCCATGATCAATCCAGATAGCCCTGCTTTTTAGTTTCCAAGTTAGCACGTCATGAGCCATTAACTTTTATTTATGGTTTTTAATAGAGACCAATAGTTGAGCTTTCTCCTCCGAAAGGATACCCAAAGGATTGGTGGAGAAAAGATGTTGTATCTCCTTATCAATATCTGCTAGCTCCATCCCCCGCCTCTGTAATTTCTCCTTTTCCCAGCATTTAACTTCACCTTTGAGTCTTTTTAATTTCATAACCAAACAAGACATAGCATCACTATCATGTAGAGATACCTCAGAAGACCAGGAGGATTTAACAATGTGAGTGAAATCCTCCTCCAACATCCAACCTCTATTGAACGTAAAGGGAAAGTTGTTCAAATAATAATAATCGTCCCATTCTAAGTAGACTGGGAAGTGATCAGATATCACCGAAGGATGGGACCAAGTTCTGTATCTCGGAAAGAGAGGAAGGAGTAGGTCATAAGCTAGAAACCGATCAAGCCTCTTACTAATTCCCTCAGACCCACAACGTCCATTCCTCTAAGTTGGACTAGGGAAAACAGGAGAAAGATCCACCATATTAGAACTTACCAAAATTTGAGCAAAAAAAGAAGCAAGAGGATCAATGCGAGCTTTCTGACCCCATATTTCAGCATCAGAAAGAGTGAAGTTAAGGTCCTTTGCAATTATCAGATTAGGGTGATTAAAAATACCCCCAACAACAGTAGCATTCCAAAATATATACCTATTCAGGTAAGGGTCGTAACAGTTAAGATAGGAAAGTTCATTGTTTAATCTCTTGAACCTAACCTTGACCAGGATACCAATAATTGTGACAAAGGCTTTGCAACAAGCAGCCAAGGGATTCCATCCCATGAGTAGTCCACCTGAGAGACTGGAAGAATCAATGGCACAAAATTCCCAACCATGTCTAATTTTTGCAAAAAGGAGAAGAGACTGAGAAGGATCACATGTAGTTTCCTGAAAAAAATCATATCAGGTTTTAAATCCGAAAGAAGAGACCCGAGAGATTTTATTTTGGTGAGCCCTCCAAAACCATAGATGTTCAGGGTTAGAAGTTTCATAATGAACCCAAACCAGAGGGTGACGCTGCTCTAAGCACCCTAGACGAGGAAGGAAGATGGTGGGATGAAATAGCCCTTGTCGCATCCTTTATCCTGGATGACAGAGAAATATAATGGTCTTCATTCCTAGACTCCACCATAGTCCTAGATTGTTTAGGTTTTTTGGCTCTCCAGATAGTCACATTCTCATGTCTAATCGAGTCCAAGGGTAAGGTATAAGGAGAGAGAGGGGTCTTATTAAAAAAGATCAAGATTGATTTTAAGAGGGTAGGGTTAGTAAAAGAGGGTGAGGCCCAAGGGATAACAGGAGGAGCATCACAGACATGTGGACAAAGAGACATCCTCCGATAAAGGAGGAAAGTCTTCTAGGGACAAAATGGGTTTATCAGAATCCGATAAGACAGACGGAAGAAGAAAAGAAACTGCCTCCTTAGTGGACCCCCGATCAATAACAGGTAAAATACTATCAACTCCAGCAATTGCAGACCCTAAGGAGATATCAACAGTAGAAAGCATAAGAGCTGATATACAGCTGCTACAAGCTATTCTTTCAACGTCTACAATAAAATTTAATTCCCCTTTAGTCAAGTCTTCACAAGTAAAAGGAGAGACAGAGCTATACATACTTGCTAGGACCGGAAAGGAAGGGGCTTCATTAGTTGAGTGCAAAAGAGGATGAAAACCATAATACCACACATCCTTTGCTATGCCTCTCGGTGATAGTGAAGAGCCATGAAGAAGAGAGAGACAATTTTTCCCGAGGTGCCATTTTCATGGCAGAAATGATAGCAAAAAGGAACATTAATATAGTCCAACCTTTGGATAAGAACATTCTCATTGCAGTGGATATCAGTTTTCGACGGTAGACCACAGGAAACATCAAATTCGACCAAAACATGCACCGTGCATTTATCAAAAGTGTGCAGGAAGTCTTCCTCCACGGCCACAAATCTTCCCAAAGAATGCGCAATACCAACAAGAGCGCCTTTGCTCCAGAGAGGTAAGGGTAAAGTCGAAAGTTGTACCCACAAGTGATGCTTCACCACCCTTTCTCGAATAGGTTCGAAGTCAGTGTGCCACTGACTGAGAACTAGAGAGCCATTGTGAATGGTCCAAAGAGAATTAAGAATTGTGGTAGCATCTTTTCCATCAAGAAATACAAAAACAAGCCAACCATTCGCAAGGTGAATAATAGTCATAACGTAATCAAGTAATGGCTTCCAGTGCAGGGTTTCCCATTCCACCCAGGCATTCTTATCCATCCTGCAGTACTCAAGTATACCGACCAGTGCTATGTTGCATAGTGCATTAATCTTGTCCATATAGACATCTTGCCTCAGGACAAAACTGCACTTATCCTCAAGAGCTTTGACGGCTTTAGTCTTCCTCTGGACTTGGTAAAACATGAGGGGTTTCCGAGTCGGAACCGACACTCCCTCCGAAGAAAAGGGATCCTCCATAGTACCGAAGCCCGGGTTAGGTTCTGACAAAGAAACCCTAACTCGAGTCAAAGATAAAAAAATACTACGAAAATACCCGAATACCACCCATGACAAGAAAATAGTCATCAAGCAATAATCATAGACCACGTGCTTTCTACACCAAACCAGGCGTTCACCAGAAAGGTTCCAATAACCCGTCCACAGTTTGGACATAGACAACTTGAAGTAAAATAAAATAAGAGAACCTTAAAAAGACTCTTCCAACCGCCTAAAAGTCAAGCCCAAAACCCCCAAAAATGGTGAAAAACACAACCCAGAAAAGCCGCTATAATAAAAACCTGGAAATAGACAAGCAAAACCACAAGACTCGAGATAATCCACCAGAGGGACACCCATTAAAACACCAACTCCACCCCGAAAGAAAGAGTTTAAAAACAACACCAGGACACAGGATGACCCAAAGGGATGAGACTCCTGAAGAAGGAAAGCAAGAAGGCATCAACAGAAGTTAATAAAAACAATAAAATAAAACAAATCCCGAGAGAGAAAAAACCAGATACATGCTGAAAATGGTTCCCACTTTTTTTCCATGGTTGGTACTAAGTCCTTCGAGTGAGAGGACGGACTCCATGAAAAGTTAACAAAGGCTCAGAAATAAGTGCCCACACCATGAACCTCTGTACCATATGCCTCCATTATGATGCTCAGGTCAGCCTCCTCACCATCTAGATTATACCCCTAACCTCCGATAGATTTGGAGTTAAAATGGTTCTAGGCTAATAAGAGATAGGATCCCACCCAAAGTACCATAATGATCCCCCCACTATATGTACATTTAATCCCGACCATCACTTTCTTTCTCTTGTAAATGTTAATACGATATTGTATGTCACGTGATGATTTTGTTTTTCTTGTTTTTGAATGAATTTTCATAACAAGCTTAGCATAGTTTTAGGTTAATTAATGAAGGTTGCATATCAACCCATATTTTCTTGTAAAATGCCAAAATTATATATTTATATTACTTTTTTTTTTTAAACTAAAAAATGTCCACAATTAAGAAGTGCTCACAATTTGTGTGATGAAGAATATTGCTTATTCAAAACTTATTTTGCTTTAATACAAAAGTCCCTATATCTAGTGTATCTAGTGATGATTGGGTAAGACACATCAATGGGTTGACTAAAATGTATTGTTGAGTAGGGAGAGCAATAAGCACCCCGCAGCACAGCAATAAATGTTGTGGCTGCGGGACACATTAACCGTTGGATGAAGAGTTGAGTTAAATCCAACCGTTGATGTGCCCCGTAGCCACAGCATTTATTGCTGCGCTGCAGGGTGCTTATTTCTCTCCATTGAATAGATCTATGTTAAACTCCTTTGCAGTTGCACTTGATGGATGTAAATGTTAAAGGATGGTTCCAAGAAAAGGCACTCATTTGTGATTTATCCATAGCAAAATGATTGTCAGCTCTTTAACTTATTTTGTTAACTTATTTTGCTATGATACAAAAGTGCCTATTCTAGTGATGATTGGATTAGCCACATCAATGGTTGGAAAATGGATATTTGAGTAGAGGTATGTTGAGTTCTTGCAGCTACAGTTGATGGGTATAAATGTTTAACATAGTTCCAAGAAAAGGCACTCATGTGTCGTTGATACATAGGCTTGAACTGCCTTCGCTGTACAACCCTACAAAAGTCTATGCTGAGAGTTATAAATGTTTTTAAAGTTACTCAAAAATGAGTAAAATAATGACATGCCACACCCCAGGTTCGAACACGTTTTTGAAATTGCCCAGCGTTATTGATAAAATGACAGCTGTGGGATTTGAACCCATGCCCTTTCGAACCAGAGCCTAAATCTGGCGCCTTAGACCACTCGTCCAAACTGTCAGTTTAGTAAAATCCGTAACATAAATTATAGTATCTTGTCATATCTCCAACAATTTATCAAAATGGAAATATTAGTCGTCTTCATGATGGATTTGATCCAACATGTAATGGTGCTATACACTTTTGTTTGTTTTTTAAGATATTTAAGTGTTATTCTCTTACAACATACACTTGTTTGTTTTTTAGATGAATAGTTATTGTCTTACAACATATATATTTGGTGTTATTATTATGTTAATTTATTTGTATTTATCCTGCCCACTATCATGTTGTAAAAAGTGATAATAATTCAATATTTTTAATATTGTAATTAAGATAGAAATTAATGAGTATAAATCTAATCATAATTTTGATTTTATCAAGTGTCGAGAGAGAAGAAACTTTTTGGGGTACAAACCATTTTTAGGGTTAAAATTTCGAGGCAAGGTTTGTGCCTCAAAATATTTGATTCCTTTCAATGCTTGATAGAATTCAAGTTAATATGGGTCTATGTTGATTCCAGACACAATGGTTGTTTCAAAATGATGTTGTTTAAAACAAAATTATCCCACTAAAAACATTTAACATCCAAAATTTATAAAATATTTTAATGATCAAGATAGTGAATTGTAAAAAACTAATCATATTCATAATGATACAGGTAAAATATTGTAATGAAATATAATGATGAATTGTACATAGTTATTAAAGAGTGATTAATCTCAATATACCTTCTTTTGCTTTTCTTAAAGCCACTCTGGCCCAATTTTCCATCTTCTCATATCAATCATATCTGCGAGAGGTTTGAATTAGAACACCATTCAATCCCTTAACTTGAGACATTGTTGTAAATGTACCCTATATCTCTTTCTTTCCAATATTTAAATTTTTTTCTTTCCATTAATCCTCGTGGCTTATGGATTGTCAAACCCCAAGCAAGTTTTAATGGTTCAAGTTGTTTTGTTGTACCTTTTTCAGTGGACACAACAGGAACAATTAGATGTAATACTTCATCCCATTAAATCCGTACATAATTATCAAATCTTATTAAAACATAAATGGAAGATTCTTGATGCAAACTCTTCCAAAATTATACACAAATTTTTTAACAATTCCAAGAGCTTCATTAACAAGTTTGGCATCAGTCCATATTAGTTTAAAGTCAGCATCACGCTAGCTTCAATTGAAATAAGCAATTCACCTTCCATTTTTTAACAACCAACCTCTCTAGTAGGTTTTGTATTATGCATAGTGATGGAAAAGTTATGGTTGAGATTTTATGGTACACAATGTAAATATTTTTAGAAGAGGCTTTAATACTATTTGTGACATTTCAATGCCAATATTTGATTCTTGGGTGCTTCAATGTGAGCTAAAATCCAAGTTTCAACCTAAAAACCCAAACTAGTTGATTCTTAATCCTATTAGGGACATTATCTCCACTACTCTTTTCATTAAGTTGAACCTTCAAACTCCTAAAGCTTGGTGGATATATTGGGAAAAAAAAGCCGAGGATTTTAAGAAATACAACTTTATTAGTAGTTATAAAGGGTTTTCTATCGACCTATTATATATGGTTGATTAAGATCGGAATGTTTAAGTATCAAGAAAATACTTTCCTTTCCTAATTTCACAATGTTTGAAATTCAGTAATAAATTCTTAAAAAACTTTATTTGCATGGTCCCTTATTCTTAGGGGCTAAATTGGACCTTGATAATGGATTGTCTCACTTGTGCATTCTTCACCTACTTATCATTTATATGATAGACATATAATCCTTAAACAACTTTGTTGATCTATTTATATCCTAAGTTTGCTTAAAATTATCGCACTAAAATTTATTGTTAACTCTTCTTAGCTAAGAAATATTGGAAAAAAACCAATATTTTAAGAAATAAACTTTCTTGCTATTTTGTATATTTTATATCTTACCTAAGAACAAAACTAATTAGAAAAAACCAAGAGATAAACTTGCTTCCTATGTTGTACCTTGCATGAGAACAAAACTAATTAAAATGAAAAGGCCACTTTGGGAAAATTAATTACATGTTGTAGTGGTTAAAGAAAAAAATATAATGAAATTATGAAGGTGAAATATGTATAAAGTTGTTGAAAAAACTCATTTGATTTAATAAAAATACACAGTATGACATGGACATCCACATAATGACATTAAGCCAACCACTTGTTTGGAGTTTGTATCTTAACTCCTCAATCGTCCCATGAATAAGAAGTACATATGATACTTGCATCAAATGATGTTTCATTGACTTCGTAGTTTAACTTTTTTTTGTTTGAGACCATAATTTTTTTCTTACGAGTTATTATGGTTATGTATATAACTAGTTATGTTAGGGAAAAAAGTAACTCAGTGCTATTATTTTCTCCTAACAAGTAGATATTTTAAATTATAAATTAAATTTTATTGTTTTATACTTCTTTGCACTTCAGGGAGGCCATAGGTGCAGATTATTCTCTTTAGTCTACGTGTCTAAGAATGTTTACTGTAAAGGCATATTCTTTTCAAATATATCTTTGCTTTTTATTTGTGTTTGTTTCATTCTCTTTTTCATTGAAATCATGGTTGGTTCATTTATATTAAATATGTATAGTAACAAAAATAAAACAAAATAAATTTTATTATTCTTATTCAATATAAATTATAAAATTTTATTTTATAACTCTTATTTTATTATTCTTAGTTGATACAAATTTTTATTTGTTTTTTTCTATTTTTCTATTATTAAAAACATAACACAAGCAAATCATGGCTCATTATTACAAACCATGGCTTATCATGGCATATCCTTCAACACAAGCAAATCATGGCTTATTATTACAAACCATGGCTTATCATGGCATATCCTTGAATAATGGCTAGACGGATTATTAGAATTTAGTCTACACATGTGTTTGCAGCCATAGCTCTCACAAGAAATTTCCATTTTTTTGCTCTTATAATCATGGGCTTTGTAGGCCACACTTTGTACATTTTTTTATACTGTGTGTGAATGCTCAAGTGAGTGGAAATCTGCCTTATGGATATGGAAGCCTAATAATTGGCTTACTGCTTACAAGAGGAAGAGTACTATTCACGAGATGGACTGAAGAAGACCTTATCCCTGTAACTTAAATCAAGAAACCCAAGTCTGGTATTGTTGGCTGATTTTTCATATTGAACATGGTAGGGAAAAGAAGATGGGGTTTTCTGATTTCGTGTAAGAACATAACTCACACTTGGGATGTTTTCTGATTGCATTGGGATATTACAAAAACACTATTTTTGGTAGACCAGTTGGCCAAAGACAATATCTCCAGTCCACTCTGTAATTATCAAAATAAAGTGCATTGAGAGTGGGGGGGGTTCATGAAATAAATCCTAGTCTAGAATGAAGTTACAATGTCCCATCCTTTCAGAATCACTAGTACCAAGGCCTTCACAAAACATGCTGATAATATTACCTATTGTGCAACTTAGATGTTATAGTTTGTTTTATTTCTAGAGATATATCTACTGGGATGGATAAGAAATGGAAACAAACTAAACGACTGATTAAATTCACACTAGATAGATTTTCCGTCCCTCAAACTCAAACTCCACCCGAACAGAATCTCGTGTTAGACCTGGATCAGGTCCAATCAGTACACGTTCTTCCAACAACAATGCATTCAATAATGTTGACTTGCCAACATTTGGGCGCCCCACAATTGCTAATTGTAAAGGAAACTTGTCATCAACATCCTTATTTATATGCTCCTCTTGTGCACATGCATCTGGTGCAAAAATGAGAATTTTGTCATAAGAAGTGTGGAAAATTGTCACAATCACATAATTGACAAACAAAAACTATCCCACTTCGCATTTTGCAAATAATACTAGCAAAAAGAAAGTAGTAGACCTGAAGATCTTAGCATAGTTGTAGTTTACTCCAGTCCCAGTGAAAGACACATGTTCCAGGTGATGAAAGCAAGTGAATTGTTCTAATCACAAAAATATGTTTCAATATGTATCAAAATAAATGAATGCACTACGTAAATTGCTACCCACAGAAAATAGCTGCAATTCTGAACATCATAGGGGTAGGGAATTACAACCTACAAAGAATAGGAGATAATACAAAAGATTCAACCCATGCATACAACAAAAATAACATTATGACAGTGGACACATCAAATATTTAAAGTAATAAGTGGAAAATTTGCATTCACTGGTTCTCAAAGTGGGTACCATGACTATAGCTGGTATAAAATTCTAGGTGGCATGAAACTTCTGTAACATTGGGAAGGAAATTGTTGTAACATGGTTGAAAAGAATGATAATGTTCCTTGAATTTTCCTTGGACCATTTGAGTCAATTTCTAAATACTTGAAATTTTCTTTTTCCTTATTGATGGGAAAATAACCAATTTCAGGAATGATCAACCTGATTTTTTATTCAGGATCCTTATAAGGATATTCTTCAATATATAAGCAAGATAGAGACCAACCCATATAGAACTTTGGAACTAATAGGTTTTGTTCAATTCATGGTGCAATGTATTGCAAGACCTTGGATTGTTTTAGAGACGATTCATTGGGCAATGCAAAGCCAAAAAACTTCTCCTGACAAGATTGTACAGGACTTCCTTTTAGAGCACATAAAATGTAATTCTATTTGTGACGATGTCGTACAAAAATCCATAAGAGGGACAAGAATAGTCACCTTTACTGCTGGAAAGGGAGGAAGGAAATTTCATAATGCTAAAATCTATGCATGCAAGATGAGTGTGAGACTCTTGTTGTTTAGAAGGATGTTCTGTTTGTTTTAATTTACCAAGAACAAATACCATTCCTTCCTTCAAATCCTTCAACACTAGGCTTCTATTCATTCCTTTATTTCTTCTGTGACCTTTCAAAGATGAAGGATAATTGTTGTATGGAAGTGCTTTTGCATGGCCAAGAAAGCTGGACAGGCCTTCTGTTGTTTTAATTTACCAAGAACAAATACCATTCCTTCCTTTCAAATCCTTCAACACTAGGCTTCTATTGATTCATTTTTTTCTTCTGTGAGCTTTCAAAGATAAAGGATAATTGTTGTATGGAAGTGCTTTTGCATGGCCAAGAAAGCTGCTATCCATGCCTATTCTCAATGATAAAAAAACTCAACCCTCTCTCTCATATATGGAGACAACAAACCGCTTTCATCTAACATGATGATAATAAAATTATCCACTCCTATCTAATATACTTACCTCCTTTATTGCATTATATTTGGTGATTACAGGTTCTACAACCAACTTCAAGCAGATGAGAGATTAGCAAAAATACTAATTGTGGGCATGGTTCAAATTCATGTTTGATCATGTGGGCATGCAATCCCTTTCCCTCTCCAACCTTTTTCCCATAAATGTGGTCCTATAATAGGAAACAATAGGCATAGGATCCTGTCCAAATTCCTGTTTCATTATCAGTATACAAAACATCCAAAGTTCCATTCATTGGCACCTCTTCAAGCAGTATTCATGAATGCCACTTTTATCATGGCTACCTCACAGTTCTTTGCTTGAAAATTTTCCAATGTGTTGGGCGGAGGCCAATAGTGGTACTTGTAATTGGAGAGGGATTACTTTGTTGATACAGTAGCCGAGAGAAATAACTCATTTTATTTTGTTTAGAAAAAATTTAATGCCATCGCCATTGACAATAGTGAATATATAGTTAAAGATGTGACCATCAGAAAGAGCGATATCATACCTGTAACAAATTGGTTTTGGGTTGCTCCTTTGCTTATTTATGACCTTTATTATTGTGTATATGTCCTTAATTTTTCTGACCTTTATTATTGCGTATATGTCCTTAATTTTTCTTTATGTACTTACATCTTTTGATGATATTTAATGTTTTATACTGAACTGTTTAGTTAATTGGATGACTCTTTGATGGGTTTAAGGTTAATTTCATCAAATCCACTTTTATATGCTGACTCGTGGCATGCTTATTGTGGATGTATTGTTTTGAAAAATATAATGCAGTTTGTAAAGAATCTGTGGATGTTTCACTTCATGTAGGTTCTAAGAGTACAAGATTTGTTACAGAGAGGAACTGGTGTACACCATGCAGGCCTTCTACCTATTGTGAAGGAAGTTGTTGAGATGCTCTTTTTCCATGGTGTCATAAAGGTCATTTCCAAATTATATGCCCTTTGTTGATCTCTCATGATCAGTTGAAAATGACACTAATTTCTACTACGATTGCATGTACTTTTTTGCTTGTAGCTGAATTTTTGAATGGTTAGTATATTTCAATGACAATTAGGGTTGACTTGTTATTCCCTTATGTGCATGCTTCAAACTGAGCTTTTTTTTTAAGTTTCTAAAATATTTTAGTATTTTTTTAATGTGCATCACCTCACAAAAATTACAAACTATTTAACTTTCTACTAGTTTATTATTTTAAAAATGATGTCTTCATTTGAAATAAAGTTGAAGTTTGCTTAGTGTGTATTTTTTTGTTGTTGTTGAATTTAGGTTAGCAACCTAGAAATTGAGCTTCACCGATTCACTTGACCTTTTACCATAATTATCAAAAATAATTTTGGAGGGGATCAATGGTAGATTCACATGTTTTGAATTATAGTTTATTGACACAATATTAAATTCCTGGAGTTTTTATTTTTCAAGTTAACTGTGTGTCACCTTTCTATTGGACTGTGACTGTGTGTCTTCTCTGTTGGACCATGACTGTGTGTCACCTCTCTGTTGAACCATGATTGTATGTCACTTCTCTACTAGACTATGACTATGTGTCACTCCTTTTCTAGCCCATGACTGTGTGTCACCTCTCTGGATTGTGGATGTCATGTCCCTTTCTCTGTTGAACTGTGATTGTTGTACCATGATTGTGATTCCCTATCCTAGATGAGATATGACTATGTAAAACCCTCGATGCTAGGTCAGTAGTGGTGCTAAGTCTGCTAGAGGGTGATGTGACTTTTAGGGTGCCTATTTGTGGTTTGGATGAGTATAATTGCTGATATCATAATGAGATCTTCTCACTTGGTCACTGGGATTCGTTACTATATGTATCTAACCTAATCCCATAGCACTTTAACCTTCTCTCTCTCAAATTATGACTTGTGACAACTTGTCCTTACAGTGACAAGAGCTGGCACAATATGTATGAGTATAAGGCAGAGTCAAACTAGATATATTTAGCAATTGTTCTTTAATTACTATGAACTAGTTTCATTGCAATTTTTCTACTGTTCATGTTCTATATATTGAAAACGTTAATCCATCTCAAGGACCAAATTTATTGCAGTGACCAACATAGTGTTAAAGTTGAAAGAGATGAAACTTATGTTAATGTTTATTACAAGAGTACTCTTTTGTATCTAGATTTGTTTTTTAGATCTGTTTATGCATTAAAGAATAATTTTTTAATTTTTTTGTGTATTAACCCTAACCTAACTCAAAACTTTACAACTATGTCAAGCAAAGTTTTAAACAAAAATCCTCAAACAAATGGTATTCAAGCATATCTACCTACATAGGTGCAACAGTTTGTTGGTTTGCAAATTTTGCACTATTTTTACATGGTTATGATGCATTGGTAGATACTTGTATCATTGTACTTATGAAATAAGATACCACCCACACCATAAATTCACTCTCTTTGAGGTTCTAGTTAGTGTGAGAAACCAAAAGAGATATGAAGTGATAGGTAATATTGATTGCTCTTGCATAATATTACTATTATTTAATGTGGAATCATTTAATTTATGTGCAATTTCAAATTTTGAGCCTATGTTTGTGCTCGATGACTCTTCAATATGTAAAATTAAGTTGCTTTGACTCTTATATCCTTATAAGTACTTTCATTTAGTAATTGTTTTCTTAGCTACTTATTTTGATCAATAAGCACTAGAAAAATATTAAAATATATACCCATTCTATGTTTGTGTCATTTCCTTCCCATTCGTTAAAGTAGTTCAGATGAGATGAGATCTTAATATGAGAGTTATATTCTTCCATGCATCGGTTTCTTAGAAACTATGTTGAAGATATAGCCTACATTTGCATGTTTTCTTGATACTTAATCTGTATATTTGTGTTGTTACTTGTTTCTATGGAGAAACTACTTGTTAGTAAGCAAGCTACAATGTAGACCAAAGTAATATGATGTTTCTTGTGCAAAATATGTCATTCTACAGTACATCAATGTTAACTTTGAAAACATGGAATTTGTCAATTGTATACTGAGCTATTGATTTATCTATGACATATTGCAGTACATTAACACCGGAGCATGATGTTGTACAAAAGGTGACATTGATACCATGTGGCAAAGCCTAGAGCCTTACTTGGTTTATACATGGGGATCATCCAACCTTAATTTCAAGGCAACAATTATTTTCCATAATAGTTGGTGGTCTAGATGGAAGTGTTGCTGAAGAATTAATATTTGGTGAACCTAAGGTGACAACAAGGGCAATTAGTGATTTACAGATGGTTACTAGTATGGAAAAATAGGTAAAGGGATATTAGTTGCATGTGCTAATGATGCTCATTTTCATACTTTCCAAATCAACATGATATTCTTTTAATCTCTTTGATTGGAAATGGCATACTTTTATTTGTCTTGCATAGATGGTGATTGTGTTTGGGATGTCTAATATTTGACCATGGTCATAAATGAATGCTACATAGAGTGGTGATGTCATCATGATAATTATGGCAAGGAACTCAATGTATAAAAATATTGCAAAAGACATAGGCGAAGCTATAAAATCTCTTTCTAATCATGCTTATGAGGTTGCACTTGATCACATTCGCAATAATCATGCAGCAATTGACAAGACTGTTGAGGTCCTTCTAGAGAAGGAAACAATGGCAGATGATGAGCTTCAAGCTATTCTCTTAGAGTATATAGAGATACCCATTCAAAACAAGGTTCATGTGGTAACATCACCAGTGCCTGTCTAAATTTTGGAGAATGGTGCAAATTGTACTATTGTATATGCTAAATTATATGATAGTTAATGCAAAACCAATAAACCAATTTGGAACAGATATATTTTAATATTTTCCAAATCCAATTCATAGAGTGGTCGAAGACACAAAACAAATCACAAAAGTGTTCTAAAAGGAATGTAAGGATACCGAGCCAGTGACTATGATCTCAACTGATCCACATAATTCATGGTCCAATGTGATCATCACCTGAAGATGGAGGGCTACTTCTCAGGGGAATTCCACAAAAGTCTGCTATAATGTGATGAAGGGGATTCCAAACAAAGGTTGACATATAGACCTACTAGTGCTACTACAAAATGAAGTATACTTCTCTTTGAAATCTTTAACCCACATAAAAACTTGGTTTTAAGGATATTTCTATAGGAAACCCCCCTATTTTCTGCTCAGAATATGCCCATATTTGTAAATAGTGATGTTTACAGTTGTAAGAAGGTCAGGAATAGGGTTGTATGTTACAATTTTTAGTGGTATGATGACTGCGTGTAGGACAAATCTGAAATGTTGTTCATGTCCTCAACTTCTAAGTGACCCTATGATAAGGAAAGGGTGTCTAGTTAGTTTACTATGTATACATAGTAGGCAATCATTGATCTTACAAAGTTTCTAGGTACCAACTTCATTTCATATCAATATAGAGATGCATCAAACCAACTCATAGGAACTCCCATGTATATCCTTGGCCTTTGTAGGGATTTTGGCACCATTTTGGATGTTTTAAATTCTAGTTATGGTTATGAAGGCCATAAACATGGTTTCATAAGGAAATTCAATCCTTAGGACCTAAACAAGGCTTGTAGGCATAGCATGATAGTAACATCACCTCAAACCATCACATGACCTATCAATAGTATTTTTGTCACCTAGGAACAATAATGATACTTTGAGGTGCCTTTGCATAGTTTGTGATCCTCATTAGGAACCATGAGAACCTACGTTCTTGGATCTTACAACTATACACACACCCAAGTTACACCAATTGCCAAAATTATTCACATATACCACTCATAAGTAAACATTTCCCTATATAGGGACTTTGTGGTGGTTTAGGGCCTCCTACATGTTGCATGGGATATAAAAGAAACTATTAGGGCCTAAGTCCATGGTTTGGAATTGAAAAATTGCATGAGGCCATAAGACTCATCCATTCTACACCAAATGTCAAAAGTGTGCATGCATGTCACTTATAGGGAAAAAATTCCTTCTAGAAAGCATTAAGGGTAATTTGGGTCTATGTGCATGAGCCATGACCCCTAGTAGAAACTCTTAGGGCATATCTATGATTTGGTCCTAAGCATGACCTCCATAGGATAAGCAATGATCAAGTGAAAAGGACTCCAATAGGTGGAAACCTCCTTAAAATCTATAATAGCAATGTAGAAAGGGCCTCAAGGGAGTAATGACCTACTTTAAATAATGTCAAATCAACTCCCAAGTTGGATGACCCCTCCTAATAGCACAAAACTTCTCCAAACTAGCCACAAAGGCTCCAAGGGGCTAAACACTTTACCAAAATTATGGGAGAGTTGTCAAAGACACAAAATGACCACTAATACAAAATGAGAAATTAGTGACTAAAAAATGACTAAAATTCCGATATAAACGACTATTTTTGAGTCGGTGACTAGTGGTAGCTAGTTTCCACTCTCTTATAGCTTGACTAACTTAGTCATTAATTGGTTGACTTATTAGTCATTGATTGCCACAATTAATAACCACATATACAACTAAATAAACTATTAGATGATAAATCAAGGTAACCTATTTATGACTAAGCTAAATACGAATAAACTTTAGTCGCACTGTAAGATACTGGAAATTAACTACTAATAGTCGTGTATATGTGAAGTTTAGTCATTTTCTTAGTAACAAATTTATGATAGGGTATGCAGGAATCAAACCACCAACCTCATGCTTATAATGAGGCAAGTGCTCTTCCATTGAGCTAGCACCCTTTAAGAAGTTGTTATTGTCTGATAATGACGATATTCAAACAAATTTTGCATCATTCAAGCATAGAAAATAATGATTACCAAGTTACTATAGATCCATAATGGATTATCTTGTACTATTCCATCAAGTCCTTCAACTACATTTATTAAGTGCAAATATATATTTCCAAAAATCCTAGAAATTTATAGGTTCTGCTCAAGGTTCTTCTCATACAAGTCCTTCTTTAACACCAGCTAAGGTGTTGATTGCAATTAATCCTTTATGGATCTATAGGAATGAAAAGCATGCATCCATTGCTAAACTATATACCGATTCATCTAGAGCTATGCCAAGATATCTTAATTTGACTGAAAATTCATAAGTAACTTGAAGATAATTGTGGATGATGCCATGGAAAGGAGACTTTCAGTTTATATAGAAGCAAAGGATGAGGAAATGGTGGCCCAAACTCATCTTCCTATAATGTGGGCCAAGCCACCATCCCCTGTAAAATGAACACAGGTGCATGTTTCTCTCAGGTTCCATAAACATCTTACACAACCTTCAGATAGTTTCAATTAGATTTGGATGTCCATCTTAACTTCAAAGGACCAAACATGAAGTAGATTTGGAATATTTAAGATATATGTACAAAATGTGTCCACACCTATTAAACCAATACATCATTTACTTATTGCATGATATTAGAGTGGATGGACATATTGTTAGACAACATTTGGAGAGTTTTGATCAAATTTGGATGTTCATTCTGAAGGCAAAAATTTGAAGGAGAATTTTGAACCTTTGAAATAGATATACAAAATGCTTATTTATATTGCATGATACATCATGTTTTCTAGTTATATGTATAGTAGTATTCTCTGCAACACAAAAATTTTTAAGGTACTAGATCCAGTAGGTAGAGATCAATATCAAATCCTAGTCCAAAAGCGATAACTTGATGAAATACACTATCAACCATCCCCTAGAAATAAATATAGAACGCCCACATTCCCAGTTTATTGATGTTTCCCTAAAGAAAGGCAATGCCAATGTAGTATTGTAATATTCCCCACATTGTCCGTGTATAAATTGTATACCATAATAAGATTGGCACTCCCAAAATAAAATAAAATAAATTCAGAGAGTAGTCCTTAGTAGAGACCATTGAGGGAAATTTGTGTTTGACTTTAATGCATTGTGTTGCATGTATCCAACAATATTGTCTAATAGTTTGTTTATATAACAATGCACGGCTGTTGATTTGTTAGTGAAAACAAACACATCATATAGAAACTAGGTAGAAACATTGCTTTGGTTTATTAAAAAAAATGTTGATTAACTGACTATGCTCATCCTAGGAGAAAGTAACCTCTAAATTATTTTTAAAAAATCAGATAGAAAATTTGGAATGAACAATATAGGATCCCTTGTAATTTTCTATAGTCTCCAATGGAGCAACTCATCACCCAAAATGTGTATAGAATAGTAAAAATATATATATACTACTAATTCCATTTCACATCAAGAAGAATGGGCATTAACACTAAGTACTCTTACCCACTAGATAAATGGAAATGACATGAGATGAAATATTAGCAACAATACCTTCGAGTTTTCTTGTTGATAAGAAGTATGAATACTTATGTGATCATTTTATTCAGAGGTTACTTAAACAACCACTAACTTGCAATCAAGGAAAGAAACCATGTTCATATTGATATATAAAGAAAATAAAATAAAATTTAAAGATACACTATGCCAATCCCACTATCATTTATACCTCGAAAGAGAACTGACAAATCTCCCGGAACTGCACAACTTTGCCCAAAATGCCCACTTGGAATGACAATGTTTAAACAAAACAAAAAGAAATTGAAAACATGAAAGTAGTAATTTACTCTACCTATCTATAGGATACAAAGTCCCATAGTTGTACAACATAATTAATCAAGTACATGCAATAAAATTATAAATGGACAAATAGAAGAAAACAATGTCGTTTAGACCTTCCTTATACCTAGATATATATATTATGATCAGTCTTTGTCTCTTATGAGACAAGTCACTAATTAAACAATGGACATACCTGAGACAGAGAGAGAGAGATAGGTAGTTGTAGGGAAGAAATACATATACATACCTCAAGGTATTAATCAAAACAGTCTAGAAATGAGTATGAACTTCCAATCCCATTGTTGCAATAAATGACAGTATTTTAGGACAATCATACATCAAGAAAATAAAATCTCCTTTCAAATGTGCAAAGGCAACCTTAACCCACACTCTAGCATGTCCATCAGACTGTGGCACACTTCCATACATGGTAGCAGCCTTAAGGAGGCTGAAAAGAAGCACAAACACTCTCCAAAGTCTAAACAAACTCAAAATGTTGCAACAGACTAAACAATAACCACAATATCCCTAGTAAAGGTCATGGTAGGCACCAACAACAACACACTCACAGAAATACCTCATAACAGTCAATAGACCACATATCGAGTCAAGGAATAAAAAAGAACAGTCATGGTTCATTTTAGCAGACTCAACAAAGGTCACAACACATCTTAGCAGCCCAAAAAAGGTCATGGCTTAGTCCATACAACTCACAAAGGTCACAACTCTGCCCAAACAGCCCACAAAGGTCATGGTTATGTCCATACAACCCACATAGATCATGGTTATGTCCTAGCATAGGTCACAACTCATTCCAAGGAAGCCCAAAATATCACAACTCAATACTAGCAACCTCAAAGCTGGTCGCAGTTCAACATAGTGGGAAGACAACCCTTTCACCCACAAGACCAAGGTGTACCATCAAGGTGGGGAAATAACAATTTTTATCTTAGCTACCTCAACAAATTTCTTGGTTGTAGCCATGTCATGTTCAATTTTTGCTTCATCTTGGTTAAGCCACATCTAATGAGTATGGGATTCATATTCCTTTGTAGAATGTGTCGGGAATCCTTGGGGTTTTGAGCAACAATTTAAGAAAAAAATTATATCATTGGATTGAATTAACACCTCCAGTGAGTAATTTAAACTTGCTCAAATAGAAAATACTTGGAAGAATTTTATTCCTGCACATGCAATAAAACTATAAATTGACAAAAATAAGAAAATAATGTGGTTTAAACCTTCCTTTATATATTCAGATATATATTATGATTAGACTTTGTCTCTTAGGATACAAGTCATTAACAAAACAATGGACATACCTGAGATAGAGATAGATAGGTAGTTGTAAGGTAGAGTGAGACAAATACATACCTCAAGGTATTAATCAAAACACTCTAGAAATGAGGATGAACTTTCAATCCCATTGTTTCAATAAATTATTGTATTTTAGGACAATAGTACATCAAGAAAATAGAAGCTCCTTTCAAATGTGCAGAGGAAACCTTAACCCACACTCTAGCATGTCCATCATTCTTTGGCACACTTCCATAGATAGTAGCATCCTAAAGGAATATCAAAAGGAGCATAAACACTCTCCACAGTCTAACAGGCTCGGCAGGCTGCAACAAACTGAACAAGAACCACAACATCCCTAGTAAAGGTCATGGTAGGAACCAACAACAACAAACTCACAAAAAAGGCCTCAGAACAGTAAGCAAACCACATATCGAGTCAAGGCAGCACAAGGAACATTCATGGTTCAATCCAGAAGACTCAACAACGATCACAACCCAACTTAGCAACCCAAAAAAGATCACAACTTAGTCCATACATCTCACAGAGCTCACATCTCTGTCCAAAGAGCCCACATAAGTAATTGTTCTATTGAAAAAACCCACATAGATCATGGTTATGTCCTAGCATAGGTCGCGACTCATTCCAAGGAAACCCACAAGGTAACACCTCAATACTAGGAACCTCAAAGGTGGTCGCAGTTCAACATAACAGACTCAGTAAAGAACATGGCCTTCCCTAGCATGGATCCTAAGGATATGGTCATTGTTTGTATGGGTTACCTGTAAATACCCACCAGAGGTGGTAGGGACATTATCCCCTTGCAAAGATTCAGGAATTCCATATGCTTTAGCATGCATTTGAAGGTTGACATCGACCGTGTTTTTATTAATATTCTGAAAGGTCCCATCACCTGGCGGGCATGGATCTGGTTGTTAAGTAACTACCCCTTGATTAGTAAAGGGTTGTTGAAACATAGTTGTTTAGAGTTCTGGTGCATTTGATGCTTAAGAAGTATTGGTTGTGGCCAACTTCTTTGCTTCAATCATTTGTTTGCACTCATGTATTAACAGACAATGTTGTGTGTAGTTCCCATACTCTCCACACATGGAGCAAGGATAATTGCTTCTAAGGTTGACATTATTTCCCTTATTGGGAGGATTGTTTTCCCCCTCATTTTGGTTACCCATGTTCTGGTTATAGGGAGGGGGATTACCCCCTTATCCTTACATGTTGGTTTTTCCTATTCTCTCCTTTATTCTTCCCCTAATTCTGAGGATTCATGGGATTAACCGTATTCAACTACTCAAATATTTGGGTTTGTTGCACAGGAGAAGGTCATACTAGATTTTTCCCTATTTAAGGCAAGGAGGTAGGGTCAAGAGGACTAGGGAATGGAAAATATGGATTGTATCTAGTTGTAGGAAGATATGCATTAGGTGCTTCATATGATGTGGATGTAGGAGAGAGAGGTGCCATTTGCAGTGGTGGTACTTGAGGTGCTTGGATTGTATTTGAGTGTATAGGACTATATGGCCCATAATCTAACTAACCAAATGGAGGATTTGGTGCAGTGGGAAGTGCTACTGGTATAGATGGTGTTGGTGGGTATTGTTCTTCCATGTTGAGAAGTATAGATGTTGACAGTTGGGGAGTGTTTTCCTGGTGGGAAATAGTTCCAATAATCCCATCATATGAATGTGATGTACCTAAGGGATTTGAGTTTAGGGAATGATTTCGAGGGGCATATGGGAGGACAATATACATATACCTATATTGTGCATATATAAGGTCAAGAAATTGGGCCTTCATGATGGACTCTTCTTCAGTTATAGGAAAGGAGGTTGCCACATCTTTTGCAATAATGGGTTGCAATGACTTCAAGAACCAATCCAGTTGGAATTGGGGTTGGATTTATATTTTACACAAGTTTTCATCCTTGCACCATTCATGGATATGCTTTGTAATATGGGTGGAAGTTGATTGCCGAAATTTTGTGAGGATTTTGAGCTTTAGGTCATGACGGGTGGGTAACTAAAATTATGTAAGGAAAATAATGGTGATTGACTCAAATGTGATATAAGTCATATATGGTAAATTAACATACCATTTGGCCATTGTTCATGTAAGGTTTCTCTAGAAGAGACGAAAACGTATGGGGTCTTCTGTGATGTTAATGGATGAGCACCAAAGGTGAAATGACATGACATGATTTGCTATTTTGTCTCCCCATTTCCCTTCAAATTTTGGAATATCTAAAGGAAGCTCAGGGTGCAGATATGGCCAAGTTGGATCCTAAAGGACGGGGTCATTAATTAGTTTATCCAAGTCAAGGAGATTCAAGACTGCAATGAAAGGAATATTTGTATTCGGGGTTGGTCCTTCCATTGTGTTATGTGTGGTGTTCCCTTTAGGAGGTGGGGGTGGCAATAATTTGAAGAAGGATAAAGTGGGAGAGTCCTTTCTCTTGTTGGAGGAGACGATAGGGGGTAGTCCCATCAAGGGATGGGGATGGGGTGTTGCCTCTTCTACCAGAGGAAGAAGAAAGGGGTATTGTATGATATCCAAGGAGTGAAAAGGGAGGGTTAATAAATGATTCTTCTCACCTAATTGACCCTAACAACATTTCCTATAAGGAGTGTCCCTTACTAGAGTACCTCCATTGTGAACCACGAGGAGTGAATGGGAAAACACCTCTATGAAGAGGAGAAATTCCTTGCAATTACAGAGACTGCCTTAGATTTTTGTGTTTCACTATGGTGATGGTGTGTGTAATCAAGTGAGAGTGATGGTAAAGGAACCACAATAGGTGCAATATGGTGCAAAGTGAGTGGCAAGTGCTTGATTCTTTGTGTGAGTAGTCCACAAATTGTTTTTTTAATTACAATTTAGGTGATATTGTAATATATATATATATATATATTCCCTATAATACGTAACACCCTTTCTTCTCTCAAAGTCATTGGGCCTTCCAATAGCCATCGCCTTTGGTGATGAAATCCTCTGGCATTTAGCTAGTGAAGGTATGATAGAGTCAGTTATAAAGTTGGAAGTTAAGGCTATTTTAGAAGGGATGGAAACATATTCCAATAAACAAATGAGATCTAACTCGAGAGTCAATTGCACTCGCAATCGCTCCGTGGCAATATCCTAGGTTTTGGCCACTAAGGCACCAACATCAAGTGTGGATAAGTGGTTCTACTTGGGAGGTAAATTGTCGTCTCCACAAAAATTCGAGTGACTCTTTATGGTGAGAAAATACAACTATACCTTGTCTTTCATGTCCTTGGGCATTGTTCCTTCTTATCTGGGTTGTCTTTTGACACTTGTTTATAACAGGATTTAAAGTACCCTATAAGTCAACAACGTTATGTCTCAAAATAATGTAAAATGATTGGTGGGAATTATTTGGATGCCTATCCCAATCAATCCTACCTAGCTAAAATATTCTTTTGTAACCTCCTATGGAGGATTTTAGTTGGTTGGAGATTTACAAGTGAAATGTTGATTTTAAGAGGTATAAATTTGATTAAGGAGTGTGAGATAGGTATTTCAAACTTTCATATCATTCTAATCCATCCAAAACACTAAGAGTGTGAGATGGAGAGCATATTAAATGTGAAAGAGTATTTATGTGTCTTAGTGTGTGCTTAAGTGGAAATCACACATGTTTTTGGAAAACAAATGGAATTGAAATTTGCAACTAACTAAAAGAGCATAAAGTAAAGATACATGGGCATCTACTATATTTCAACTCTTAAGCAAAAAAATATCTCAAATATGCTTAAAATGAAGTAAATGTGTGGAAAGGAAGTATTTCAAACCTATCACCCTTTTCTTATTTGCCAAGATCACTAGGGGTACAAGGAAAAGATCATACTTTGAGTAAAGGAGTCATTAGGTCATTTGCGTGTGTGAGGTAAGTTAATTAAATTATCTTGCATAAAACAAAGAAATAAACAAGAAGCAAAACATTTATAACTAAGTATGTAGTCAAATCTAATTGCCTAGACCAACAATTTCAATGAAATGGAAAGCATAATCATTCAACCACTAGTGAGTACTAAGAGGCCCATTGAAATCCTCAAAGTATTTTAGCCTAGAGATTTCAAGAAGTCACTTATTTACTACCTATATTGGGATAAGTTATTTAATTACTAAACAAAATTATACTACATGTGATTTATATTTTGTGGTTCATTAGGAAACCATTGAAACTGTAGATGATTGCATAAATAGAGATAAAAAGAAATTAAAGACACAGTTGTGTGGGTATTCCACCCATAGTTGCGCTAATAGTGCGAGTACAATAAAAGAAGGGTTACAGGAAATTACTGTGCGAGTAACAAAGCAGGTTAACCATGCGAGTAACACATTTGTTCAAGTAATTTCCATGCTATATAATGCAGACAAGATGTTGGGATATGTGCTATTAATAAAAATATTGCTTCGAGAAGAGGGCTTCCAATTGTTGGCCATTGATACGATGGAATTCAAACTCCAATTAGAGGAAATTTCAACTCAAAATGGGCCTCCTAAGGAAAATTAATAAAATAATAGTTAAAATAATAAAATAATATTTATTAATTTTGGAGGAAGA
>LPNX011187670.1:44222-97732 GCA_001517045.1 Pseudotsuga menziesii
GTGGAATTAAATTCTGCATCCAACGAGTACCCACTCGACATACTTTTGATGAGCCTCGCTACCACAAAAACAAGAAATACTTGAAAAACCGTGATCATGATGTCATCATCACATTTTTTCAGGTATTTCTTGTTTTTGGGGTAGTGGGGCCTATCAAAAGTATGTCAAGTGGGTACTCGTTAGATGCAGCATTTAATTCCACATCCAACGAGCTCTCCCGATCGAAATTTGAGTAAAAACACAAGGAGATATGTCGAAAATACGAACAAAAAAAATTAGTTTTTTTTATGATACCTATCCCCAAATTTATATTAAAAATTTGTTTAAGAGGTGCTCCCTTTTTTAATTTTAAAGAATTTTGATTGGCTAATGCATGATGACATGGAATTTGTATTATTTTTGGAAGGCCCATTTTAAATTGAAGTTTCCTCTAATGTATACTTGTAGAACACCAAAAATTGGTTATCTAGAAAAATCCAACCAATGTAATAGAAAATAAACAAAAAAAAGAGTGGAGTTGCCATAAACATTGTTAAGGGAAAAATAACCACAAGGGTGGAAAACCTTCCCACAGTGAGAGTATCTGTGTAGCTTGCAACCAAGCTCAAGGGAACAATAGTAGTTGTGGATTAGGTAAACCAAGCACTCATAAGCTAAATCAACTTCAACAAAACTAACCTTATCTAAACTAAGCTAAAATATATCTCCTTGAGAAAGGAGGCAACAGTGGGGAAACTCTTTCCTCTTAGGGGAAGAGGGCAAGGGAGCTCTGTGTATGTCAATATGGGGGAGGAATGAGATTGAAAGAGGAGCTCTTAATGTGATCCATGACTTCCTTTTATAAGCCAAATTGTGGACGAGAAACATCAAGATCCATATGTGAACACACCATCCTTTGAACTCAGCTCCCAAGTACATGAGAGGGTCTATTTAATGCTCCCAAGCATGTGAGGAGTCCCTGTTCGAATTTTGGAGCTCAAGGATTTGTTCTTAGCCTTCAATGCACCACAAAATTATGTGGTCCAATTTTTTGTATAGTTGCACAGGTTTCGAGAGAAATTCCGTGAGGGTCTGCTTGGGTGACTGTACAGATAAGTCACACTACTAGCGTAGATTTCCAATGCTTTTAGTCACACAGTTTTCCGTTTTGACTGCTTTTAGCACTTTGAGGCTAATATTGTTTTATGGATTTGATGAGGATGTATTTGATGGGATGCATTATGTATGTTGATGACGCCTTTTCGTAAAATTGTCTTAAATGTTGCATGTATGTGAGATTTAAGCATTACATTTTCTTTCTTTGACTTCCCATTACTCCTCTTTACCTAGTGCTTGGATTGGTTGTGATGAGTTTGGATATATTTGTTACTTCTTTATTCTATGAGTTAGGGCCACCTTTACTACGTTGCGATTGATTTGAAACTCAAATTCTCACTTATTCTTCTGCTTGATTTTTTTCTAGATGTTGAGAGCATACAAATAAGAGGTTCAAATTAATTAGCCAAACACTTAGTTTTGTGGAGATGGATTACTCTTAAACAAAGTCTAAACATAAGTTATGTTAATTACCAAATCGCTATAGTTATCCATTTATACACTTAACTAAAGCTTATTTAAATCTTAATCAAGATGCATTTAAGCATAACAATATACTACTTGGTTCAAATTAAAGTGGTCGGTGAACCACACCAAAAGATAGAAGTAACCAGACTTAGTTTTGTGGAAATTGATTACTCTTGAACAAAGGCTAAATATAAGTTAAATAGACTTCTTTACATTGTACTTCAAGATAGGTTGGGAAAGTTGGTTCAATCGAATCAACTTAAAAAGTAGGTTGTTGGCAGGCTTTGCCACCAAGGAGATTTCTAAGATCATCCTTTTATGGATAAGTAACATAGATATTTCTTCTATTTTTGCAATCTCAAAAACAGAAAGTGAGTTGCTTTGCAGCTTTATCTATGTTTTAATTTTATTTGCCAATATTCAAATCAGCATGCACGAGTAGAGCTCAGGAGAAATACAAAATACAGTCAAGTTGCATTATGCATATGGTACAATATGGGAAAGTGTACAGATCAGAGGAATGCCAACATAAATTAATGCCATACCAGTTGAATAAAACAGTACAGACGACAATGCGGTTGAGGTATAATGTGGGTACTGTTTTCATTCTCTGGTTCGTGTTCCTGCTGCATCCCTATGATTTTGAAGTAGCTGCAACAAAAGAACCCAGCAGAAAGGTAACTTTCTTTCAAAAAGAATTATTTTGAGCAAATAAATTCATTTAACTAATTTTGGCAATTAGATTAATAGGCTTTCTCGAACTGTGATTTTTGTGAATGGCTAAGATTTCATATCGTTTATATGGGATCAGTAACAGTGTAAAGAGAATGGATGCAATCTGTTTCTATAGTTCATCATGATATGTTCTAATAGGTGCAATCTTCAACTTAGTAGGGGAGAGATGTGTAACTTATTCTAGAGTTAGATAAGTGTTTTTTATAAAAAATACTAAAATATTATTAAAAATAACATGTCACCTTAAATTAAATTTAAATGATTTAGAATTACATATATATAATAAAATAAATAAAATTTAAATTATTTAGAATTACATATATATAAAACAAAATAAATTAGATAAACTAAACCCATAAACATTGTGTTATATTTCTTCAACATTTTTATTCTAAGAAAAGGGTTTGCACCTTGCCAGATTTAATCTTCTGGGTGTTTGGTAGATCCTGTTTTAGATAAATTTATGTTAATATATAAAGTCAAAAAAAAATTTGAATCCTTAAAATTACTATGTTCACATGTTTTTAGTCATAATGCAGCAAAAAAAAAGCCATTAGTTTATAGTTATTGAAAGAGTTTTAATGGATTTGCAGCATGGCTCTCGGCTTCAGAGGCAGAAACCATTAAAAGAGTAAGCTTTGAAATTTTAGATTTTCTCATTTTTTCATGCTGAGAACAAGCCTTGTGTACAATTCAACGAATTATTTTGTGGACGTATTAATAGTGTTTATTTTTGTATTTATGGATAGAGTTATTTCTGTATTTGAGAGCAAGAAAATGGAACTCCACACTACTAGATCATGGGATTTTGTAGGCCTTCCTTTATCAGCCAAAAGAAATCTGAAGTTTGAGAGCGATGTTATCAATGGAATGATTGACTCTGTTAATTCAAAAGAATAAATTAGTTAAATTTGTATGTTAGAGTGTAAAATTGTAATAATTGTACTAAATTTGTATGTTAGAGTGTAAAATTGTAATAATTGTAATTTAGGAGTTGGGTTTTAATTATTATGTAGTTATTTTAACGTAGTCTTTTTTTAGTAGTTATTTTTAAATTGATAGACGTTTATATTTGAGATTTGGGGTGGACTTAGGTCTATGTTTTTTTATCTATAAACAAGGATGAGACAAGTGTATTGCAGTTCAAAATTTGAAATAAACAATTATAAAAAAAGTAATATAAAAAATAACTAGTAGCTAGTTGATGAATGGATAACTTGTAACAATGCATTGATAACTCATAACTCATGAATTGATGAATGGATAACTCATAACTGATGAATTGATGAATGGATAACCAACAGTGAATGGGTTGATAACTAGAAGAATGTGAGATAAAAAGAAAAAGAATATAAAAATAACTAATAGTTGATAAATACAAAACATGAAGAATGTAGGTGATAACATGTAGCTAGGCATTGATAACTTAGTTGTACTTGATCCAGCCACAAAGGATGTGGGTGTGTTAGTTAATTACTTATAGAGGTTTTTATTTGAGATTTGGGGTGAACTACTGCCTATGTGTTTTCATCTACAGAGGAGGATGAGACAAGTGTACTATGGAGATTGATTCTATGGCAGTCGTTCAAAATTCAAAATAAACCATTATAAAAAAATATTATAAAAAATAAATGGTAGTCGGTTCATGAATGGATAACTGGGATGGATAACTCATAGTTGATAAATGAATAACTAAGGAATAAGGAAAGGAAACTGTCTTCGGTTTAACAAATACTAACAAGATTTTAAGTGAGGGATATCAAGTGAGGTCTTTATATAGCTTAACTAGAAGAATATAAAGAAATTGTCTTCTGTTTAACAAATATTAACAAAATTTTAAATGAAGAATATCAAGTGAGGTTTTTATATAACAATATATAATGACCTCATTTGATCCACAACTTATAGCACTCTTAGTATCATGCCAATATATTTTGCAAATAATATTTTTTTAAACTATTAAGTATATAGCCTAAATCAAAGAGTTTCAACATTTTACCAATAATGATTTTTTTAATTGTGGACTCAGGTGTATGGCCTGAATCAGAAAGTTTCAACGGTGATGGACTTGGTCCTCCTCCGTCAACATGGAAATGAACATGCCAAACATCGGCTAATTTCACTTGCAATAATTAAGAATAATTATGTCGTTTAGATACAGTTAATTCTAATGGAGAAGCCAAATTTTTGTTTTGAAATTCCTGTAGCAGGTTCTGCAATTAATCTTGGAGCTCAATCTTGTTTTAACAGTACATTTGATAATAAAAGCCATGATCCACGAATGTCTCCAAGAGACTTCCAAGGGCATGGAACCCACACGGCTTCAACAGCCATTGGTAATGTTGTCAACAACGGCAGTCTTTATGGATTAGCAGAAGGAAGCGCCCGCGGTAGAGCTCCAGGTGCAAGACTGGCTGCATACAAAGTTTGTTGGGTTGATTCTCTTGGTTGCCGTGAGTTTGACGTTCTTGCAGCATTCGAGGATGCCATCCATGACAGCGTGGATATCATTTCTATTTCAATTGAAGTTCAATTATTGAAGATTACTTTGAAAGTGTCATTTCCATATGTGCATTCTGTCACATGCCCCAATTTTCAAAAACAATTTAATGTTATTTGAGGAAAATTGTGTTATATTTTATGCTAAGTTTGTAATTGATGACCAAGTGGGGTCAAGAATAATTAATGTAATTCAAAATATTTTATTTATAAATGATGAGACATTAGCTTAGGGAAGCTGTTAAAAGAGTGTTTACTGGTCACTTGGTGGAGGAGAATGGGTGGAGAGTACACTAACAAGTGGCAGCATCCTCAAACTACTTCCAACTGTTGCAGGTGGCAACTTCCCTATATTTGTGGTCGTGATTCCTCAAGAAAGTGGAATTGGAGCAGGTGGCTCATTAAATGAAAACATCTCTATAAAATTTCCCATTGAAGACAGCTGAGGCTGCTCATTTTTTAGAGGAGATCATTCAAAGTGAATGAATTTACTCATGAGAAATTCGATGCAGAGGATTATTGAAGTGAGGTTGAGGGGTTAACTGTTGAGACTGAACTTATCGCAATTATTAGGCTAAAGTTCTTATTGCTGTGAGCATATTTGAATTACTGAGGTAATTGGACCAGTCAGGTGACAGAAGCTCTTAAGGACATATCATTCACCCAGTACTCTACCAGGAGGACTAGAAAATAGGCTCGCGGGTCCTGAGGAAGTGCAGTCTAAGATTTCTCCATGAGTTGGTTGGGAGGAACAGCCTCCTTAAGCTATTGTTTCCTTATCATTGACAAGTTCTATTTGTTTTCATGTTATTATATTTATTTACTATCTTCAGTAAAATGTTTACTAGTTTTCAAATACATGCATGTTAGTATTTAATTAAGGTTTATGAAGAAAGCAGTAACTATGTATTGTTGGACTTAGTAATTGGCAGATTATGTTAGAAATGGTAGTAAATATGTTAAATGAGAAATAAATAGAATTTGAATTTCATACTGTATTTTTCCACGCTTGGCTTAGGCAGTACTCTAGTACAGTTGGGTGTTTAGGTAGATATGATGATTTTCATTTAACCTGAATGAAAAATGTAACTAAATTCTGCTATAGTTCGCTTATGATTTTATTATGTACAGAAACAGTAAATACTTTATGTATTAAATGAATTTACCTCAGATAAGAATTGAACATAGGTATGTAAAAACATTTAGAGATCATGACTACTTAAAGAACTATTTAAATACTAGTATTCTTTATAAACACCAAACTTACAGCTTAACAAATAAACATAGGTATAATAAACAGACTATCACCTAGGGTTTAGGTTAAGATAATTTTCAGTACAATCTTATAACATTTTATTTCCAGACAACATGTTTCTTTGAGGTAAGACAGAAGTTTCTACTGTAACTAGTAAGTACAACTACCTAGGTTATTGAAAGATAAACTTAATCATATTCTCAAGTTTGCAGTAATTACCCTAAATCTTTCTTTATTAGAATTAAAACAACTGTAAAAATCATTAAAGGAAAATTAACAAAACAGAGCTAAGAAATTACCATGTAAAAATTATGCTATTATCAAACTGTAGGGTATATTTAAATATCACCCTTATGAGCCAAACAGAGTAATAATAGTACTCTTAACACAGTAAAATTTGCATAAATGCTTTGCACTATAAATCCCTTTATTTACATGGTAACAAATAAAATAATACTTACTATAACAAATTATTAAAAACAAAATCAATTAAGAAGAAATGGCTTATTTCCCTTTGCGTTACAGGTTAAGGCTAAGTCGTGACCAAATCTTAGCTAAAACAAAATATTATATATATCAAACAGTAAAAACTCTCTATTGTCAGGCGAAAACCCTAATTTCATTTACAAATCCTGACTGATTAATAGACTTTTCTTTACCTTCTAAAATCTATTTTAAAAACAAAAAATTAACCAGACAAAGGTCAACAGCCTCATAGGGCTTAGAGCTGAGCTCTATAAAAAGCAGTAAAAGAAGTTACATTGTTCAGGCCGTAAAGGCAGAGATATAAAAAAAAAATAGTTTCCATCACGACTACTAGAGCTTTCATCATCCCTGCACAAAGTACCCTCTAAGGGTTTCGAAACTTATACAAAAAACAAGCAAGCATTTGAAACTTTAAGCTAGCAGGTAAACTGAGCCCATGCCTTTTCAATCACAAAAACCAAACTTCCAACAACCACAAAATTATGCAGGAATAAACCCTCATTTGCAACCGGGGCTTACCAAGTGTATGCTCAAGTGGAATGTTGAAGAAGTAAGCTCGCTTCCACCTACAGATCCGGAGCCGGGAGAAGGACCTACAAGTTACAAACCTTTTATGCATTACAAAACCTTCTTAAAATTTGTAAAAACCTTTTGTAAAAATTAACCTAAAATTGAAAAAAGTGTAAGACTTAACCTGTTAAAGTTTCAAGACGAAACAGAGGTAAAACAGCCACCATAGATCGTGTTAGCACCGAGCCTAAAGGCACGAAGACACTGAGTCACCACTGCAATGGAAATCGAGCAAACAAACTCAACCAGACAAAGATATACTCCTGGCTAAAGCTATGACTTTTTAGTTGCATGATTAAGACAAGCTCAGACCTCGAGTCCTAAAAAAAAACCAATATCCACATTCGTTGTAACTACTTCAACCATTAAAAAGACCAAAAACCACTCACGACCTCTCTCAAACAGTCACAGCAATTGATTAGGGAAGCAAGCTCCAAGCTTGAAGGTGGTTACAGTTCTCCCATGGCCGCGAGCTCTCAGCTCGACTAACAAGATGGACAAACACTCGCTTTGCAAAGAAAATGCGTAGGGTTTGGAGTTTTAAGTCAACTCTTGTGTGGATACAAACCATCCGACGTGTCCTTCAAATAATTATCCTCCAGCGTGGGTATGTTCTATAGTCAACGCTAAAACACTTCGTTTACAACCAAACCAATAATCATTAAAACCATACATTGTTTATGATTTCCATTATATGTGTGTGTGTGTGTGTGTGCGTGCGTCATAGAGTTTAGCGAGGCATAGGTTATAAAACATAGTCTTAAGTTATGAAGTAACCCATAGGCCTTGTCATTTTTTAAATAGACTCTTTTGCGAACTTCATGTGCCAAGACTTTGTATAAAGATATTTCAAGTCTACTAATCAACTTGCATGAAGATTTAGTCATAGCTAAGAGTGCACTCAGATTTTAAAGTAAAAGATACATATAAAAAAGAATAAAAAGTACATCCTTTTATAACATGAAAAGTATATAATGAGAAACCTAGATTAAGGTAACAATGGTATACATCTTTGAATGTAAGTCGTAGGAGTTTTAGAGTAACACTTCTCCAACAAAATAAGCTAGGATGATGGTTTAGGAATTTACGAAGTAGATCTTGTGTATGATTCATTTTAATGATGCTCAAAACTAGAATCAAAAGATTGAGTACTATGAATGCATCCTAGTTAAAATCCAGATCAATTTTGCTTTCAAAAGTATATGGTATTCTTGACTCAAACCAAACAGTAATTTGATTATCCTTCGGCATAGTATCTGGAATGCGTTTTATAACTATGCTGGTGCAGTTCGTTATACTTTTATCATGGATTTGTAACGACATAAAAATATTAACTTTACCTCCTTGAAGACAAGCAACATAATAAAACATTTTCTAAGACTAGCATCTTAATCATGCTAGGGAAGTAGATTCTCAACGTGAATTTAAATAAATCCCTACTGGATCTTACTCTTACCTGCTAAACCTATAAGGAACCAACAGTCCAATTGAGTTAGCTGAACGCTAAGTAAGCCCCAATCACATACAAGAATTCTTACCTACTTGACAAAAGATAAACATCAGTATATCTAGCAGCAGCAAAATGCAAGTCCTTTTTTAGCTCTGATAGAATTATAGTTGTTAAATCATTAATAGCACTCACACAAGTTTTTAAAATTTCACCTTTTAGTTTACAGGTTCTTATAAAGAAGCGATCTCATGTTATTTAATAAACTGTTTCATTTTCCACTAACCGTTAGCAGTTACTTAGCTGCGACTTTAGACATTTTATGTCACTTGAAAAATTTTAAATTTTTATGAATTTTTGGGATATTACATGTGGTATCAGAGAACAAGGTTCAAACACTAGGC
This sequence comes from Pseudotsuga menziesii, assembly GCA_001517045.1. Taxonomy (NCBI): domain Eukaryota; kingdom Viridiplantae; phylum Streptophyta; class Pinopsida; order Pinales; family Pinaceae; genus Pseudotsuga; species Pseudotsuga menziesii. The sequence goes on from LPNX011187670.1 coordinate 53,182, forward strand.
CTGAATGTAGCTCAACTTGCTTATGTGGAACAGTAAATTTAAATAAATATGCTGATGTTGTTTTCTTTGAATGATACACCTAGAGAATTTTGTTTCTGAGTTAATGACAGGTATGGATAGATTGGAAGAATATGCGGATGAGGAATCTCTTTACACTGAACGAGATAATATTCAAAAAGAACCTATACAAGAAGATATAACTAATAATTCTTCCGAACTACTACAAACAGTTAAAGAATTAAAATCAGAGATAGAATTAGTTAAGAAAGAAAATGAGAGGGTTATGAGAGCTCAAGAGGAGCTAAATCAGATCTTAATAGAAAGATTTCATACTGAGGGAAAGGGTAAAAGAACTGAGACTGAAGATATAGGTTATCAGCATAAAGATAAAAAGACTAAACAAGTTAAAAACGAAAGTAGTTCATCTTCAGAAGTATATGGTGCTTTACATAAACAAAACTCGCATTGTCACTAGTGACAGTAGTGAAGATAAGCACCATACTAGGAAGAGAAAATATAAACCTTATGAAGAAATCTTTGGGCAGTTCAAGAAGATCAATCTGCCAACATTTAATGGAGAAACTAAGAAGGGGGAAGAAGCAAAATCCTGGTTGTCCGGGATTAAGAAATACTTCCAAATTTATAACTACTCTAATCAACTTAAGGCCAGGATGGCTATTTATAATCTTACGGGAAAAGTTGATATATGGTGGCAAGACTTAAAAAGAGTAAAAGGTATAAGGGATAAAAACATAAATTGGAGTACATTCAAGAAATATTTCAAAAATAAAATTTTATCTGAACAGTACTATGAGGAAAGGGCTAAGGAATTCTACGAGTTAAAACTGGGTACAATGAATATGAAAGAACTGAATAGTAAATTTCTAAGCCTGCTCAGGTATGTGCCATATATTGTGGACGAAAAACCTAAGGTACAGTGGTTTCTCAATTGTTTACCTTATCATATAAAGGACAAGATTGAGTATGACAATCCGAAAACATTAGAAGAAGCAATGAGAAAAGCGAATTTCTGTTATGAATAGAATCGTAAAAATGAGAGTATGGCCAACTAGAAGGCCAAAAGGAATAATAACTTTGAACAGAAGTAGAAAGAGTTTGTACCTAATCGAAATTCTAAAAATAATAACACCAAAAATTTTCCTAGTAAGAATTTTCAAGGAAATAAAAGTAATTCACAAACCAATCTGAATAATCAAAGGAATAAAGAATCTACTAACAACCACAGTAACTACACAAAGAACTTTGAACGAAAGGAACCCATAAAGTGTTGGGAATGCAATGGTCTGCATTATACATCAATCTACCCCAATCGAAAGAAGACTATTAGCAACATACACACAATACAGGAGGAGATGACTGTTGGTGATCTAGCGAGGACAATGCCCAAGATCAATGCAGCATTAGAGAACCGGAAAGCATATTATCAAACTTCCATGGTGGAAGTGGAAGGTAAGATAAATCAAATACCTATATCTATTTTAATTAATCCAGGAGCTAGTTTAAGCTATATTTCTCATAATTTAGTAGAAAAGTGTAAGCTTCCGGTTGAAAAGTTTGCAAGTTCTTGGTTAGTTCAACTAGCTACTGGTGCAAAGAGAAAGGTAATTAGTTTTGTAAAGAATTGTGCAGTAACTATGGATCAGTTTGAAACGTTTGTTAAGCTCAATGTGCTACCTTTAGGTTCATATGATATATTAATTGGTATGGATTGGTTAGAGCAGCATATGGTGGTCTTGAATTGCTTTGATAAAACCTTTACTTCCATAAATAACGATGGAAATTTAATAAATCTAAAGGGAATCCCTAGGAAAATAGTCATAAGGCATATCTCTGCTCTGCAGCTTGAGAGAGATGTTAGAAAAGGCTGTAGGGATTATGCAGTAATAGTAATCGATGAAGAAAACATTAAGAACATAGATAAATTAAAATTGGAAGATATACCGATTCTAAAGGAATATTCAGATGTATTTTCGGAAGAAATTTCGGGACTTCCTCTGAAACGAGAATTAGATTTTACTATTGAACTGGTACCTGGTGCAGTGTCCAGCTCAAAAGCCCCTTATCGGATGAATATATTAGAATTAAATGAACTTAAGTCACAATTAAAAGAACTTATTGATAAGAATTGCATAAGACCCAGTGTGTCTCCCTGGGGGGAACCTGTCATCTTTGTTAAGAAGAAAGATGGAACTCTACGACTATGTATAGATTATCGTCAATTAAATAAAATGACTATCAAGAACAGATACCCGTTACCTCACATAGCTGATAATATGTTTGATCAACTACATGGAGCCACGATGTTTTCAAAGATCGATTTACGGTCTGGATACCACCAGGTCCAAATCAAATATGAAGACATCTTTAAAACATCCTTTAGAACTCGATATGGACATTACAAGTTTGCCATTATTCCCTTCGGGCTTACTAATGCTCCAGCTGTTTTTATGTGTTTGATGAATAATGTAATGCACAAATATCTGGATAAATTTGTGGTCGTATTTATTGACGACATCTTAATTTACTCAAAATCTGAGGAAGAACATAAAGAACACTTAAAAATTGTCTTGCAAGAGTTACGAGAGCATCAACTTTTTGCGAAATTTAGTAAATGTGACTTCTTTAAAGATAAAATCCAGTATTTAGGTCATGTGGTGACTAAAGAAGGAATTTCGGTTGACCCCGAAAAAATAAAGGCAATCGAAGATTGGTCAATCCTAAAAGATGTAACTGACGTCTGATAATTCATGGGGATTACTTGTTATTACCGGAGGTTCATCGAAGAGTTTTCAAGAATTGCAAATCCTATAACCTTTTTGCAGAAAAAGAGAAAAAAAATCGATTGGAATCAGAAGTGTGAAAACAGTTTTAAAAAGGTAAAAACATTATTGACCACCGCACCAATTTTAAGAATTGTTGACCCTAATAAAGATTTTATAGTATGTACTGACGCATGCAATGACAGTTTAAGTGGAATATTAACTCAGGAAGGACATGTCATTGCTTATGAGTCTAGGAAATTGAAGATTCATGAGAAAAATTATGCGACCTATTACTTAAAATTAGTTGTTGTCATACATGCCTATGACTTAAAATTAGTTGTTGTCATACATGCCTTAAAGGTGTGGTGTCATCATTTAATTGAAAGGAAGTTTATATTAATGACGGATAATAAAGGATTGAAAAACCTGTTAGATCAACCTAACTTGAATGCTAGGTGGCTAGCTTTTCTAAGTGAATATGATTTTGAAATTCAACATATTAAAGGAAAGGAGAATAAGGTTGTTGATGCATTAAGTAGAAATGCAAAGCTGAATTTTACAGCAGCCATCATCACTTATACAACAGACTTGGAAGAACAACTTGAAGCTAGAATAAAACAAGATGAAAATTACCGAAAATTACAAGCAAAAGTAAAAGAGAATTTAATACAAAGTCTAAGTACAGGGTACAACTTGAATGAAAAAAGATTATTACTGTATAAATACAGATTATACGTACCTAATGTACCTAAGATTAAACTGTTAATTTTAAACGAAATTCATAAAACTCCTTATTCAAGGCATCCAGGTTACTAGAAAACTATAACCATGCTAAGAAAATATTATTTCTAGCCAAACATGAAAAATGAACTGGCAAAATATATTGCTAGATGCTTCGAATGTCAGCAAGTAAGAACTGAACATCAGCATCCAGCTGGGCTACTTCAGCCATTAGCTATTTCTAGCTGGAAATGGGAGATAATTAACCTTGATTTTGTTACAGGGTTACCTAGAAATCAAAACTTAAATGACTCAATAATGGTAGTGGTTGACAAATTGAGTAAAGCAGCCAATTTTATACCTGTAAAAACTACTTAAAAAGCTGCAAATATTGTTGATGTTTTCTTAAAACAAATTTTTCAGTTGCATGGAATACTAAAGGTGATAATTTCAGACTGAGACCCTAAATTTACAGGTAATTTTTTGAAATCTTTGTTTAAAGGATTAAATACTACGTTAAACTTTAGTACCTCTTTCCATCCTCAAATTGATGGACGGACTGAAAGAGTAAATCAGGTATTGGAGGATCTACTCAAAATGTATGTAAAGGAGAAGCCAAGTAAATGGGAAGATTATTTACACCTGGTAGAATTTGCTTACAATAATCATTTTTGGCAAGCAGCATAGAGAGACTTTTCCAGTTGGGAAGTCATATAAAGCACACAAACCACTTGAAATTGTGCACTCTGATATTTGTGGTCTGTTGGAGGAGCTAGTCAGTGAGCCGACTAGACTAGTTAACCGACTAATCAGAGATTAGGTCAGCCTCTAAAGGTTGTGTCAGTTGACCGAACCGATAAGTAGTTACTCATAACCGCTTTGTAATCATATATAATAGGTTGTTGATCCAGTTAAGAACTTGGTTCAGTTTTGTATATGTATGGACCCTCATGTGATTCTATACTATAATCTGTTGTTCTTCTATCTGTTTTGTCTCTATATGATTATATGATTCTATGTGTGTATTATTGGTAACCTTATGTGATCTGTGAGATTACAAAATTGGTTTCCTTGTCGGTAGTACATATACGGATGACATGACCATACGTGGAAGATATTAGAGCAAGATATTAAGAATTGGTGGGAGCATAAGATCGCAAACTACTTGCAGAATTACGTGAGAAGAAACAAACTGGCCATTCCTTAGGTGAAGGAGAAATTCTTCACCGAAACACATGAGAAATTTGTAGAATCGGTGCCCCGATTATTGAAAAAACTATTAGATGAAGCCAAAAGCAAGTAAAGACCAATAAATACTTCAAAAACTGATCCAAGGAGGTCGAACAAACCTGTCGAAGTGGTTTGACAAAATCGCTGACGAATTCTATCAAGAACAAGCAATAGAGGAGAGAGTTTCAGTTGAAAGTATTAAAAAATGATTCTATACTGACATCACTGAGCAATTCTTTTTTTCACTACCGACCCTTTTGTTCAAATATATGATCAATAGAGGAGTAGGTCACATAGTTGAACCTCGTCCATCACTCATCGAACCGCCTACAAACACTAACTAGGCGGGAAAGCAGAAAGCATGGGAAAGATTTATTGCAAAAAGGGAGTGAGAGTATTTCTTGAACAAATAGATCGAACTGTCCGAGCTTACTAAAGCGTTGGGTAGGCTATGGGGGGGTAGCTAGCGATGTGCCGGGGCAGATTAAAATGATTCTAGTCAACCTAAGAAAATACCATCACCAACAATGAAAATTCGACCTAAGAAGGATATTGAGCGGACAGTGACTCATAAAGGTGCATCAGACCTACAAAAGATAGAAAGGGAGAAGAGGAAGAAAAGAAGGGAAGAGATACGAGAGCAAGCTATAGTGCTCCAAAGAAGAATGGTTGCTAGGGTGACAGAGCATCAGGAAAATCCGCCACAGTCAAGTCATGACCGATAGGAAGAAGGCATAGATGAAGAGGTGTCTCCAATGGAAGAAGATTTTTGGATAGAGCAGCGAGAAGCTCTCCAACTAGAAATACCCCAGGAGGTAAGACCTCTGTCTCCGATAAATCTGAGTACCCGAATGCAGGCCATTATCTAGGAGGACCTTAGACTAAGAGCTGGTGAATTCAGTATATGGATCTGACTAGACAACGACGTAAATGATGACAATCATTTAGTGATCCATCGACCGGAGGAAGGAAACTGGGTTACACTTCAGGCATACCCTTCCAACTGAAGCATCCACTTATTCTACCCTGGACATGAAGGAGAAACCCCCCTGCCAAACACAGCTTTACAAAACACTGACCAGTCGGATTCATGGGCACAACAATGCATTTGGACATCGACAGAAGAAGTCAAAACTGACTGACAAGTTGTAGAAACAGAAGCGACAAACAAAACATCTGACGAAAACGAAAACTCCGTCAAGACTAGATGCGGATAGAGAGATACAGGAAATATCCCACTACCCCCACCACCACCCCCGCCACTACCACCTCCTGAAGGAGAAGTCGACGCCGACATGGGGCACGATTCAGCACACATTCCCCTCTATGAGGGCGATGAAGGCACCAGGCGACATTGGTTCATCTGCGAGTCGACATGGGAGGCCAATCAAGTTACAAATGAGGATAGACAAATGGTGCAGTTCGTAGGTGCGCTATGAAAAAGAGCATTTACTTGGTATATGACCTATACCGAAAGAACACCTAATGCATCTAAAGCAGAGATCAAGCAGAAATTTTTGTCCTTCTTCAAAACACCAGATGCAGAGCATTTGGAAGCGAAAAAACTCAAGTCTACAGTTTAGAAACCAACAGAAACCGTCTGGGACTACGAAAAAAGATGGAAAGACCTCTTGATCCAAATAGACTATGTTATTGATGAACAATTATTGATTCAAATGTTTCTTGTAGGACTGTCCCAAAAGATCCGACAGCACATAAGCTTTGATACATTTAAAACAGATGAAGAAGCATTAACAAAAGATTTGCAGATCGAGATGGACGAGGACTACCCAACATACACTGCAGTCGACACACAAATTGAAGAACAGTTGTAAATCATGTAGAAATCCTTGCGAGAACTGAACCTCAAGGGTCACGAGACTTGGTGTACAAAATGTTCTATAGCCGGCCACACCAAAGATAATTGTCGACAGGATGTAAGTCGACAAGACGTCCTTTTGTTTAGACAAAATGTTTCTGTGATATTTGTCAGGAGCATGGAGATCATACGCCGAAATATTTCCCATACAACATGAAGAATGTCAAAACTTCTTGGTGTGCAATCTATGAAGTTAAGAGTCACGCGACAACCGACTGCCACTTAAATCTAAAAAACCAACAAAACTATCAGGTAGTCTACCAAACAAACATCGTGGCCCAGAACAATGTAATACCTCAAACGAACAAAACGTACCAAACAATCAAAAATATGAAGGCCATAGATACAAACGTCAGTTCGAAAACCGTCGAGGAGAATTTGGAAGTCGAGGGCGACTCTCTGGAAATTGTGACAATCGACCACAACGATCAATTCAATGCTTCACATGCTATAAAGAAGGACGATGGTATGCGAACTGTCCATATAAAGAAAGAACCGACCTAAAATTATGTACTAGCTATGGTGTGGGCGAACACTCATTGGAATATTGTACCACCATACTTGAAAAAATTAATCAAAAGAAGAATGTTGATGTCTTTTCTTGTGTTCAAAAAAGTGATATAATTCACACAAAGAACCTACACATAGTGACTAGACAAGGAACAAAAATTGGAGGTGGAAATACAAGAATAAGCAAGATTAAAGATAAAAGTGAATATCCTAACCCTATAAAGCAAAAATAATTATATAACGATGCATCGAGCATGTTTCAAGAATTTGCTAGACAAGAAGATGTTGATGACAATTTGCAGAACACACTTGACAAACTATTAAACCTAATACATAAAGATAATTATGGGGGAACAATTCATTGACATACTACATAATATTAAAAACAAAAATAAAATAGATAAACAGACTAAGAGTATATGCAGCTTAAATAAAAAAGATAAGAATGATGTCGACCCACTTGTCGATCTCGAAATAGAATTTTACCATGTTCGACAAGTCGTTCTCGAATTTGGATCCCAAGTAAATATCATGATGAAAGATACATGGGAACAGTTGAGTAGGCTCTGGCTGAATGAATTAAGTATACATTTAAAGATGGTCGACCAAGGACTGATCGAACCCATTAGGGTTTGGATAAATGTCGATACAATGATAAAAGGAATTTCGACAAAATTCTATTTCGAGATCATTAACCCTAAGGAAGGATCCAGCTCCTTCCCAGCCCTGGTAGGACAACCATGGGGCCGGAAAATGAAGGCATCCATCTCATTGGACAAGGAAAGAATAAAACTAAAAGGGAATGGACAGAAAGTGATTGTCCCCATTCATCCTTCACAAGGAGAACCTTGGACTGAACCTATTGATGAATAATTCGATGTTCGACAACTCTACCAGATTCAAAACAATGAAGATTATATTGAACCTAATCATTATGGAGAACTTCATCTAGGGAACCAGGACTCGGTTGGATATAACTCAGATGCAAAATTGTGTGATTGGGAAATTGAAAACTATGAAACACAAGCAAGGGATTGTTGGACTATTTAAGCTATCCAGAAGAAACCAACTCAACAATGCTTTTCCATATCGACTATTCCAAAAATATTTGAAAAGAAAATAAGGGAGTATCCCTCTTTGACACTAATAAAACTAGATAACAAACAAAATCTTCAGTATAAAGAAAGAGAATCGCTAATTCTCCATGTAGAACAAGTCTCTAAGAACTTAGGTGAACATGGCTGACTTCAAATCCTGGTTAAAACGTTTACAGGAAAAGTTGATCGATGCTGGGACACCCATCAGTCAAGACTGCAAATGTGGACAACAGCTTCGACTTTCTTTGTAGAAATGTTCGGAGGAAGGAAGCTAAAAAAACAGGCACAAATACATGTCTTCACCCAAGGACAAAATCCATAAAATCATATAAGAGTATGTGAAAAAGAATGGAGAACACTTGGTTACAAAGATGAGCGTATATTGCCACACTTGTTTTCCTCGACATCAAATGACCTACCTAACAAATGGTATAAAATGGAATAAGCATGAGGTGAAACATTTCTATGGAATGAACTTAGAGAAAATTTCATTAAGGACTTTAGCTTTATACCGGAAGACGAAAAATTAGTTGAAGCTACTAAACAAATAAAAACATTTATATAACCAACTACTAACAAGTCGACACAAAATAAAAGCCGACCAAATGCAGCATGCCATAACATCCGATCTAACAAAATATCTCAGTTAATGAGACTCCAATTGGAAAACAAACATACACATGGGAAAAGCTTTCAGTGGAAATATGATCACCCGGAGACGATCAAACCAGTTAAAACGATACTCAAAATCAAATCAACCGACAAAGTCGGTACCGATCGGATGATGGCAGCAGACTCTTTCCAGCAACATTTTTGTAGTTCAAAGAAGGTAGTCGACAGATTAACGAAAGTAAAGCGCCAAAATGGATGGACACGAAAGTAAAAACTAAAGAAATCAACATTTCTAATGATAACAGACCAAAAATGGCAAGAATTGGCGATTATTGGAGCGAAGAAAAAACTACAGAAATCGTTGACCTATTAAAGGAATTCAAAGATGTATTTGCGTGAGATTACAAAGACTTAAAAGGATTAGTAGCAGAAATGGGTGAGATTAAGATAGACATCAAACCTGATGCCCGACCTATCAAGAAAAGACCTTACAAATTGACACATATATATAAAGAAATAGTCAAAAAAGAGATCGACAATATGTTGACAGCTCGAATTATTTACCCCATCGACCAATGGTCATCCAACTAAAAAAGCACAACCCGACAAAACTACGAATCTGTGTCGACTTCCGAGAGTTAAACAAAGTTACCCTAACAGACCCATTTCCGACTCCATACGTCGATGAGATCTTAAATGAAGTCGCAGTAGATGAATTTCACTCATTTACAGATGGATTCTCAGGATATAATCAGGTGTCAATAGCCAAGGAAGATCAGAAAAAGACAACCTTCGCATGTGAATTTGGCTCATTTGCTTACAGAGTGATGCCATTCGGTCTTAAGAATGCACCTGCAGTGTTTTCAACAATAGTTGTAAAAACATTTCAAGAATACATTTATAAAACAATGGTAGTATACTTCGATGATTGGACGATCTATTCCATGCTGAAAGACAATTGTAAATGGTTAAGGCTTATGCTGGAAAGATGCCAATAAATTTAGTTATCTCTCAATATAAAAAAATGCATCTTCTTAACCCCTATAGGAATCCTACTAGGTAATATTGTATGCAAGGAAGGTATCAAGGTCGATTTTGCTAGAATAAGAATTATCCTCGACTTAAAGCCACCGGTTAATCCAAAATAGTTCAGAGTACTATTGGGTCATACAGGGTATTACAAAAAATTCATCCAACACTACTCAGATATGACTTACCCATTGGAAGAATTGTTAAGAGAAGATCAAGAGTTCGATTGGATAGAAGAATGTGATACATCTTTTGACACATTAAAAAGAAAACTAGTCGAAGCACCCATTCTTAGATTTCTAAACTGGTCGATCAAATTCCATGTGCATATTGACGCTTCAGGCCTAGCAATAGGTGCAATTTTGACACAACCTGGGGAAGACGGAATGGATTATCCAATCATATACAACAGCAAAAAATTAAACAAGGCAGGACACAATTACTCAACGACAGAAAGGGAGGCATTAGGTATGGTCTTTGCACTTCAAAAGTATCGACATTACCTACTAGCTAACCCCTTCATATTCTATACCAATCACCAAGCACTAAAATACCTCATCAACAAACCTTTGCACCACGGGAGAATCTATCGTTGGCTATTGTTGTTCTAAGAATTTCAATTCGAAGTGGTAGTTCGACCAGGATGATTGAATGTCGGACCTGACCACTTGTCAAGAATTAACACAGGGGAGGAGCCAACAGGGGTCGAAGATGACCTGTCGAATGCACACTTATTCCGAATAGAAGCTATTCCTGTAGAATTAGAAGAAATAGCACAATTCTTGGATAATGGTCAAGCACCGGATGGAATGATCATGAAAAAGAAACAAGTTTTAGCCATGAAATCTGCACCATATAGTCTCATTAATGGATTCTTATATAAAATGGGTTTGGATGAAGTACTCCATCGATGTCTGTTAGAACATGAACGAGAAAACATTATGCATAAAGCACACCATGGACCGGCAGGAGGACAGTTTCAGTTGGATACAACTACCAAGAAAATCCAACAGTCAGGGCTATGGTGGTCGACACCGTACAAGGACTGTAAAAAATTTATTGGAAAATGTGATCGTTTCCAACGTCTAGGTCGACCGTTACCTAGTACGAAGATGCCTTTGATATCAGTAACCCAAGTTTAACATTCGAAATTTGGGCCATCGACTTCATAGGACCATTCCCAGTGCCAACAAAAAGAACAGGTGCAAGGTACATCATAACAGCAGTAGAATATGTCAGTAAATGGGCAAAAGCAAAACCTATCGACACCTGCTCTAGTGAGGTAGCTTCCAAATTCATATACAAAAATATCATTACGAGATTTGGCTTCCCTCTAACCTTAATCATTCTTCAAGGGTCACACTTCATCAATAAAAAAATCAAAGCACTAACATAACAGTTCAAAATTTACCACCAATGAAGCACAGCCTATCATCCTCATTCGAACAATGCAATAGAAGCATTCAACAAAACAATGACAAGGGGTCTAACAAAAATCTACAATACCGAAAAAATGACTGGGATGAGAAAATCCCTACAGTATTATGGGTGTACAGAACAACATATAAATGTTCGACCGATCAAACGCCCTTTCGACTAGTCTATGGCTAAGAAGCAGACGTTCCTTTACATTTTCGACAACATACACCGATGATATCGACATCTTGCATATCAATGTCGAAGAAGCAAGAAAGGACCGACTAATGCAATTAGCCAAACTAGAAGAACATTGACTGCTTTCTATACACCACCAAGAAATTCAGAAGCAACAACAGAAGGCTTGGCACGACCAAAAAATCGAAAATAAGAATTTTTTTGGTCGGAGACCTTGCATTCCTATACAATAGTCGGGTGAAAGGAAAACCTAAAAATTACACACATAATGGATGGGACCTTACATTGTCTAAGAAATCAATGCCAATGAATCAGTTCGACTGAGAACATTACAGGACACAGTATTTTGGAAACTGGCAAACGGTGCCCGACTATAACGGTACCAAAACTGAAAAAGTTGAAGAAATTAAAAAAAAATTAAAAGAGAAACAGTTATCATAACTGTTAGAAAAATCTATAAAAACCAAAAAGAAAAACTAGAACCCAAAAAGAATCAAAGGAAAACCAAAATGAATCTTGACAGACTTAGTAGACCACCATTTGACAATAATCAACATTTTCACCATCGACATACCACAGATCGACCATACCATCGACATCGACAAGAGGATCAAAACGTCAGGTCAACCCATCATGACTACAGTCAGAAGGAGCGCTGAAACCAGAGCACATTAAATCATCCTTCATTAGAGCGTCCATTGCCATCAAATCTACCATTAATAGCATCATTGACAAGATCGCCATCTGCTCCGCCTATAAATACTATGCCAGACGAAGATCCCATGTTTTTTCACCAAGATTAAAAGCGACAGAATTACCAAACCCCCGTGAGCAAATCAACTAAGAAGAAATTCGAACTGGAAACTGACAAAATGGCCCCAAAACAAACCAGAGCCATGAAATCCAAAGTAAAAGAGTTGGAATACGTCATAAGTCCACTAGTGAAATGGTTATGAAACATTAAAAACATGAAAGTGCAAGAAGTTTCATGGGAGCGACACTGGGCAGAAATCAAAACATGGGCTTACCAGGGTAAGTCAAGGATGACAGAGGAAGCAGAAAAGGTAAACCATAGCACCATTATGAATTTTCTGAATGCACCTCTCATGGCATGTTTTGGAGGAACAAAGGAAGATAATGTCAAATTCATCATCATCCGGTACCACAATGGGAAGTTCTACTTCGATAAACCAGTGGAAATATCAGCCGAAACCATGTACAAACTTACTGGGCTGTCCAACAAATGAGACCCTGTTCCTGTAGGAATCAAAGAAGGATTGGTATAAAAACTTACGAGAACACCAATAGGGAAAAACTCAAAAGGGTTAATTGTCGGGAAGATCCAAGCCACCACACCCAAAATAGTGGCCAAAATCGTATCCACAGGCCTGCCTGTCACAGGACACGGCTGCAATTTGAAGCTCGACATGCTGAAAGATGTCAACTACATAGAAAACAGAGGAAACATATATTGTTGGGCTCAATATATGGCCAACATGCTCAAATCTAACTACAAGAAGTGCCAGGAATCAGGTGCAATAATCATATTCCCATCACTCTTAATATGGATAGCTATTTACCACCTATGTCCAGTCGGGCATAAGACTTCTTGGAGCCAACCAGGTTTCATATGTGGTGCTTTAAGCCTTTTTCAATGGTTGGAACCCCACTAGAACAAGAAGAAGGAAAAGTGTTCCTGGAACACTGGTTTCAAAATCTTAAAGTCCAAACAGCCAGATGGAGGGTTCCTCAAAACATCTGAAGATTACTGCCTCCTACAGCACATATCCAACTAGAGCTGGACAACACAGCAGTATGGCATAAGCAAGGGTCTACAGCAAAGTAAAATCCACCTCGACTACTACCCAACAGTCGAAGAGATATTCACAGAGCTGGCCAGGCAATCCAACACCAACATCACCATACCAGAGGCTTCAAAAGCAAGTAATCAACTCATTATAGAACCATTGACCGACCAGGAGAAGGAGGAAACTATGAAGTCAACCTTCATATTATTACTTTCACTTCGGAAGAATGTCCGATAGAAGAGGAAAACCCCCTTCAAATTGAAAATGTACCGACTGAACAATAGATTGTCACACCGACAGAACAAAGCATTACCGTCCTGACTTAACAGCAGGAGAAAGAAGAAGAGCAGATAGAGAAATAAATTCAATCAAACAACCCAGAATATGCCATGACAAAGGAAAATTTGAAAAAAATAGCTAAGGAAATATCAACTTCAAGGAAAAAGAAAGGAACTCAGGAAAAAGGGAAGGGGAAGCACAAACTCATCTTATCAAAGGAGTCAAAAGATGAGGAAGAACTACTTGCTACTGCTGTCGACATTTTGGAGGATGCTGCAATAAACAAGGTATCCGTCGAGACCCAATTCAAGTAGTTTGTCAAATCAGGAGCAAAGCAACGCAGGCTTAAAAAGGTAAGAACTGCTACCCAACCCGAAATAAATCCTATCGATTTAACTCCAGACTCACCAAGACCTTCTCCGACTAGAATAACACCAGATTCAACCATGGCCATATCACCAATTTACAACGAAATTATCCTCAGAACCCTTAAGGAAAAAAATGATAAAGATGTTGAACTTTAGCAATTTATCAACAAACTGCCAAATCTATTCCTTGAATCCTAGCAGATCACCACCACCCATAAACTTGTTGAGTCAATCTCTGCCCGACAAAGTCTCACTCCACGAACTGACCAAGTTTCACCACCACCAAAAGTTGTGGGACTTATAAAATCATCATTCATTCGCAACCCAAACTTCATCATTTACACCAACCCTCCAAAACCTTCCAGTCAATGAGGCAGATAGGGGATTACTTTCCCTCGAAGGTAATAATCAAGTAGCACTAGATGCAGAAATTGACAACCTCATGGAAGCTGAAGAAATCGACAACCTTGTAGACCTACAACAGGAAGTCGAAAAACCCATGCTGACAAGTCATTTTCCAACCACCCCTCTAACTCCAAACCATTCACCATCACCGTCACCACCACCACCACCAGATTCTCCTCATAATCCAGAACCACCATTGGAAGCACAAACAACCACAAACCCCATTCAGGAAACCCAACAAGCTAATCCTACCACAACAGAAGTTCTTTCGACTGAGAATTCATTGACTGAAGAGCACCAAACACCACAACAGTAGCCAACATTAGTACCAATAGGATCAATAGTGGTCCATAAGTCTAAACATAAGAGCAAAAGAAAATAAAAGAAGAAAAAAGAACAATAGCAGAAACAACAGGCACCGACAGCTATCCACCTTCATCAACTAGGGTCGACTTTTATAGTCGACACATTAGAACTTAGAGATGGAGAACTAAATCAGCTATTGGGAGCACTAACTAAAGAAGCTGCAACAAGAAATAAAAGCCGAAAAGAACAGATAGACAAACTGCAAGAAGAACAAGTCACATTCTTAACCAAATGCAAGAACTTGACTCATACAATTGTACCAGGAGCAAATGAGACCGACACTGACAAACCACTAGAGAGAGCTTACTAGTTGCTGGAAAGTGTCGTGTCGAACCTTCAAGCACAAATATAGACCAAGAAAGAAGAGAAAAAAGAAGAAACATCTATGTTATTAAGACAACAGTACACAACATTTTCAGAAGCACACAAGGTACTCCAAGAACATCTGGAGGAATCAGCTATTACAGAAGAAGTACTGCGCAATTTATACACCCATTATGGCCAAGTATTTTAACAGGCTTGAGAAACCCACGAACATATCAAGACACTAGAGAATCAATAGGGCCTTGACAAAGCAATGCAGAGCACAATACAACATCAGATTGTATTGGAAACAACGAAACTAGAGAAGTTAGAGAAATAAGCTCATTAGTGGGTAAACCAAGCTCTTTCCAGCATCGACAAACTGGACACAATCCGTCCACAAATGAAAATATTGATGGACACAACAGATGAAAAAACCCAATTTTTAGGGCCCGACATGAATAATATTATATAGCTCTCAATTCAGGAGAAAATGGCGACTCTATCTAGCATTACAACCTTGACCATAGACATCCATAAAGCTCTCCGCAGTTGGGCAAATTTTCAACACCAACTAGCCATTTTAGCAAAATCCATAATCGAAGTATGTGTATAGAGAAAACCATCTATTATACCGTAGAGCCCATGAAGACATAACAATGCAAAGGAAGCTACTCGAGCCAGAGTTTTGTACCTCCCATGTTTATTCAGGATGAAGAAAGATTTTGTTCTTGGGGGAGATGTTGGGGGAGCTAGTTGGTGAGTCGACTAGTTAACCGACTAATCGGAGATCAAGTCGGCCTCCAAAGGTCATGTCGGTTGACCAAACCGACAAGTAGTTACTCATAACCATTTTGTAATCATATATAATAGGCTGTTGAGCCAGTTAACAACTTGGTTTAGTTTTGTATATGTATGGACCCTCATGTGATTCTATAATATAATCTGATATTCTTTTATCTGTTCTTGTATCTAGTCTATGTATGATTATATGATTCTATGTGTGTATTATTGGTAACCTTATGTGATCTGTGAGATTACAACATGGTCCAATGCAGACATCATCCATTGGTGGCTGCAATTATTTTCTAAATTTTATTGATGACTACTCAAGAAAAAGATGGGTATATTTTCTAAAACATAAATTTGATGCATTTGGTTATTTTCAGCAGTTCAAGGCACTCGTGGAGAACCAGAGTGGACACTACATCAAGATATTAAGTACCGACAGAGGAGGTGAATATGTTTCAAATGAATTTCTAAATTTTTGTAAGACCCATGGCATACAAAATCAATTCACTGCACGGTATACACCTCAGCAGAACTGTGTTGCCGAAAGAAAGAATAGAACCATTATGGAGATGGCACGCAGCATGTTGGCAACCAAGCATTTTCCAAATGAATATTGGGGTGAAGAAGTCGCAACTGTTGTATACATTATGAACCGGTGTCTGACAAAGAGTGTGAATAACAAAGTTCCTCAAGAAGCATGGATAGGTATGAATCATAGTGTTTCTCATTTAAAAAATTTTGGTTATGTTGCATATTCTCGTGTTCCAGATGAGCTGAGAAAGAAGCTAGACAACAAGGCACATAAATGTATTTTTGTTGGATACTCTAAAGAAACAAAAGCATACAAGTTTTATGATCTTGTCGCAAGTGATAATCAGTCAAGATGTTCAATTTATCGGGAATGAATCATGGGATGGAATTGTCGACACAAATGTCAAGATTGTGTCAAATGTTGACAATGATGACATGGAGGAGGAAGTGGTTCAAACACCACATGTCAACTGGTCGCAGAAGATGTCGAAGAAGAAGTATGGGCTCAAGCCATGGATGAAGAAATAGAATGTATTGAGAAGAATTAGACATGGGCGCTGGTAGATGTACCAAAAGATAAATATGTAATCAGCGTCAAATGGATTTACAAGACCAAGCAAGACACTGATGGGAATGTGCAGAATCACAAAGCAAGAATGGTAGCAAGAGGGTTCGCACAACAACCCGGCATAGACTTCAATGAAATGTTTGCACCTGTTGCACGCATGGATACTGTCATAACAGTCTTGGCCATTTTTGCACAAAACAAATGGCGAGTGATTCCATGAAGGTGGGTAACACTTTTTGGCCAAATTTGGCAATGAAAACCTGATTTTTTACTCATGTGCTAGATAGAAGCCCTCGAAACGCATATATGCCATGTGAATTTCGACTTGTAATAAAAAAACAAATTGTAGAATATTATGTTGCCTTCCTTCCCAATGATATTTTTTTTTAAATATTCCGATGTCATTTAATGTGTGAAATTTTATCATTTAATGAACTATGTGGCCTTTAAAATTTGAGGAAGTTAATAAGTGGCTCGTGTCCATCCCCAATAATTCAATCTTACATTAATAATTTAAAAATATATATATATACGAGCTTGATATACATAAAATGCACTGTGGTCTACATATTTTTTTGTTAATTTATTTCACAATATACAATTATTTATTATTTTTCGAAAGTGACCACATTTGATTTCAGCATCATTTTATACACGTGTGTCCATCCTAACTTTTTTTTCACTGTTTTCAAAAATTGAAAAACCAAAGATACCCTTTTGAAGACAACACGTCGATGTGTATTTTTTACCCTGTGGATTTTTCTTTGAGCTACTTTGAAATTGTTGTTTGGTTTTCTAAGTGTAAGTTTTAGAAGCAATTAAAAAAAAAACCATATGAATGCCAAAATGCATGCATGATACCTCAATGGCTAGAGGATTCGGTGATGAATCTATCGGTATGAACTCCGCTCAATTGTGTGCCATGAATGACAGTGTTTACACCCCTAAAAGACACAGAGAAACATTGATTTTCCTGTAAGAGGGATAATTCTCTGTTTTCCCAGCCCTCGATCGAGCTTTTTAGCTCCCTTGATCGAGGTCTTAATTGAACCTCAATCGAGGGTTTACTAAACCCTCGATCGATGTTTTCAGAAACCCTCGATCGAGGTTCTATTAAATATTCGGAAAAAAAAATTTGTACATGACTACCAAGGTTTTATATGCACGCTCACCACCATGACTACCCTATCTAGAAGATTATGCCCATGTAGAACATTTTAGAAATGGGCTTCTAGGATCCAACTAAGAAAATGGACATAAGGAATTTCAACATCATTTGATTCGACCAACTCTGCAAATAATAAATATCTTAGAAATTTAAACAAAAAAACAATCATGACATTGCCAGCTTATTCTACTAATAGACCTTTCATCATTTTACTTGGAAACCAAAAGTCCCTAGTACAAATCGTCATGGGGCCAAGGGTTTGAGAAATGGATTGTTAAAAGCTTTTTAATGTTCATTAAACTACTTCAAAACACAAAACAGGGCTGGAATGGAGCAGCAGTGGGGGGCGGGAATTGAAGATCATAATTAGAGTTACAGAAATGTAGTGAAAGGTTTTAAATACTAAAAATACTTTGTTCCTTCGTATATAATTTTTAATTTTAAAAAACTACAATTAAGTGATATGACTTTGAAAACACTAAGTTTTATCTTAATCGTCCAGATCTATTCTGCCCTAGGCTCTGAGCTTTAAATATCTGGCCTGAGGATCTATATCGTAGGTATCAGATCGTAGTCCTGAGAATCCAGGTGAAGTGGACACAACTCGGCTAAGTTCATCTCATCAACTGAATTGCATGCATCATTGCCATAGTATTATTTTGCATTGAACCAAGGAGAGCAATGATGCATGCCATTCAGTTGATGAGCTGAACGTAGGCGAGTTGTATCCATTCGTCCTGGATTATCAGGACTACGTTACGATACCTACGATATATATCCTCGGGTCAGATATTTAAAGCACAGAGCCCAGGGCGGAATAGATAAGGACGATTAAGATAAAAATTAGTGTTAAATTCATAGTCATATCACATAATTGTAGTTTTTTAAAATTAAAAATTATATACAAGGGAGCAAAGTATTTTTAGTACCTTTAGAGAGATGAAAATGTGAGCATGAAAAAAAAAATATGACCTCATTTCCTTTAGATCTATCAATGTCCATTGTTTACTTTTCAAAATTGTTATTGTGTCACACATTTGCAATTAATCTTGCTAATAAATTATTGAATGACATTATAATTTACATCAATAACATGTGACTAATTGTTTTGGTGTTTCATAATGCTAAGAGTGGAGGAAAATAAATAAAAGAAAATGTGTTATGGCGACTGTGGGATCCGGAAAAAAAAAAGTATGGAAACCAAACATGATACTAATTCTCATTTCGACAAGAATTGAAAATGTTCAATGACATGAATTCAAATGGGGATTCAAAATACAAGGTGTCCAACCATCTTTTGGAAGACTTCATTAAATGAAAATTTGCATGATGCATATGAAAATACAATGTCAAGATCAAGCTATGAGTTCGATCAAGGTCTCTAACACCATTGATCGAACGAGTTAGAGAAAATCTCGATTGAGCTAGCAGCTTAACCGAGTTTTTCAAAACTTTAACTAAAAACATATTCGAGTGTGCACACGAACATGGACACCCAAATATAATTAAAATAAAACATAGAATTATATGATAATAAAATTTAATAAAACATAATCTTGACTATAAGAATGATACTTGAGGGTAATAGTACATACATTGACGAAAAAACAAGTAAACGCATTACTACTGTCACTTCCCCTGGATTAATGTATAGATATTAGTTGTAGAGTAATTGGAGTTATAGATGTGATTGATTGGAATCATAGATGTGATTAATCACATCTATAACCCGATTACTCTGTGACTAATATCTATCAAAGGAAGTCCATATCCATATCCAATTAAATGATGGGCATGTTGCCTATTTATAGGCAATTAAAGATGCTCGATCGAGGTCTACTTTAACCCTCGATCGAGTTTTTTTTAACCCTCGATCAAGGTTTTAAACCATCGACCGAGGGTTTACAAAAATCTTGATTGAGCGTTTAACAGAACCTTGATCGAGCGCTTTATAAACTCTCGATCGAGCTGTTAAGATCTCGATCAAGGGTTTATTAAAAGCTCGATCGAGGTATGTTTTTCCATTTTTTTCTGAATTCGTGTTGCCAAAAAATGTAACCCACCTCCGTGGATGCACCCATGGCTTGTTTATCAAATGGATGTTAAGTCAGCATTTTTGAATGACTATCTAGAAGAGGAAGTATATGTGGAACAACCACAATGCTATGAAGTTCCAGGTCAAGAGCATAAAGTGTACAGGCTAAAAAAGGCACTCTATGGTTTGAAGAAAGCTCCTAGAGCTTGGTACAATCGGATTAATTCAGATCTCACTGAAAATGGATCTCACAGAAGTGAAAGTGAACCAACTTTGTACACCAAAGTGAATGAGAAAGGTAAGATGCTAATTGTCTACTTGTATGTAGATGATTTAATATTTACTGGTGACTTTGGCATAGAAGAATTTAAATCAGTCATGGAAAGTGAATTTGAAATGATTGATCTGGGGCTTATGAAGTTTTTCTGGGCATTGAAGTTCAGCAGTCTGAAAGTGGTATATTTATATCACAGTCTAAATATGCAAGTGAAGTTTTGAAAAGATTAATATGTCTAATTGCAAGCCAACCCCAAGACCAGTAATAACGGGTTTAAAATTGAGCAAGGATGATGATGGATCAACTGTAGATCCTACGTTGTTTAAAAGACTTGTTGGTAGCCTTATGTATTTAACAGCAACAAGACCGGACATCATGTATGGAGCAAGTCTGATCTCAATATTCATGGAGTCACCAAAGACTCTCATTGGAAAGCAGGTAAAATAATTATGAGGTATGTAAGTGGCACAATAGGCCTTGGCATTATGTATTCAACCTCAGAAAATTTTAAACTCATTGGATACAATGACAGTGACAATGGAGGCAACATAGATGACAGGAAAAGCACATCTGGGTACACATTTCATTTTGGTACAGGTGTTGTTTCGTGGGATTTAAATAAACAACCCATAGTAACTATGTCTTCAACAGAAGCAGAGTATGTTGCAGTGACAAGTGTTGCATGTCAAGTTGTCTGGATGCGGAGAATGTTAAAATACTTGTCGCAAAACCAGCAAAAACCGACATCCATCTTTTGCGACAACAATTCAGTCATAGCATTATCAAAGAATCATGTGTTTCATAAGAAAACCAAGCACATCAACACAAGGTTTCATTTCATAAGAAAGTTGGTGAACAACAAAGAAATTTAAACTTGACCTCTATGAATTTCCAATCTCTACTTAATTGGTGAGAGCACTACCTGTGCGTGTGGTGGCTTCCAATATCGACTTAATTGGAGAGAGCACAACCTGTGCAGATAGAGTTTCTCATTTTTCCAAGAAATACAATTTAACTCCAGGCGTTTTTATCTTTTGCCTTGGAGATACCTCGGTCACCACAAAACCAAACCAGTTTTGGGGATCTATTCATGTGGTAAAATGTTGCACCGTCCAGGTTTAAAGATTTGTTTAGGACTTAAAAGTTGTACAAGTATAAAATAAAATTGGTTTTCTCAAAGAAATTTTTATAGGAGCTTAGCCTTATTTAAAAGGAGAGATAATGATCAGTCATTTAAAATTAAAAATCAATTCAAACGGGTAAACAAATGACATTGTATTTCAATAGGGATATATTATTAAGTTTTTGGTTTCTTAGGTATTTTAGTTAGGGCCAAATTCTAATAGTATTCGGTAAACAAATGGCATTTTATTTTAATAGAGATATGGGCACTCGCACGAAGTTGGTTCCACTTTTTAGTGCCACTTAAGAAATTGGAAACGCACCTCCAAAGTGTAAATCGGGAACGCATATGCGTTATTGATGATACGTTCGGAATAACTCGAGCCCAAACACAACGCTAAGGTTAGTAAGGAAGTATTGCATATGCGATATATCGCATATGCGTTCTATAAAAGTTAAATATCGCATATGCGATATATCCGATATGTGTTCTGTAAAAGTTAAATATCGCATATGCGATATGGATACAATGATTTTTAATTAACGGGCAGTTTTTACATGATCTCCAAAACGTATATGCGATATATCGCATATGCAATTTAGTGCTCACTAAATATGCAACTTCACTGATCTATGCTTATCAAATATTAAAATATTAAATATCAAATGCATATCAAACTTGGACTGAAATATGTTAAACTTCTATAACCTTACAATGGACCCCATACCAATGGTTAAGACCTCCAAACCTATTCTTGGACCATGGTAGTGTCTATGATGATGATGAATATGGTGGTGATTATAATGATAATGATGATGATGATGATGATAATGATGATGATGAGGATGATGACTATGATGATGAGGATAAGGATGAGGAGGATGAGGAGGAGGAGGATGACTATGATGATGATGAGGATGAGGATGAGGGTGATAATGATGATGATGATAAGGATGATGATGATGATGATGATCACGATGACGATGATGATGATCAATGATGGTGATGATGAGGAGGAGGATGATGACTATGATGATGATGAGGAGGATGAGGGTGATGATGATGAGGATGATGAGGATGATGATGATGATGACAATGATGATGAACAATGATGGTGATGATAATGATGATAATGATGAGGATGAGGAGGATGATGAGGATGATGAGGATGAGGATGATGATGATGACGACAATGATGAGGAACAATGATGGTTGATGATGATGATGATGAACAGGATGATGATGATGAGAATGATGATGGTGATGATGATGATGATGATGATGATGAATATGGTGATGATGATGATGATGATGATGGTGAGGATGGTGATGAGGATGAGGATGATGATGATGATGATGACGATGACGATGATGACGATGATGATGAACAATGATGGTGATGAGGAGGAGGAGGAGGAGGATGACTATGATGATGATGACAAGGATGAGGGTGATAATGATGAGGAGGAGGAGGATGACTATGATGATGATGATGAGGACGAGGGTGGTGATGATGATGATGATGACCATGATGAGGATGAGGAGGATGAGGGTGGTGATGATGATGATGATGATGAGGATGATGATGCTGATGATGATGAGGAGGAGGAGGAGGAGGAGGAGGATGACCATGATGATGATGATGAGGATGAGGGTGATGATGATGATGATGATGAGGATGAGGATGATGATGATGATGATGATGAACAATGATGGTGATGAGGAGGACGAGGAGGATGATGACTATGATGATGATGATGAGGATGAGGGTGATGATGATGATGATGATGACCATGATGATGAGGATGAGGATGAGGGTGGTGATGATGATGATGATGATGAGGATGAGGATGATGATGATGACGATGATGATGAACAATGATGGTGATGATGAGGAGGAGGAGGATGACTATGATGATGATGATGAGGATGAGGGTGATGATGATGATGATGATGATGATGATGATGACCATGGTGATGATGAGGATGATGATGATGATGATGATGATGATGATGATGATGACAATGACGATGATGATGAACAATGATGGTGGTGATGATGAGGAGGAGGATGATGACTATGATGAGGATGATGAGGATGAGGATGACGGTGATGATGATGGTGATGAGGATGAGGATGATGATGATGATGACGATGACGATGATGATGAACAATGATGGTGATGATGACGACGATGATGATGAGGATGACAGTGATGATGATGATGATGATGATGATGATGATGATGATGACAATGACGACGATGATGAACAATGATGGTGATGATGATGATGATGATGACGATGATGATGACGATGATGATGACAACAATGATGAGGAACAATGATGATGATGATGATGATAGGTTTAGTTGAAACTTTGCTTTGATTTTATTTTCGAGAATTTGTAATGGAATGGTGATGAGGAGGAGGAGGAGGATGATGACAATGATTATGATGAGGATGATGACTATGATGATGATGAGGATGATGATGATGATGATGATGATGATGATCGCGATGACGATGATGATGAACAATTATGGTGATGATGATGATGATGATGATGATCACGATGATGATGATGATGATGATGATCACTATGACTATGGCTATGATGATGATTATGATAATGATGACGATGATAGTAATGAGATTTCCTCGGCTTACTATAAATACTAATTACTAAATCTTGAAAACCGTCGAAATATTTAATACATATAAACACTCATTACACTGATGGCCACACACTTGTTTGAAGATTCCTGGTACTAGATGATCTGTTCTACTCTATGGACTGTACATTTGCAGACATCGATGAACAGCCATCCACCCCTTATATCTCTCCCGTCTCCCCCTCATATATCTCCCATAACCATCCCTCCCTTCCCCTTATGTTTATCCTCCCTTCATCCCCCCCATATATGTCCCCTACCCATCCCTCCCTCCCATGATTCCCTCTACACCTTCCTCTCCCTCCTTTGACAGCCCCCCCTCTTAACAAACGTAATGTTGGGCCATGAGCCACCCCATAGACCGTCTGGATGGAATATTGGGAGTCTAAATGGTATTATAATGGGATAAGGATTCCATTACTCTTTTTTACTCTCTTACCAAATTAGTTAAGCAAAAATGCATATTCTTTATAGCTTATTCATATTGCATATGTACTATATCGCATATACGATATAACACATATGTGATATTAATAAGCTATAACACATATGCGTTTTTTTTAAATTAAAAAAAAAACGGCGGGAATAAGGTTTGTCATTATGTTCGAAAATAGCTTCAGACTACCGAACCTATTGGCTAGGACAAATAAACCAGGGCTATTGCTTGTCTTTTAGAACTCTATCAATATGCTCAATTTCGATGGCCTGTTTTACTATGACAGACACAATATTTTTTTATGAATATTTAGAATATTGTAGAGTAAGATCTTACGATTCTGAATATGTATTTTTTT
Organism: Pseudotsuga menziesii; assembly: GCA_001517045.1. Classification (NCBI taxonomy): domain Eukaryota; kingdom Viridiplantae; phylum Streptophyta; class Pinopsida; order Pinales; family Pinaceae; genus Pseudotsuga; species Pseudotsuga menziesii. The sequence continues at coordinate 78,148 of LPNX011187670.1, forward strand.
CCTTCAAAACTATGTTTTATTTATTTATTTATTATTTTTCTAAATGACACACGTCAATTTTAAAAAGTAGATACATTGATTGTTTTTTATATAACTTTTGATTTCCATCACCATTTCCCAAGAAAACTATATGGTGCACTAGACGAGAGCAAGCTCTACGATCTTATATATAGACATCAAGGATTTCATTAATTTTTGCCCCTAAAGTGTTGCACTCGCAAATAATGTTTTCATTTCAAGATTTTCTGACTTCAATAATTAATAATTCATGAAAAATTCTAAATAAATAGTGTTGCACTAGGCCCATATGTCCTTTATATGTCTGCAATATTTTATCCCAAATTGACATCATTTACCTGATATATTGTTGCACCCGCACAAACATATATGTTAAGATGTGCTAAAAATTTGAAACTCAATTTCACGGAAACTAATTTTATAATCATTTACACACATTTTGTCTGCATAAATACTATATATTATGGAAGTTGATTCAATTACCTATCTTTTGTCTTTTTACTTCATCTTCAAATAAGTTAGGGAAGTACCCCTAATTATCACCTAAAGTCAGAGTTTCCAGGTTTTTCCAATATTATGTGGCATCTAAAGTGTCTTTAAAGGAGTCCATGATTGTGCATCAGCCCATATATTTTTAAGTTTTTGGTTTTTAGGTATTTTAGCTAGGGTCAAATTCTAACGAGCATATATTCATTTTAACTAGTAAATATCCATTTTAACTTGAGTAGCATTGAGAGGATAAATTGTTGTTAACCCTAATATCTCCAATCATGTTTCTTGCAAGCACTTAATCATGTTTCTTGCAAGAACTTAAAGGGACACTATAATTTTAATTAGTAAATTTAGTTTTCCTCAACTGATTCTGACTTGGATTGACTTGAAAAGGAGTTGAGTTGGCTGCTAACTTGGTTTTACTCTTCCAAGTTTGGTTTAACTTGGCTGATTTTGAGTTAATTTGAAATGTAAATCTATGAGCACGGCTGAAGATAAACACTTGTTAAGAAACTAAAAGCACACAAAACTTAACCTACCTAATCCCTAAACCTACTTTCCTAAAACTTTCTTACCTCGTTTCATTTCTCAAAATTTGCATTTGCATTGTTTGGAGCTGAAGTGAACCCTAATTGGAATTATGTTGTTGAAATTGAGTTGGTGTTGATTTCATATTGGAATCCATATGTGATGTTATCTAATAATTTTCTAGAAGATAGTGATTGATGTTCCAAAATTCCACCTTGATGTCTGTTACATCCATGGTGCAAATTCCTTACACCAGAGTTCATCTTTTGTAAAATTGTCTCTTGATATGAGGTATATGCATTTTTGAGTTTTCCATGAAGCACTAATATTTATGGAGAAATGAAGCTTTGAGTGGTGTTTCAGTCTTTCAATCTTAGTGGTAGAAAAAATTATTTGATTCCATATTTATGTCACATGGAGATGTAAAATTATAACACAAAACATATTGTTTTTATCTTTGAGATGTAACACAACATATTGCTTTAATCTTTGAGATGTAGTTCTAGATCATTTTTTAATGCACTTAACTCCCCCAATTGTAGGTAGGAATTTTCTCCATTAAAGGTGGTTTTGCTTACCTTTTCCAACTGAAATAAATAGCAGACACTCATATCTTATGCCAAAACATTTTACAACAATCTTGAATCATCCTGGCCTCATTTGGGAGGAGCCTCTCCAAAGCTAAGTGGGATGTGAACAACAAATTGTATTTTACTTAAACCAACCCTAAAAGGTCTTGGCAATCAGGCATCACCATACTAAACACCCTATTGGTCTTGAATCGCTAAACCTTATGGAGAAACAACCTATCCAAAACTTTTCATTTAACAAGCTTTGTGCTTTCCAAAGTCTGGCGTCTCCTTCACCATCGTTGCTAAGATCAGTCAATGATCCCTCATTTTGTATTTAAGTATGAAATAGTAAGGATCTCGAGTTTCAGTTTGTTTTACAAATCCTTGGTATCATAGTTGAAGGACTTACCATTACCCCATTTCTAGTTTCTCAAACATGAACTTGAAGCAACAACTTTAAGGGACACTTTTGAAAAATTTTGGAAGGATTAGAAGGATTGGCCTGTTAGCTCCATTTAGTCTTTCAAGACTATTTAAATATATCCTCACATGATATGTGTGTTGTTCCTAGACATCGCCAATATAAGAAACATTTTTTTTTGGTAATTTGCTTTCTGTGATAACATTGTGATAAGCCAAGTTGAACCCATGGGATGGAAAGGTCCAAATAGTTTATGGAGTCTAAACGTCAAATCCCTATCCATCTTTGGGACCCTCAAAACTGTACTGAATAAATTTGTAACCAGTTTCCAGTCAACCCAAAGTCTTTTTAAGATTACCAATCTTGAGATTTTGAAGGCCTTCACATTTACAAGGATGTTGAAAAAGTTGAACAGACCCTTATTTCCACCCGTGTCCGTAGCTTTCTTCACACTATTATGTCCTCGTAAACAAGAACCATGTTCATTGTTTAATATAAATAAACTTCATGTAAGTTTCTATTAATAATAACATTTTACTATTATATGTGAAAAAAAAATATTGTGATATACTTTTATAAAAGAAAAATTCCTCTGTAAAAATGGTGCACGCTACAATCCATACCATCCTTCAGAGCTGAGCTAGTGCGAACAAAAAGAAAGTGTTATTTGTTAGTGCTTGAGAGTTGGTGGGAACAAAAAGAAATAGTGTCTTTTGTGAGTGTTCACTTAGTTAACCCAAGATGTTGCACATGATCAAGCGCCACACACACAGTCTGATCACAAACACAACCTTCACAACCTTTCCTTATTTAGATCTACATGTAACCAAAGCTTTCTTACCATGTTAGCAGTGGTGTAGGTGGCTATTAATTAAATCCAATACAAAATAAGCACAAAATAATAAATTTATCATGCCAATACACAATTGAGGTCGGCATTTGGGTACAATCGTACCCTTTAAGATATGAACAATAAGCTCAATGTTTAGTGGTTGGATAATATAAATGAGGTTGGGTATAATATGTTTGAGAAAATTAGATGTAGCAACCTAACAACACTTTATGGGGATCAATACACATGCAACCATAGGTCAACTACTAAGGATTTATAATCATAAACCAAAATGACCATTGGACACCTCAAAGTGTTACTTCATTGAGACAAGATTAACCATCATAACACTAACAGTTTCTAGTGAGTGCCACTCCCTTTCTTATTTATATGTTAAATTAAATTTCATATTGGACTTTAAAATGAATAAATAAAAGGATAAAGTAAAAGGAGATTCAATAAAGCAAATATCAATTGTGGCAAATATATATATATATATACATACATGAGGAACAAAAAGTGATCGTTTATTATTATATCTTGTTTCTTTGGCTATTTTCCTCTAGAAGTTTTAGTGTTGTGATGATGGGCTCTGACTTGATAGGCCAAAACGTCAACATGAATTATTTTAACATAGTTGTTCCGAAAATTGATGTTTCAAATAACTAGTTGATCATCTTGCAACCTCGAGACTTTCCAACACATAGTTGTTCAAAACATTGATGTTCCAAATAACTAGTTGATTATCTAGCAACCTCTGGACTTGCCAAACTTTGACAATCTCTAATTACCAACAATAAAGGTTGTCCTATGTTTTTATTTAAAACACTTGCTTGGACACTGTGATGGCTTTGACTTGCTAGCCCAAAATGTGAATATGAATAATCTTAATGCAACTATTCTAGACAATTATTCCAAATAACTTATCCAAGGGTATTGGAAAACTCAAATTAGTTATTGTTCCATCAATCTACTTTATTGTATTATAGCTACTTTATAGAGGCTTGGATTATATGATAACAAATTAATATAACTAAACTTAATTTAGTTCCCGTCTAACATACTTCATTTTAGGGTTACCACATTCATAGAAAGAAAAAGATGTCCTTAAAATTGTTGTCCAAAAACAATTAATTTCTAGCCATTTTTGACAAAATATTCTTCTTTCTCTCTTATCATTATTTTTCATTTGTTATCCTAAGAAGCCTTGGACACCAACCCCTGGGCTAAAAAGCCCTGCATGGTGCGGACATCCACACACCGAATCTCGAGAACTATTAAGCACTTTCAGTTTTTTTTTTAAATATGTGGGTTCATGTGAATATACGAGGACTATGAATCTTGGCAAAGATTAGTACTAATTGATGGTTTTCTTCCAATCAATTAGATGGGAATACTTTGTTTACCTAAATCAGTAGTATTTCCACTCCACGATCATCGTGGCATGATTGTGCTAAGAAAGATTTTGTATGGCTCAATGCATGTGAAATATTATGATTGGATTGATCCCATATCAAACACAACCATCAATTACAAACAACAATATTCTCACCCAACAACATGTAAGCTTGCTTTTGCTTTTAGTTCTTAACACTGGACTATCTTAGCTATTGATTATCTTGGTGATATGCATTTCTTTTTCACAGTGAGACTTGCAAAATTAAAATCAGACGTTGTTTTAAAAGCTCTGTATTGTGAAACATCTGTATTATATCCAGCAACAGGGGGAAACATACATTCTTTCACTGCAGTAACGTCTTATGTAGTGTTGGATGTACTAGCTTTTCCATACAAAGAGGATCATGCATACTACCATCTTTATCCTTACTCCAATAGACTTTTGCGTAAAGGTAAGCTCACTGTGGTTTGTTTTTCCTTCAAAGGATTTAGTTAAATTAAGATGAAAGTGGTTTATCTAAATGTATTTCTATCAATATGTGTTTTCTCAAGGAGAAAAAATAAAGCAGATCTCTATTCTGGAGTCATTTTGCAAAAGCACAACTGCAACTTGATACTTTGCATCACAACACTAGCTTTAAGTCGTGTATTTTTGTCTTTTATTTTGATAAGAAAGTTGTCTTAAACTTGTCTTTTATTTTGATAAATGACTTCTGTTAAGTCAGTAATTTTTTCTTCATTTTTCTGGATAAATTACTCCATTTTTGGTTTGTTTTTTCATTTTATTTCAGTTAAGGTTTTGGTTTTAAGTATTAGTGTTAGTTTCCTTTTAGGAACTCTTTGGATGATTACATGGTCTTTTTGAACTTACTTTTATAGGTTTATTTGATTTCTTTGGTTTTTTGCATTTCAAAGGGGTTTAAAGAAAGGTCATTATATCAAGTTTTTGATTCATTAATGTTTATTTGGAGAGTACTTAGACTTAATTTTCACCCTAGCAGTTTTAAAACCTCCTACAAATTAGCAGAAAGCTGAAAAATAGCAAAATTTTAACACTGGCCATATTCTTGTAGCGCTGGACAAAAATTTAACAAAGGGCGCGCTACAAGAATATCGCGGCCCTTTGTTTTTTCAATTTTCAAACAAAATTCTATCATGATTTCAGTTTGTGAATGACTAATCGCATTGGGTGAGTGGTTTAGCACGTGTATGCTGCAGTTTAAGCACGATTTCAGGTGGTTATCAGTCTCGAAACAAGTCAGGCTCATCATAGCTTATAATGCGGAAGCAGTTGGATAGATATCAGTAAATATCGGTCTAAGCTGGCATAATTCTCTTTTTACACGTATTATCATAGGAGAAGAGTGCTCGTGAAGCAAATCAAATCGCTAAGAAGGAGGATTGTGTTGCTGTGGAGAAGAGACAGTGTTATAGACGCCAGCGAAAATTAGGGCTTCTTAATTCACTTACCTTCAATCAAAGAAATTATATGAAGACACATGTACGCATAAGGAGAGGCAGTTGACAGTCCAAGATGAAGGTTTAAGCCGTGGCAGGTGAATAATTCACAGGTATTTCAATACAAACCCCTATAATTGAAAAAATTGGGTTTTTCTCGCTGGAGATTATTTTGGAGAAATTGGTTGCTGCAGAGGTTAGAATAGGTTCTAAAATGAACCGTTCACCATAGAAATAGCTGTCTGAAGCTATTATGAAGAATTTTAATGAACAGAGTGTCATAATAACCTTAAGTTTAAAGCATTCACTTTTGGAATTTCGAGGACAGTTTAAAGGAAGGTTGTTTATGCTTTGCTCTCTAACCTACTCAAGAAACTCTGATATTGATGCATATTGGCTGTAATGAGCTAACTGAATAGGTTTCTTCTTAGACCTAATGCCAATTTGAATCAGAGTCTACAGGAAGCAGCATTGAGATGACTTATAGACTGTTTTATTATGCTCATCTTTTACTCTGAAAGTGTTCGATCTGTTTGAGAAGCTGGCGATAGTTGTTATAATTTGTAAAATCAATTGCTTGGAGAGCAATGTTCAATTGCGTGGAGAACATGTTGGCTTTTATATGCATGTTTTGATGACAATCTTTGGTGAAGGTGAATATATTGCAGATAGTGGTCTTTTCTTTCTTCTCATACAGGTCCAAGTCTCCAGTCGATCAAATAAGCCAGTGGTTGATATTACTTTTGCAAAATCTGAAGTTGTGAATATTTGAGGGTATTTGAAGATTTAGGCTGGTTGATACACAGAGATAGAAGTATAATACTGAAATAGAGCAGCCACATTCACTGACAGCCTTCAATTACATTGAACAACCTGGATACTGCAATTAATCAAAGTGCTAGTTTTTGTGATTTGAATCAGTTTGTATTGCAAGGGGAGTTCATATATGAATTCATATTATACTTCTAGTCTCCTTAACCCTAAAATGAGGAGTTTGAGTGGCTTATATTCTAAAACAGTTCGACATTATGCCTGATGGTGCATCTTTGAAATTAAGCAGTGCTATATTGTTCTCATGACAGTTTTCATTTATGATTGATCTATTCTCACAGTTTATCTATCCACAGACCTAGTTGTATGGTTGAGACAAGGGAACATTGAAGGCCTGTTCAGGAATGAATAGCAGATTGTGAAGGAGTTCAAAGAACAGAAAACCAGTCTGTAAAACCTTTTTTGAAACCTAAAACCAGATTGTTTCTAAATTCCTGAAAGAAGAAGATGGGAAAGAGTGGGAAAAGTGGTAAGGTCAACAGGGCTGAGCCCACTGACTTAACCTAGATTGAGAAGCTTCCTGACTGTGCAGAATTGTTCAAACAAGCAGGTTGGCTGAAGTTCTTCTGGAAGATAGATGGCTACAATGCACAGATGTCTTGTAAATTTGCTAAGGGACTTAAAGATGATATTGTCATGCTGGATGCTCTAAAATTCAAATTGACTGTGGAATTAAGTGCAGACGCTACTGAGATTAGTAATGAGGGTGAACATTGGTTCAAAAAGTTGCCTTTTGATTTTGAACCACAAAGGTACCTGTTGCCTAATGTGACTCCTGACTGGAACAAGGGTATTCTTATTCAAAATTTCAGGAAAGAATGGATTGAGCCCATAAGGATACTTCAGAGCTATGTGACCTGTGAGGGCAGGTAGTCATTTGTATTTAAATATCATTTTAGATTCCTCCAACACATAGTAGGACTCTCTAAGATGAACCTGCCCTTCTTTTTTTTTAGGAGCCTGCAGAAGATGTCCAGCAGGATAAAGCAACATGAAGATCACACCTCCCAATCACTTTTTCATCATGGTCTGATCAAACTGATCATCACCACAGTGTTGCAACATGAGGGTAGGACTTGGGAATTCTTTCTGTTCTGGTCAGATGTTCATCCCCAGCAAGAAGACCAGCAGCTTAAAAGACAGACTGATAAGGGAAAAGTGATGATGAAAAAGCTAGGTCACATAGTTAAACCTGCAAATAAAGATAATATTAAGGCTAAGAAGGTAGCAAAGCAAGTAAAAGTTGACAGTCAGTTCAAAATATCCTCAGATTTCCCTAAAAACGGGTACTCATTGTTTGCAGGAGAAAAAGTACAGCCTAGTCTGCAATTGCCACCAGCAGCACATTCTGAAGAAGCCAAGATTATTGATGAAGAGAAAGATGTTGTACTTGAGGATGAAATGCAAGTTAAACAAAGAATCCCCCTCACTATATTGTCTGAAGATGAGGGGTACTTATTAGAGGATGAGCAGCCAATTGATGAAGTAGGGTTAAGTGTTGAAGCCTGTGGAGAATTCCTTAGTTCAGAATGCAAAACAGCTAAACCAAAGAAGAAGAAAAGGACTGCAGCTTCATACAGAAGGCCTAAAACTAGGCCAACTAGTAAACTAAGGTGGAATATGAAAAAGCTACTTAATCCCAAGTTGAATGCTAGACAAGAAGCTGTTGTGATTGATTCTTCCTCTAGTGAAGAAGCAGAAATTGAAATTGATAAACAGGGCAGCAAAAGTAAGAGAAAATCAATTGTTAAATCATCTTCTTCTTCTCAGTCTGAAAAGACAAAGATATCACAGTCAGTAAGAGAATTTGAACAGCCTAGGTCTAAATTGTCTGAAATAGTGCTGGAGATAAAGAATAAACTTTTAAAACAGCAACAAGATGATCAAGCTGGAGCAGGATAAAAAGAAGACTAAAAGACAAGCTCAAAGGCTAGATGGCATTGACCTCCTTGTTGAGGCAGCGAAGGAAATATGAAACAGTTATTAGTTAGTGGTTATTTTAGATAAACATTTTCTTTTTGTTAAGCATTTGCTATTTTTAGCAATCTTGTAATTTTGTAAAAAGTCACTTTTTACTTTACCTACTTAGTGATTCGATGGAGACAGTTAGGAGGAGAAACCTAACTGATTTTGTAGAGGATGTCTATTTAGAGGAGTTAGCAAGACATTGTTATGGTTCTGATTTTTGGGAGCATCAGGAGGTCTGCAAGCTGCTTGTACTTTCAGACTTGTTCAGAGATAGGTACTGTAACTCTTATAAGCATTTTCTGATGAAATAATGAGATATATGACTTTTTCCCCTTCATTTTGTCTGTGTTGGATTCATGTTTGAACTTGTTTAGTTTCTTAAATGACAAATTCATTGTTGGTTAATGTGTATTTCCTGGTAGTGCTTGTCCTTTATGTGCGAACTTCAGCACAGTCTTTTTGTTGGATCTTATGTGATATGTTATGCATCTTTATCAGTTTATGTTTATGATTTAGTTGTTACTTGTATTTTGAATGTATTCCCTGCATGTTTTTGAAGCTTACAACCAAAAACACATAAAACAAAACCCTAAACCCTAGTTGAACTGAGTTTTACTCTTGAGATTGTGTTGGCTTGTTCCCCTAGCCTTAGAAACAATTTCTGACACAAACAACTTCAAACAATGTGCATTCTTTAATCAGCTCATGCTTGTTTCTGAGAGTTGGCTACTTAAAATTTCTACAGTTACATGTTATGTACTAAGCAAATGGTTTTTTTTCATCTACTTGAAACAAGAAAAAAAACTTCTCCTTTTTTTTCTATATAGCAATCTGGTTTGTTTACTCTATTTAATCTCATTTCTGTTTTTTGTAATTCGTTTCATGAAACCTCATGCAACAAACAAATCTTGCATAATGTGTTGTTCTTTCATAGAGGGAATCCACAATAGCGTGTTGTTCATTTTATTTGTAGTTGCAATGTATATTAAACTCTTTAGCATGTTCTAAATATAGTTACTGCTCTTTGTGGTGTGTATCTTCAACACACTCAATCCAAGCCACTTTATTGTGCCAATAACAACCACAATAGCATGTTGTCATTTTATTTGTAGTTGCAGTGTATATTAAACTCTTTAGCATATTCTAAATATAGTTACTACTCTTTGTGACTTGTATCTTTAACACACTCAATCCAAGACACTTTATTATGAAAATAACAATGGCATTCAACTCATAAAGAATCTATCCTTTTAAGCGAATGCGAGGCCATTTAAATGTGATTTAAATTCACCACCATTTCATTGGGATTAGTTCATAAGAATACGTTAAACTATGTATTTCATTTTAATATGGTGCCCTATTTGTTTAAAATTGCAATAGGTTAAGATAAGTTAGAATAGACTTTGGATAGACATTTTTAAGATAAGATTTGTCTATTCCATGCGGAGCTATTTTTTTGCTTGAGATTTATTTGTAACCTCACCAACAACATTTGAAATACATCTCTCTATTTACAGCAATGAAAAATGAGTCATGTTGGTCTAAGTGGGGTATTGTTATACCCCACCAAGATTCAATTCCTCAAAATAAGTGACCCACCATTTCATTCTCTCTAAACTATCACCTTAGTTAATGTTGCATTTGGGTAATGTAAAGACAAATTTCTCTTAACTCGAAAATTAAAAAATTCAACATGTTTACCAAACCATGGGCAACCTACCAAACAATTCAACCTTCTTCCCCTCGAGAAAAGTTGAAGCAAGTTTTTGAGATGAGATTTTGAGAAAAAAAACTTAAATCCGAGTTGTTTAAACGTTAAATAATTTGGAGTTTTTCCTGGTTAAAATTATTGGGATCTCACAATGCAATCTCAAATTCTGAATAACATATATTTGAAATTCAGTATCACCAAACATTTTGGATTTAGAATTCATAATCAATTTCAATAGTCTGAAATTCACTTACCTATTTTAGATTTGGTTGATGCTTTTGATGATGATGAAGATGACAATCAGAGTGATTATATCCTAAACTTGCAAGTCTCGTACAGTTAAGTTCTATATACTAAAATTTCAAAGACAAAGCAAAAACCAAAAATGACGTTAGCAAATGATAGCCAACAACATGTTAAGAAAAAAAAATTAAAATTGAACCAGGCTAATCAAAACTTTAGAAACTAGACAAATTGACACCATATGTCTAAGGACTTAAAAAAAACATTAGGATCAAGATTATGGAGATTAACTACTCAATGGAGGAGAAATGGATATAGTTAAACAATAATGAACATTTTGAAATTAAATTACTGTAATGTTTTTTTTAAGAATTTTCATGTTTCTTAATAGTTTTGTTTAGGTGTATGATTAGATATTAAAGATTGTTATTTTTAGAGCAATGAAATGCATTCTAAATTATGAGTTTGATGTGCAATCTTTGTGCTTAGTGTAACTATGGAGTATAAGTCAATTATCCTATATTTCATAGATCTAGAGTTAAGCTAGGAAGAAGTAAAGTGGCTACATAAAATATATGACTTGTATTAATATCGTGATGTCAAATAAGAGCTAGTTTGGTGTGCCACATTGTGTTTATATGGACATTTCCCATCTTGGATATTATAGTCTATAATACCTATAGTCAAGAATTTTGATGGAGTATGGATTATGTATGACAAGCTTGTGTGTGGAATTATATGTTATAGACTTGATCTGGGTCATATGACCAATATGAGTATATATGTGTGTGGTAGTATATTAGATTATATATCTTAGACAAAATTTTGATTATGCACAGGTTATGTGGATGTTTCATTTTCTACATATGAACGATGGCTTGGTGTATAGCTTGGTTAACCCGGTGATGCTTGTGATATAGGGAACCATGGATGATCTTTGTTGTGTGGAACATATAGTTGAACATGGTTTTATTAATGATACAAGTATTGTATGGTTATGCATACTTACCTTGTAATGAGCGAGATTTGGTAGGGGGCTTTATTACTTGCCAACATGGATGCTCAAATAAAAAATGTTTGTGGAAGTCACACATACATCTTCTAAAATGTAATTATGTTCATTTCATTCCGAATTGAATTTGATTCTTTTTCTCTCTTTTTTTGCATACTATCCTAATCTTGTAAAGCTTAGCATTCCAGTTTTGAAATTGATTATGAATTCTCAATCCAATACCAATGGTGATAGCAATATTCACTTAGCTATTTTAAATTTGGTTATGAATTCACTTATTGACTATGAAGTGTTAAAAACGTGCATATTTTGAATCCAGGGGCTACATTACTTTGCATCAAATCACGAATCACGATGGAACACATATTTTTTCATGTCTTACTTGTTTGTCGATGTTGTACCCTTTTTGTAGTATTTTATGTTAATCAAATTGTTGTATCTTTTTTAGCAATATTTCATGTCATTAATCTCATTCCTTTGTAATTTTTATTGGTACCTTACCACCATCATGTAGATTTATCATTTTTTCCTTTATTTTCTAGATGCGCAATGGTAGTAATCATCAACCAAAATATTGGTTGGCAAACCCAAGGAACTCATTAGGACTTGATCTTGAGATCACCATGATGTCAGGATAATGCGAAATATAAATATATGTTGATAATCTATAAAATTGGTATGAAGTCATTACAGTGCAACAAATCCAACACATAAATATAAATATAGAGTTTTTTTCTTGAATTTTGGCTAAAGAACACAAGTCTAAGGATTATCCTTCAATTATCCTTAACTCTAACCAAATTCCTCCTTGCTACAACTTTCAACAAAAAAACAGGTGGCAATGTCGGGGACTTTGCCACCACGTGGCTCTTGTCGTTATATTTATTTAAGAAAAAATGATTTTCATCCTTAACCTCTTTAATGTTACATATACATTTCCATACAAATATATATGCGAAGTTTATTTTTAAATGGATTATAATAATATTAATTAACTATTTATACATATTTGTATTTATTTAAACATTAATTATATAATTTTGGATATAAATTGTGTAAAAGTTTAAATATAATTTTAATATTTAAAATAGATACTCCATTAGAACATGTAGGCATGAGTGGCCCTACATGATAAGAACATAGGTTTCCTTTAAAAATATATGTATATATTGGTTCTAAAAGTTCATTATATTTAAGTTAATTGTAAAAGTTTACGTATTTTAATTAAATATTTTAATATGTTACTTAACATATATTACTAATGATAATTACTAAATATTTTTATAAACTTTATTTATTTGAATGATATAAAAAAGTAATAATTTATTTTTCACTTAATATTTCAAGGAACTCTTTTATCAAGTATAAGTGTTTTCCTAAAATTTCATATTAATTTTATTTGAAAAAATAAACTTTCTTTATTTAAATGATATAAAGAAAATAATAATTTATTTTTTGAGCGACTCTTTTATGAAGTATATGTATTTTTCTAAAATTTCATATTAACTTTATTTGCAAAAAATAGTACTTCAATGTTTGACTACAAAATTGAAATATGATTAACTTATTTCAATTAAATATTTTAAAATGGTATAGTTGCGTAGGGGTTGTACATTATTGATGGGTTGTCCAATGAATTTGTAGAGGATCGATTTGTCAGCTTGGGTGGATTAACGGCTATATAAATTCCATATCTCACTATTGTACTCGTTTTTTCATTTTGGGTTTTATCTTGGGGTTTTCTGTAACACACCTAAAAATCGTAAAAATAAAAATAAAAATTTGCATGCATTACTTTTACATTTACTTAGCAGATTTCTATGTTTTACTTATGTTGTGTAACATACCCAAAACTCAAAAAATAAATATTTGATATTTATTTCATCAAAACATTATGTTAAAATTTTATTGTAAGGTTTATGACTAAGGGGTCAAGGATGTATGTAATTGAATAATTATTTATTTTATTAATTAATAAATGGAGACACCTATTCAAGGGAGACTGTTAAATGAGTGTTCATTGCCACTAGGAGGAAGGATCAACTGGAAAGCGCTGATTTACAAGTGGCAGCACCAGTAATTTACTTTCTAGCTGTTGCAGGAGCATAATCCCTAAAAAAGTGGTCAGGTTCCTTGAGAGGGGGGAACTAAGTTGGGTGGCTCATTAATTCCAAACTGACCCTAAGACCTAGGAAATCTTATATAAACCATCAAATTGAGCAGGAGGCTCACTATTCATTCTAATTTCTAAGAGAATGACTTTGAGATTGCTGCAAATTGAAAATTCAAGCACACAAAGAATTTGATGAGGATATAGCTAAAGTGAATTGTTGAGTTAAGTCTATTGTTAAGATGAGTTGCAGAATTTTGTTGTGTAGCAGAGACCTCCATCATAGTGGTGCAGTGAGCAAGCTCGGGGGTCCTAAGCAAGTGTTTGGTTGCTTCAGGAAAGGTTGGGTGGAACAGTCTCCCTTGGGTATTGGTCCCATTCTCTGTAACTTTCAGGTTCCAACTCTCCCACCTATCTATGTTATTATTTATTTATGTTTAAATGTATTACAAAACTGTAGGAATTTAGTAATAGAAAGATACTAATTTAGAATTGGAAAATAATTATCCCCTTTATTTTTCTTCTCACCAAAAGTATTGGTGGCGTACTCTAGTACAAAGGGATATACAATTATGTTGGATAAGTAGAGTAGATTAAATGAATAATATGTATTATTCATATTTCCGAGTATAAGTGTATCACCTTAGTTATAAACTGCCTCTTCTCTAACTTAGGAAGTCTGTATTTTTTTTAAAATACAGATCTAAACCCTTAAGTTAACTTTTATTGTTCTTAAATAAAAAATAAAGAGTTTGCAGAATATTCTAGTAACATTATAGAAATTTTGATTTTCTAGATCCTATGAGTTTTATGGGTTCAGATCTTTAACTATCCTAGGAATATCAAGTTGAGATGATCAACAAACCTTAGCACTTTTAAAGGCATCCAGTTTTAATTGATATTTTGCTCTAGTAATAATATACAGTTAGGGTTTTAACCCTATTCCTCTTTATTTCAAATAATATACTAGACAGGGGTCACCTATGGTTCTAGAGTATAAAGAAGTCAATATGTTTATAAACAACAAGACATAAAATTATATTTAGCTCAGAATGCTACAGATATTTATAAAACTTTGAAAACTAGAGAATTGTGAGAGGTTAAGTTTATTTATGCCCACGCAATCAAAGATATTAACTATTGACTCAAAAAATAAACTACTGTACAACTATGATAAATAAATCATAAGAATTATAATAATACAACTATGAAATTGTTGCTTGTTCGAGTATTGGTGAAACCAAATATACGGATTGAAGATCCACATTGTATATCTCAAACATTATGCAAAGATTCCAATAATGTTCCCATACATAGAAGTAAACAAATTAATGCTTGAATAGATGTCACAATCATTATAGCAAAATTATGGATTTCAATCGAATCAAATCAAATCATAAGTTAAAGTAATAAAGAAACTTTCACATGCTAAACTACATTACGGAGATCGTGAGATCAAATCCCCTTATAGTAGTTAATGAAATCACAGTATTATAACATCCTCAAAGTATGCACAAATAATAAAGAAATAAATAAAACTAAATCTAGGATTGACTGATACGCTAGCTAGTATAAAACTATCGCGACATCGAAATCCCAGTCACCAACACCGGTATCGATCTCATCGATAGCCGAGTAGTAATAATACACAACCTTAAATTTATTTCAAAGATATCACAGACCCTATGGGTCGTGTCAACAAACAACCAACACCGTAATTACAGGGTTGTAAGTCCACATCATGGCTACCCTAATTTTATACAGAGGCAGAGCCTCGTAAGAACATGTAGTTATAGCCATCGTGCTCATCACACGATCCAACACTTTTATTTATTTAAAAGTGAAATCATAAAACAAAATGTAATGTTTTCGTATGGCCGTAAGACCATAAACAATGGTAGCCGAAGGGTTTAGCACAACCAACACATAAACATTTATACACATTAGAGTTAACGAAACAATACTTGGGTATAATTTACACAGCCGAAGCCCAGCGTTCGTTTCGTTTAACCAACACAAAAATATATTTATACATGTATTACAAAGTGGTTGTAATACCATCGTTGATGGCTTCCATTGTAAAATATAAATACCAGTGTTATAAACAACATGGGAATAAGACCCGTCAAGGGCACCCAAACCCTACCGAGGTATAAACTAAAGTAATATATTACATTACAGTGCCACGTTAATGGCTAAAAATCTGTCACAAACCCAAGAAAGGTTTCTTAAATCCATTCACAAAATCAAAACGGAAAAACCACTTATCTTGTTAATCAATGTGACTACCCTTGGAGCCCTCACGACCTCTACCCAACGTGACCTGCAATCACGATAGGGTGGATCAGTGTGGGTACTTTTATAAAAAGAAAAACTAAATTTTTGGAGCGAGGGTCGAAGTGCAGACGTACCTGGGCATTTGGAAACGTGGACATGGGAGGCAATCACCCTGTCGCCTCCCTCTCCAGTGCCGAAACTTGCAAAATTGTCCATTTGCAGTCAGTTCATTATCACATTGTATTTTTATTAAAAACCCAGTAATAAAATTAAGGAGGTTTCAAACCTTATCTCAGAATTTGGCAACGAGGGCCAGGAGTTGGCTCCTTAGAGCACCCTTATCCCTCCATAGTATGTGTTCACCAAAAAACATATCAGTAAAAAGAAGAATTGAAACTATCCTTTACAAACCCAACAAATTGCAGAATGAAAATATCCATTTGATGCTTACCAATTGGAGCAGACTGTTCGTGTGTTTGGAAGAATTGATAGGATTGTTGGAGCTCTGATGTGGTTGGAAAACCATCGAGGAAGACTGGGAAGCACCTGTTACCTCAGAAAGAACCAGAACAATGCCTTAAACACCGTGGAAAACAAATAGGAACAACACAGAGTAGAGCTCGGCCTTCGACCAACCTTTGACAAACAACAACACCAAATGCGAGCTCATACAAAGTAAAATATTTTACAAAACCTTAACGATCTCACCATCTAGGTGTAAGGCAGAGATTTAATCTTGTGTTGCCTCATGAACCTGGTTGCGCTGCCAACTCATAGCCAAGACATGTTTAAATGTCAAACCGAAGTACCATTTATTGCATGACCAAATCATTAGAAAAAACCAAATCATTGCGAATCCAAATGGATATCGTTTAACTGCCAACTGTATGACTTATGCCTTGGAGCATAACAAATATTATATTATAACAAACCTTATAGCATGACAAATCAACCTTGCATCGAACACCACACCATGTATTATATGTTTATATGCTAGAACCATCGTGGAGATAAAACTATGGTATATAATGCCATCATAGGCTATGCCAAGCTACATGCTCCTTTCCACTATAACCATACTATATATGCATAATACAAGATCTCTGAATCGATGCTATTTACCTTAGCGCTAGGTTAGGCCAGGGTCTTTCAAACTATTTATAATCATAGCATATATCTATGTGTTAAAAACATTAAAACTATATGGCATGCATAGTTTGGTTTATGCATAAATCATTGTTAAAGTCATATGATATAGTATTTACTCATGAACATCAAGGACCATAAAGAAATGCATTAAAGCAAAAAACATGTAATATCATGCCAACCATAAGTATGTAAACCCTCACTTTTATTAATAACAAGTGGTCACCGTATGGAAAGCCATACACTTACAAACCCTAAGATTCTAACGCTTAGGGAAAGGTCTTTACACACATAGTATAAACTATGATAGGTCAGGGCCTTGAAAATATAATGCAATTGACGGGCTAGGGTCAAGACCATGAACAGTGTCTCATGCCTTAGGCTAGTTCAGCCTATCATAAAGATAAATAAATAAAGAACATGTATAAACAGAGTACATCGCCTGCGTGGACATGGATGAAGGTTCTGGAAGGAACTAGCCATTGTAATCACCAACAAAACCTATTGTAACCAATAGGACAAAGATATTAAAAACGATGTGTAACTACCCTAAAATTGTAAAATAAAAAAAATATTTACTGCATGTTATAATTATTATCTACTTAGAACGTGTTCTATTGTCCCGACAACACTTCTGTGATCAGAACTATATTCAATTTTTTTTTAAAAGAAAGTAAGATAAGAAGTTGGTGTCACTCATCTAAAACCCACCTTGAGTTTGCTTAAGACAAGACTCAAGGTCTTACTTAGTCTTTGGACTAAAATATATGTATTTTGATATCTTATCCTTGCAGGAACAACAACAACCAAAATCAAGGAGAAGGTTTACTAAGTGAAGGGTGCCAAAAAGAATACAAGTGAGTTATGCATTAGACTTGGATGCTTTAATCAGAATTTTGAAAGGAAAGCAAATATTAAAACTAGATATTTTAATCATATAGTATAAGTCATATGCTAAGGTTTGGAGCGATGAAGTGTAAACATGACACCACCAAAGAAAATATTAACGTTAAGCCTTAACCCAAAGTTATACCACTAAGGGATTATATACAACGTAGTAAATATGGAGTTTGTTATTTGTGAAATAAAAGAATCCAAAGATATGCTAAGGTACAAGGGGAAATAATGGAGTGAACGTAACCCAAGTTTTTTTTCTAAACTGCAAACCTATCAACACTTAAAGCTCATTATTCATGCAGGTACCATCCCAGATTTAATTTAAAACATGATCCATGGATTTAACACATCTGCTAGTTATTGATAGATTCGTGGCTCGCAACACCCCAGAGGGTTTTAATGAACCTTGGCTGCATCAATGCGTTGGTTTTTGGACAGAGTCTCGACTCTACCATCTGGTTAATTATCTTGAGTTGTTGTATGGTTACATGATTATTCAACCTATATTTTTCAGACCTGAAACAAGTTTAAACTGATACCTGCATGAGCCTAAAAGGTGGGGGTTTACCCTACTTCGATCCCAGACGACAAATCGATAGAAGGTAATCATAACGAGTATGATCTCGAAGTTTTTTTTGTAAAAACATAATTTCTTTTTGCTTTTCAAGTTACACTTGCAGGTTATAAATGAATCTCAAACTCTACCTTGTAGGTGCAGGGAGAAATCTCATCTACGATAGGCTTGGGATTGAATACATCGAAGTGCCTACCTGGTAAGACCTGCGGTCTTCTCTTGGGTGGATCTAGGGAGGTCGTTCTGAGTTTTGCAAAAGAATGTAACTTAGTTTTAGAATCTGTTGGGTTTTTTTCCTTTTTATTTCCTTGTTAGAAATGTTTCAGCCTGCTTCTACAGAGACAAAGTATTGGATATATGTATTAATCAAGAAGATAGTTCATGACTTAGCAAGATAGTCGAAACTCGTTGTTGTAATTTCTTGTTTTGCTTCTCATCCCTGCGTTTAGATGTGAGTGCGATCTTTGTACACTTTTATGGTATACATAGTTTTAATTATAACGGTCGTGGGCCAAACATTCTACTACAGATTAAGTAACTATGAGAGATTTTGTAGTGAATTCTAAGCTCTGCGTGGAAATTTATTTTGTTAGTCTCTTTTTGTTAAAAAAATGAGAGTAAAGCTTCTCAGAAAACATGGTCTTTAGATATCCAAACTGACACTCTTTAAGGTTATGAAAATGGACCGATTTTTCTTGTTTTAAAGGCATTAGAGGAAATTTGGGGTCTAAAATGGGCCTTATAAGAAAACGTGCCAAAATAAGTTTTTGTGAGTTGGAATTCAAGAACCAATAGAATTTCAATAAAATAAGTCAACCATAATGGTTGAATTGGCATATTTGTCATTAAGAAAAACTACTTTTTTTGTTCGTATTTTCGACATATCTCATTGTGTTTTTACTCAAATTTCGATTGGGAGAGCTCATTGGATGCGTAATTTGATTCCGCATCCAACGAGTACCCACACTGTATACTTTTGACGGACCCCGCTACCCGAAAAACAAGAAATACCTGAAAAAACGTGATGATGATGTCATCATCACGTTTTTTCAGGTATTTCTTGTTTTTGGGGTAGCGGGGTCCATCAAAAGTATGCA
>LPNX011187670.1:97791-207510 GCA_001517045.1 Pseudotsuga menziesii
AAAATTACGCATCCAACGAGCTCTCTCGATCGAAATTTGAGTAAAAACACAGCGAGATATGTCGAAAATACGAACACAAAAAGTAGTTTTTTTCTTTTTTCCTCCAAAATTAATTAATATTATTTTATTATTTTAACCATTATTTTATTATTTTAACTATTATTTTATTATTTTCCTTAGGAGGCCCATTTTAGACCCCAAAATTCCTCTAATGGGTTCGTCACCTGTGCTGTAACTTTTAGGTTTGAAAAATACGACCATATGGCCTCTGCTAGCTGTAACTTTGTGAACGATGTGGTTCTGAGATTTATCTCACGGTATAAACCAAGTTTTTACAGAGGTGAGGTTGAATCTTTACTTGTTTATTTGAGAACAAAAGTTTTCTTACAAACCCCTAATAGAGACGTTTTTGTTAAAACAATACCGTAGTTATATTTTGGCATTATTAACAAGGGTTTGAGTTCTCTGTATAATAGACTTGTGATTTAGAAATGGACGAGTATACTGGGTTGCGCAGTCGTAATATGATCTGCAATGAGTTTTCTGTATATTTGAGGGTTTATGCTAAAATAGGATTTGTTTTAAGTCAGAGATAAAAGGAGATTTCTTCCTGTCGAAGTCGTAAGATGATTCTATAAAAGATCTCAAAAGTTACCTTGACTCGTATAAACGTAGTAGTTCTATCTAGAGGTTTTTTTGTTTATGCTACTCAGATTAATTACTATATGATTTACATAGATTTGTCCTTTAATAGTTAATAAAGTGGGTAATTATGAAGAACTGCTAGTAACCAGTCCTAAAAATGTAAATTCAACTGATACAGGATTTGATAGATATGGTATAACAATTTCCTTTTCGGATTTTAGGGTTGTTAAGTAAATACCTTAAGAGATTTGATTACACGATCTATGTACATGATTGAAATCATGTCGTTATCTTCTTGATTAAGGGTTTCGTTTAGGATTTAAATTTATTATTTCTGTGTATGTATTCTTAGGATAGCGGCATTGCATTTTCATGATTTTATATGTAGACTTTAGTCGATTTGAGTACTTTACTTGGGAACCAATGAGTTGTATAATGGTTGAGTGAAGTTCATTTGTATACAATGAATAATGACTATCCATACTATAAACAGGAATTATATCCTAAGTACTTCTATTTGCATAGAATTTGAATAGCATGGTATCTATATATACTTATAAATAAGTTTTTATGGAACCATACAGTGCTGTAAATCTGATAAAAATAACTGATTCCTAGCAAGATTAGAGATCCATACTTCATTCAGATTCGTAAATACAGACTAAGAGATAATTTTGGAATTAAATAATTCAAATAGATAATAAACGGTTTAACTGTAGGATTATGTGATACAATCTAGAAATATATGATTTTAAATCCTTTAGGTGCAAAATTCAAATTTCGACAAGAATCAGAATTCTAAACCATTCAAGCATAACATTAGTAGGCTAATTGAAAACAAACTAGATTCTACATTAGTCTTCTTCGAATCTAGGATTTAAACACACTCTACAAACATTTAAACATAAATGATGAACCTCGCACCAACGTTGGGAAAACAAAAGTGGAGAAGTTGTTCCTCCCAACCAAATCCCAGAGCAGCCAAGTTACTTGCTCCAGAACCTTCGATCATGTTCATTGAACCACAATAGCAAAATCCTTCAATGTGACATCTCTTGCATTCACATATTTTAATCCTCGTCCAATGCTAGCCACCTGCTTCTTATGGACATACTAATATATAGTATTTTGCATAGGACTTGGTCATTTATGAGCCTCCTGCTCTTTAGCACCCAATTAGGAGTTGTGACCTGATTTTTGGGGATGATGCCTCTTGCATCCTAAGTTCTCACTCAGTGGCTTCTACCACATGTCTTTTCCTCTTGTGGGTCAGCGAACACTCTTTAACAACTATATCCACTTTTGTCCGCCTTCAACATATTTTATTAAATAAAAATATTTAATTACAAAATGTTTTATTCTTGACTTTTCTGTCAAAAATCATGAAATAATAAAAATTATAATTAAAGTATTTTTCCAGCATAATTAATAATAAATCAGTTGCAGTACTAGTCAAATAAATTCATGTGTGGTTTATCAATAAGCAATTAAATAGATTGTTTATCCCTAGTTTGAATTTTAAAAGAAAATTTACAAAGGGTATCTAGTAAACATAAGCAATATCTCATAAAAATGGGGTTTTTTAATTGGAAATATGTATTGGGAGGGGAACTCAACAAAAGGATTTGGGTAGGTATTTATCATATTTAGTGAAGTTAGGGGTACATTATTTAATATCATATGAGTGAAGGCCTGACAACATAGTTTCACCAAGTGAAGACCCCGTGTGTTCATAGGGCTCATCAAAGGAAATCCACACAACATATAGCTTCAATCATCAAACAATGTTGATGGTAGAACAATTCCTAATAGCAATTCAAACACTCTTTTAGCCTCAGATAAAAAGTGCATATTTGAATGAAAATTGAAAAGAACTTTGGAGATGAGCAAACCTCAAATACAAAAAAACTATTCATTCAGTATCACTGTGGATCAGGTCATTTCTTGTAGCCTAAATCATCACAACAACAAGAAATTTGTGGTTGTAGTGCTCATCAAAAGTCACTCTTGTAAGCATTAAAATTCAGTAAGAGTACATATTCATTTAGTAGTAGATCAATGGGGATCATGTTTGAACTCTTTGGTCTATTCATTCTCTTACTAGAGAATACTCCGATCACCTTGCAATAAATTCAAGCCCAATTTAGACAAATGATCAACCTCTGAATTCCCTTCCCTATAGACACTCTGAAATATATTGAAACCATATTAAGCTTTATCCTCTTTGTTTCTTCTAGAATAGGCCCCCAAAAAATATTATTATACTCCTTAACTCCCATAATCTAGTTGATGATGATTTTTGTATCCTGAAATACCTATACCTACTTAATTTTGAGATCCACTACCGGGTTTAACAAAAACTTGAGTGCCATCAGTTCAACATAATTGTTCATACCGAGACCCAAACCTATCTTGAAACATAAATTGTTCTCCTTTGTAAGATACATGGTACCGCCATCTCCACTCTTGAGAGGGTCTCTCTACACTACACCATCAAAAAAGGATTAGGACATATTCCAATTAATCTACTCTAGAAAGACTTTCCTTAGCTTGATTATTGAATATTTCTAAGGAAATTTGTACAAAATAAAAATGCAATGACTAGCACACTGGGTAGTCGAGACTGATGGATCTTCAAAAAGGATATTATTCCTAGCCTTCCATATTTGCCACATGTGGATAATGGGTAAAGCTAAAAAAGAATTATAAACTGGATTATGAATCCAATCCTTTAAACCATGCTAGAATGAGGGACATGTCCATGAACATCGCAACTAAAGAGTAGCATCCATATTTTCCCAAACTTTCCTAGTATAGCTACAAACAATAAATAAATGTTGAAATATCTCCTCATCCAACTTACATAAATAACATCTTCTTTGAACTTGGTTGTATCTTCTTTGAAGTATATCCCAGGTTGGAACTTTATTACTTAAGATAAACCATGAAAGGATTTTTTATTTTGATGCTATCAAGAAGTCATATCTAACTTTCGATGAGTATTTTCCTTGGGGATCATGGCTCCAAACCAGAACATCACTTTCGTTTTGTATTCTGATAGGACTCTTTAAGAGTTGGTTGGTATATGATATCTACCGTATGGTATCCTCGTCTCTAAACCCACGATAGTCTGCACTTCTCCACCCTTGTCTCTTCCATGAAGTGGATGCATGGTCATCTATCTGGTTCAATGAATAAAAAGACCTTTAAAGTAGGGATGCATTATCATATGAAA
This sequence comes from Pseudotsuga menziesii, assembly GCA_001517045.1. NCBI lineage: Eukaryota > Viridiplantae > Streptophyta > Pinopsida > Pinales > Pinaceae > Pseudotsuga > Pseudotsuga menziesii. Next base: position 101,672 of record LPNX011187670.1, read on the forward strand.
GGGAAGATTGTGATTACCTTCACTCCCTACCCAAGGGGCCACACCCAAACACATCGTGTGTCCAATACCTATTCCACCTGCGAAATCCTCACCAATTGCATGAAAGGAATAGATAGTTGCTTTCCACATCACTAGTACATTGAGATAAGATTTAACATGTTTGTGAATCCGTTCAAGAAGCGTAGTTGGAGTGATGCATTTATGCAATGTGAATTCATTCCACAACCCCAAACTAGCTATTAACTTCAACCACTTTTTCTAGCAAAATCTTTTAAAAAAACAAAGATTTTTTATACCCATTCTCCCATGTATTTGAGAATTGCTAACTCTAGCCATTTGATGTATGAATGCCCTTTGTTCTAAATTCCTTGACTTTAAAAATTTTCAACATCAACTTCTTGATTGAGTCCAAAACCCATGGGAAATCCATGACATAGTCATAACTACTTTGCAACTTTCCCTTATTTAAAATATGTAGAGTAATTGTATTTAACATAAATATTATTTAATTACAACTTAGAGAAATGGATAAATGATCCAAAATTTAGAAAGATCGAGTGAAAGTCTACCCAGCAACAAAATCATTTTCAATAAACAATTACCATTCATAAATCTATATACAAAATATGACATAAAATTTTATAAAAATCTAAGTCAAATTTTATGAAAATATCAAGAAACATTGTTGATTTATTCTATTCCCATTCATTTTACGTTTTATTATTGGTTTTGTTAAGATATATGAGGGTGTATGAATATTTGATAATGAGGGGTTGGGTAATGGGCACAATGTTTAACAGCAATATGTTAGTTGTGCACAACTTGGTGGTGGTGAGCGTGGGAGCAAACAAGAGCTGCACTGGAGGGTATCGGTCTCTCATATTGGGTAGCGACAAAGTTAGAGCTTGAGTAAGGGAGGTAACTACAGTTACAGTGTACAAGAAATTAGATACCCTTCCCTAGTCACTCTTTCGTTATGGGTTTGATGTGCTATGACAATGGGTAAAGAATGAGGTGCAACAAACGAAGTGGAAAAATACATATTTTTTTTTTATTTAGAATCTTATCTGGGAAAATTTAGTCATGGGCTATTTTTCGACATTTTTTTCCAAAATCATATTTGTCAATTTGCCTTTTTTCCAAAGTTGATTCGCCCAAATACTATGGGATAAGTTTTTTTACTCTAAAAATCACCAAAATTGTCCAAAAACTATATAAATTCCTTAAGAATTTGAATATTTATACAAAAAAATTTGCCAAACATTTTATGGTTGCAAATTTAAGAATCAATAATATTTGTCAAGGTTTCTACACTTTCTCTGAACTTTCGAATCCCTTCAACAACTTCTTTGTCTTGATGCAGATTCGTTATTCCTAAATTATCATAGTTGATTTATCGACATCACAATATTTGATATTTAATCAATATTAACAAATTTTTTATAAATTTATTTTGATATAGTGGCGATGACTAACCAAAAGAAGAAGAAAGAAACAATGTCATAACGCTTAAAATTAACTCCTGAAAAATATTTATCATTTTAATCATGTTATCTTTTTTTCAGAGGAAAAAATACCAGTCTTTGTTATTCAGATGAATCAAAAGACATCATTTACAAATCAGAATGATGACTGATAACAACAAATCCTTCTCATGCAAGACATAGAAAGACAGTAATAGAACAACAATACAAAAGATAAAGTCTTATCGTAGCAGACTTTTCTCATCATCCCTGAATAAATCAGGTCAGAAATGATATATGAATCGAAGGTGAACTGTAAACAAACAATCAGAGCATAACAGGCTGGCAGAGTGGACTCAAACTAATCACTAGATAATCTATCATCTGTTGAAAATGTTGATTAAAATGTAGAATCAGCAGCTCTAAAAAAGATCAATATTGCCTTGGTTAATAACCAAGCCATCCATAATTTCTGAAAAAGAGACAAAACCCATATCCAGTTGCAAAGCTTTTTTTGAGAATTCATCCGCCAGCGAATTATGCTCACGATATGTGTGTTTAAAGATCACCAGAGGGGACGTTTGGAGCATATTTCTTATGTCTTTACACCAATGCATCAGAAATGGAACATCAAGTGCTGAAGATCTGTTAATCCATGAAATGATAACCAAGGAATTGCCATATATCAACTGCAAAGGAATTCCCATCAAAAGCCCTACTCTTAGAATTGCCCAAAGAGCCAGCAACTCCGCTCTGGTGTTTGTGCTTATTCCACATCCCATAGAAAAATTATAATGATGAGAATCATTGATAAAGATCACAAAACCTGAGCCTCCCAGATTTTCCGCAGCAGCACCATCAAAAAATCCACAAGGGAAACTTTTTTCCGGAACAGGACCAGGATTACGAGATTTGTGCAAAATTAAAGGCACGAGGTAAGTTTTTATCAAGCCTTCAATCCTAGAAATCAGGGCCGAGAACGAAGGATTCCTGCTTTCAAATAAGAAATAATTTCGGAGGTTCCAGATTCCCCAAACGATAAACAATGGGAGATATCTAAACTGAGCAGATCGCGCAGAAGAGGTAAACCACAGGTCCAAAAAAGAATGAACCGAATTATAAGTTGGAAAAGAGCACTTGAACCTCTCCTCAAAATGATTATAGATACGAACAGAGAAGGGACAGTGAAAAAATAAATGATGAATATCTTCCATATTGTCTTCACAAAGGACACAACGACTAGGTCCACTGAAACCTCTGCTTTGTAAATGCTCCCAAGTTAATATCTTTCCTCTAATAAATAACCAAATGAAGCATTTTAATTTTAAAGGAATATTCAAAGACCATAAAATTTTCAATACAGAATCATTATTCTCTGAACAGATATTAGAGAAAATGCATTTATAACCTTCAATTGCACATAAAGCCCCTGTAAAATTGTTGTGAGACCAAAGAATTGAATCATTTTGATTAGAGAGACGAATGCGACCATATTCCAATCCTCTAATATAATTATCCCAAACAGTTTTCCATTCTCCAGTAAGATCAAGTTCTGCAGAAGAGAACCAGTAACCTGTGGTGAAGGAGGTTTGATTACGAGCTTGAGCAAGGGTGCAGATGCCAAAATCCTCTAAATAATCTCTTAGGTCTCTTGGCAGTACAAAGGAAGATCCCAAACCGATGAGCGGGTCTGCACCAAAGCTGATGGATTCACCATTTCCCACCTGCCAAATGATGCCTTTGCCAATCCAAGGAATGGTAGATATAAATCCCCTCCATATAATTGAAGCATTCCTATAATTGAAATTCTTTTCCCTGAACCATAAATGCAAGGGCTTATTTTTCAAATACTTGACAGCAATAAGAAGATTCCAAATACCTTTGCTATTTAAAGCTAGCCAAAAACTTTTCATTCTCAAGGAGAGACTAAAGCTAGGAAGATGTTTAATTCCCCAGCCACCATGAGAGGTAGGACGAGCCAAGAGTTGCCAGTCCACTAAATGGAATTTTTTAGCCTTTGATGAAGAGCCCCAAAGAAAATAAAAAATCAACTTTCTGAGTTTGTCTAAAATTGAGCTTGGGATCGGAACCAGAGCCATCCAATAAACTAGTATGCTTCATAAAACAGAGCGGATAAGGACAAGACGACCACCCATGGAGAGCAATCTATTAGTCCAATGAGAAATTTTCTTCTCAAATTTTGAAACCAGCCAGATCCAATCCTTAACCAAGTAACCTGAAGGCTTTAGAAAGTAGCCAAGATAACCAAACCCTTTTCGAATATTTTCCACTCTGAAGGGAAGAATGTCAGTAATTCTATGAAGAATGTCCTCATTCAGGTCATTTTGGAGGAAACTAGATTTGTTCAAATTGATACTCATACCTGAGGCCTCATAGAAGATATCGAGAATGGCTTTGAAAGCTAACCACTCTTTAAAAGATCCTAGTCCAAATAGAATTACGTCATCTACAAAAAGTAGATGAGTGAGAGAAAACTGATAGGAGATTCTGATTCCTTTTATCTTTCCATTCCACTTAGCATCCTCTATCAACCGGCTAAGCCCTTCTATTACCAGAATAAACAAGAGGGGGGATAGAGGGCAGCCTTGCCTGATTCCCCGAGAGGCAGAAAAGAAAGTAGAAGGAGAGCCATTAACAAGGATAGCAAAATTGGCTGAAGAAATGCATCCCATAATCCAGTTTACCCCTACAAGGGGAACCCCAATTTGAATGAGAATGAGACAGATGAAAGTCCAATTAACTCTATCAAAGGCTTTGGATAAATCCAATTTAAGAATAAGAGCACTCCTTTTTCTGGAATTGACAGTGTGCAGAACCTCTTGAGAAATGGCTATGGGTTCAAGGATTTGGCGATTTTTAAGAAAACCAAATTGTTGATGAGAGATAGATTCATCAAGGAAGGGTTTAAGCCTTATTGCAGCAACTTTAGAAATGAGTTTATAAACTAGATTGCAGAGAGAAATGGGGCGAAAGTCTGCAAAGGTGACAGGCAAGCCAATCTTCGGAATAAGAGTAAGAAATGTAGAATTGAGAGCATGAGACACTCTGCCAGAGGTTCTGGAGGACTCTACTAGATTGACCAGAGAAGGGCCCAAAAGGTCAAAGAAAGTCAAATAGAACTCAACCGGCCATCCATCTGGGCCTGGCGCTTTATCTTTTTTGAAGAGATTCAAAGCCTTTTCAACTTCCAAAATAGTGACCGGATTGGTAAAAGCTTCTATCTTTTCTGGGCTGATAAAAGACGGAAAAAGACGAATAATCTTAAGCTAAGCTTCCAGATTAGTCAAATGGTCATCTTCAAATAAGGACTTGAAATACCGAATACCAAAATCTTTTAGACTTTTATCATCTGAAACACAATTGCCCAACTCATCTTATCATCATGTTATCATGTTATCTATCACTTTAATTTAACATCGAGCGTAAAAGTCTTCATGCCATTGGGGATCTTCAATAATCTACATGTCATTGAGGATCTTCTGTAAACTAGTGTCGAGCCTCTAAATTTCTTTTTTTTAATGTTAGAGAATTATTTTATCGAAAATGTCAATCGGTTAAAGCTAACTTAAATAGTTCAACTTTTTTATAAAATTTAATATGTAAATTAATGGAAACTAAATCCCACAAAAATCAATTAATCTACCCCTATACAAAATTCTTCTTACTTTTTTTTTTCATATGGAAATATGTACGGGAAACCCAGCAATACTTCCCCAGATTAGTGGATGGTAGAGGTGGTAAACCGCTGACCATCCTCGCAGAAGGCCTAACCCCAAAGGACTCAAGGCTCGAACCCGTGACCTCTCCCCGAACCGAGAGAATGTGCGCACGTCTTACCAATTGAGCTAACCCTTGGGACTTCCAAAATTCTTCTTACTTACATATATGAACTCCACTATCGAAACTTAACAACAATGTTGACGCTTCTCATTCATTTTTAAAGTAAACAAAGAAACTTTCATAACCACCACACCCCACCCCACCTTACCTTTTGGACATTTATAAACCTCGAGCGGCATCACATATTCGACCTTGGCAGTTCCTTGTAACTTTCGACCTTGGCATTTCCTTGTAACTCAAAACAATAAAAACTATATAAAAATATATGTTCATGTTTTCCCTTGCAAAAATGCATTTTTAATCAACTTTTCTTTTATCGTATTTGTATGTACCATTTGCCACTTGAGAAGAAACAACATTTATAAAATAAATCTTCACGAAAAAAATTAGTCGATATAGATTGGGTATTTTTGGAATGGACTGCTACAATTATAATTCTATATATTAAATAGAATATTTAATTTTGTCATTTTCCTAAAGTATTAACTATATGTGCATTGTTTTGTAATGATGTGTCTAGGAATATGTATGCTTTTTGCTATGAACTATTTTTGTTTTGCAATTCAATTTTGGTTTATTTTGTATTAAAGTGTTCATTGTTTTGTAATGATGTGTCTAGGAATATGTATGCTTTTTTAAATGAACTATTTTTGTCTTGCAATTCACTTTTGGTTTATTTTGTATTAAACTATTTCACAATCAAAATATAATTTATATTGGGTATTTTTGGAATGCACTGCTACAATTATAATTCTATATATTGCATAGAATATTTAAGTTTGTCATTTTTATAAATAATGACTATATGTGCATTGTTTTGTATTGATGTATCTAGGAATATCTATGCTTTTTGCTATGAACTATTTTTGTTTTGCATTGCAATTCACTTTTGGTTTATTTTGTATTAAACTATTTTACAATCAAAATATTTTGCATTTGTATATATTTCCTTTGTTCAAATATAAATAGATCTTTAATAAAGAAATAAAAATATTTTATTAAAAAAATTAAAGTTGTTTGATTTAATTAAATTTAATTAAATTTAACTATTAAATTTTTAATATTTAATATTTAATTTAATTATTAAATTTTTAATATTTTATTAAAGTATTTAGTATTTTTATCAACTTGCTCTTTTATTCAAAGATATTTACGCCGACGTTAAACAATGGAGACGGTAGTCTCAAAATCCTTCGTCGCTCCGTCAAATAGAATTTTGACACATGTCTCGTCGGCTTGGCGAATGGTGGCTTGACAAATGTAGCCGTGTTTGGACAAGTGTTTTGTTAACTCGGTTTTGATGCATGCCTTCATTTGTTGCTTGAGGGTCTATCCTGCATGTGTTCGGGCAGTTTGACATGACATTCTCGAGCTTCATGTTGCATCATCTATCTGCAACCGAGATTTCACGGTATGGGTTCGCACGACAACCGAGATTTCACGGTATGGGTTTGCACGACAACCAAGATTTCGCGATATGAGTTCGCATGACAGACCTAAAATATCTGTACTTAGAGAATAGCTCATTTATGGCAGCCATTTCTCTTAGTCGAAAGAGAAAAATCCAAACTCTTGTTGTGTGTGTCTTTTGGATGGTTGCAAGTTGAAGGTTTGGTGTTGTAGTATTTCATTGCAGTGGTTTAAGTTGTGTGCATCCGGTTCATTGCATGTTTAATGTTACTTGTTCTATGGTGGGATATAGATTTATCTGTGCTCGTTGCTAAGGAATTTAATTGCAGTGTGACTTGGGATTGAATTTAGGTGTTGTTGGGTTTAATTGCAACTTTTGTGGGTTTAATTGGGGCCATGAAGATTGATTTTTACTATTGTTTGGTGGGAATATCACGATTTAATGCTGGGATGTAGATTTTGGTTGTCCCTATGGTTCTCTCTGTGGTTTTAGTGGGCTGGTCTACTGTTGTTTGTGCTCTTGTTGTTATGGGGTCTTTGCACCAAGTCTTTTGTTCTCTGAGTCTTGAACTGGATGGTGCAACACCCTTAGATATTCTTGTTGAGATGGAGCAAAGTTAATTACTTTACATAGCATAAAAAGGGTCACATGTTAGGACTTTCATGCCTTTATATTCCAATTAACAAGAAATATCAATACTCTACTCTTATACAATTCAATACTTAAGATCAGTCCAGTATTTAAAACCATAAATTAAGAGGGAACAACTCTAAATTATTATTTACCCGATAGATTATTCCCATTTGTTATTTTTTTCACATGGTTGACTTATTTTCTTGACTTTGATGTTGTAGATAAAATTCTCAACAAACAGTTTTCCAGACTTTTGTTTGCACAACATTATTACTTAAGTTCTTCTAGATATTTTAGGATTAGTAAGTCAAATGAGAGTTTAAATCTATTACGCTTGTTGTTTTATTTAATTTATCATATACGCATGTTTCTAGAGACCTTTGGTCATGTTTTAGAATGTTGAACCGAGAAGCAAAGAAGTTTGTGGCGCTGAAAATTATTCGCAGCATATAGAAATAGCGTGATGCAACAATGATTGAAATCGATGTTCTTAGTGTTCTCTCCAAACATGATAAAAGTAGATCACGGTATGTGCATGAATGGTGAAACTATCTCAACCTATCACACATCATTTTGTTTATCGGATATGGTAATGTTGTTGCAGGCATGTTTTTTTCCCTGACTATCTTTTACCCTAGTGTTTTAGAGAAAATGGATGTTTTGTTGCCTATCACAGTTCTTTGTCGCATGTGTGTCTAATTAAGGAATTGGTTTGATTTTCGGAACCACATTTGTATTGTGAGCATTAATGGACTAAATCCATCAATGTTAAGACATCTGATTAGAGATTATTTTAGTCATTGTATTATTTCCATAAATGTATGATTTGGTTGAATGTCATATAAGATTCACTAAGTAACTAGTGGGTTGAGTGTTGAATTTTTTCTTTGGATGAATTTAAATGTCGTTAACGGGTCTGTGAGAAGCTTGGACCAATTTTATTTGATTTTGTATGAAAAAACAAATATCCCCCATTTCTTATTAATCTAATCCAGGATTTTGGTCGGAAACTTTTGGAATATGTAGCATGTGTGTAGACAAGTCTTGCACTCGTATCTTTCATTTTCCATCCTTATGGAGAACTCTACTTTGTGGTTGAATTAGGTTTTATGCATTGAGAGAGAGTCATTTTCATTAGTTTTGCATCAATTCCTCTATTTATATTGATTGGCCTAAAGATTAAGATGTTGTCAACTCATCATATGCAGTCATTCAGAGTGACGAATTTCTCTTTCCCCTTTGTCGTGATTTAGGGTTTGGAAGGTGTCAAATTGCAAAGAAATCCCTCTAATTCTTGGAGCTTACAGGGTATACTCAGTCTACATGTTACAGGTTTGAAATTATTTGCACCATCTTGAGCTTGCCCCCAAGACAACAAAAAATATAAAACCCAAGGGAGGGATTTCTCTTTCCCCTTTGTCACGATTTAGGGTTTGGAAGGTGTCAAATTGCAAAGAAATTCCTCTTATTTCTGGAACTTGCAGGATATACTCGGTCTGCATTTTACAGGTTTGAAATCTTGTATGTTTTTTAGGATCATTAAACTTTTCTGAGGTTTCATGTGTGCTATTAATTCACTATTTTGATGGTGGATCATGATTTTTTTATAAGGCTTCTATTCCCATTCACGAAGCCATGGCGAATACTACGATTGAACTTCCTCCTAAAGGTGGCTTCAGCTTTGATTTGTGTAGGAGAAATGAAATGATCGCGAATAAAGGTATTCAACCTCCTTCGTTCCGCAAGACGGGAACGACCATTGTAGGCCTCATTTTCTAGGTCAGTTCCACTATTACTGCTCAATATCATATCTTGATTTGCTTATGTTGTTTGCTCCCTTCTTATCTTCGGTATTTGATGTTCTCTGGAAATTTATTAAACAATTATATTAGATTTAGTTTACTTTTAAGAATGGTCCAGAAGGGGCTTGGAGTGTAACAAGTTGAAAGTGTTAAATGAGCATTCATGAAACATTGCAAGGATTGAAAAACTCGCAAATAAGATTTTTTTTTTTGGAAAATATATTTTTAAAGATGCGTAGATACAGATAATATGGGGTTTTTACCAAATGCTTGTTGGATCATGGGATCTTTGGGAGCTATTGGTACAAAAGTTGAAGTTCGCTAAAGAGAGAGTGCAGGGATCAAAAGGTTTGGTTGGGTTGTTTCTTGGTTTTCGAGGACTAAAAGTTGTCAATAATCCCACCAGGCTTCAGGAGCTGGATTAAGTTGGTCAATTGCAAGTTGGATTAAGTTTGGGTTTACTAGAGAGGGTTAGCTGTTAAAATTGGCTACGTAGGATTTCCTACAGTGGGTTCCCTAACTCAACCTGGAACAAATCCTAAGGTAGTTTTAAAATACAGTTTCTTTATATAACTTTCTTGATTCTATGGGCAAAATTTTGTTTTGTTTTAAGTGGCTTTACCCTTTCTGCCTTTTTTGAATTACTTCGTGTAACACCAAATGGAATGAATGGTGTTATGGTTTTATACAGTTAAGATACTAAATCAAGCAAGGTTAGATGCAAGTTTTCTTGTGGCTGGACAGTTGAAAATTGTAAGAAAATGGTTGAGTCCTTACACTTTAACCTCTAGGTTTTTCCTTGCTATGTCTTTGTTCCACTATATGTACCATCCTCTCCGGTGGGTGGCGTTAGGTTCCATACCAAGTTTGGGTTTACTAGAGAGGGTTAGTTGTTAAAACTGGCTACATAGGATTGCATGTATTGCGTTCCCTAACTCAACCTAGAACAAATACTAAGGAAATTTTAAAATACACTTTCTTTAGAAAACTTTCTTGATTCTATGGGGCAATTTTTTTTTTGTTTTAAGTGGCTTTACCCTTTCTTCCTAATTCGAATTACTTCATGCAACACCAAACAAAATGAATGATGTTATGGTTTTATACAGTTAAGACAATAAATCAATCAAGGTTGGATGCAAGTTTTCTTATGGATGAACAGTTGAAAATTGCAAGAAAATGGTTGAGTCCTTACACTTTAACCCCTGGGTTTTTCCTTGCCATATCTTGGTTCCACTATATGCACCATCCTCTTCGGTGGGTGGCATTAGGTTCCATACATGTATTTATTCTACCTATATTGCTAAAGAGTTGTGTGTCCATCTGTAATTTCATGTTGGATATCAATGTGTTGATGCTTGTTTGAGGTAATTGATGTAAAACCTATAGAAGATTAGGTCTGATTGAAATCTTTTTCCTTTGCATGAATAATTCTATTATGGTTGTATATAATATATTTAACTGGGCTTAATGGGATTGAAACAATTGTGGGCACTATTGTATTGCGGGAATATTTGGAAGGAATTACCATTGTATTCACGTTTACATTGGTTGAATGGATCAAAAGCAGATCGAGTCATAAGGTGAGATTAATTTTATTGTAATCCCTGACAGATAATTAAGTATTGCAAATAGATGGTTGGCATTTTATCAACAATTCTACACTGCATTTCCTACCAAGCTCAACCAAAGATTTTGTCTGTTATGAATTAAGCTCCGCAAACAACGTTTGTTGAAGAAACTAGAGAAAAAGTATCCATGAAGGATGTGGCCGTCAACATGTTGTTGTATATCAAAGCAGTGGAGACGAGACCACTAGATGGTATTGTCATGTCTAGAAGTAGTTCATTGGATGAAAGTAGCTAGAAAGGAGAATCCTTAGCAATTGAGAAAGAATTCGGGGCCAATGTATGGGATGGAACCATGAATTCGACAGGTAGCATCGCAACATATTTACATTATTTTTGTTCATCCTTCATCAAAATATTCTTAATGAGTGATGGGATTCAAGTAGTCAATTTTCAAAATATTTATTGTTTTTTGGAAAAGTTTTTGTGAAAGACAAGTTTCAATTAATAATCATCTTTCTTTTATGTTTCTTTTTTCTCCAAAAATTATACATTTATTATTTATTGAAAATTTTGGAAAATAAGATATACAACATACTTGGAAAAAGTAGTTCAATATCAACTAGAGAAATTACAACTCAAGTTCCTTATCATCTAGAGAAATTACAACTAAAGGTCATATAATTGAAACTTGTTTCTGAAAGTTCATATAACTGAAAGGTCCAGTTGGCACTTCAAGCTTTGCACTGTGATGTTTTAGATCTATTACTTTTGATGATTGCCATTGGTTTATGCTATTGTGTGTTGGATTTGGCATTATAGAGAAGAACATTCTTCTTTATTTAGATCAGACTTAGTGTTTTTTTAACATGTAAGGAAGCACCCCAGCCTCCAGCCTGTAAGCAAAGGTAATATATCTATCATGGGTTACAGCCTCAACAACAATTAGCTCACAAAGATTGAAACATGTCATAAGTGGGATTTGAACTTGGGTGGAGAGAATAACATTTCTCCTCCCCAACCACCTGAGTGAGACCCAATTGACAGATCTGACTTATTAATTGTTTGATCAGGTTTTGATTCGTAGTTTGTTATTGTATTTTTCTTTGCATCAGTTTATTAAAATACTCTGTTGATATAGAGATATGTTTGTTATATTTTTTTTTGTGTAACTTGGGATATCATGGTCCTGGTTTTAGTAGTTTCTCTAAATAATTCTGATAGTGTAGCTAGACCTAACTAACATATCATGCTTACTTTTAGCCTTAATCAGGTTTGGATTCAAAATCTATTATCATAGTTTTCTAAAACACTCCATTGCTATAGAGATATATTCGTTACATATTGGTTTCATGTGTAACTTGGGTTATCGTGGTTCTGTTATAAATTCAGTCACAAGTAGAAGTTTAGATATTGTCAATATTTAATTATTAACAAGTGATGTATAGTGTTGGGGGTTCCCTGAAATCGAAGAACATGATAGTTAGAATAGTTAGTTTTTAATGGGATCTCTGGGATATATTGGTACAAAAGTTAAAATTCATGTTGCAACTGCAACCTTTTCCCAAATTTTAAAAAAAAAATTGGACCCTCCTTTCGATTTTATCTAGCTTGGGATTGTTCGGTTTCCTGAAATATGTCTTTCCTCTGCTTATAAAAAAATTGATCTTTGGGAAGTCGAAGGATTGGTTGACTGTTTTTTCCATTGTTTCGGAAGTTAAATGATCTAGTATTTTTGTTGCCCAGCCGAAGAGTCTTTCGCTTTATTTGAGCACTTAACATTCTGATTTTTCGATGATTTTTTTTATCACTGTCGGGAGTACGTTGAAGAATGAGCCAAGGCATTAGTCCTCTATGTCGCCGACGTTTCAGAAGGAAAACAGTGAACATCCCAATGGATAGTCATGTTTCTTGCCGATGCATGTTTTATCTCCCTTTTGTTTTATTGTTTAAACCTTTTTTGACTGACGGCGACCTTGTTTTTATCATTATCGGAACGATTTACGATTTTGGATCGGAAGACTTGTCCTCTATGCCGCCGTCATTTCGGAAGGAAATTGATGAGATGCTCTTTGATCACTGACACTTTAGTGGTTAATGTTTCCGATCTCCGATACATAACCATCATGATGATAGTGCTTGGCATCGCCGACACTACGGAAGCGTTTAGGTTTGAATCACCGACACTGCGGAAACGTTGAGGTTTGAATCGCCGATCCTTATCGTTTAGAGTTTCCGATCGTCGATGGGTTTTATGCTGTCACGGATCCGTAGTAGTTTATATGTCCACCATTGCAGCTGTCAATCAGACTATCTTCCCGATGTTTAATGTTTTCAACTACCGACCTTTAGCTTTTAGAGCTTCCGCTCGCCGACACTGCGAAAACGTTGAGGTTGGAATCGCCGACACTGTGGAAACGTTGAGGCTTGAATCACGGACACTACGGAAATGTTGAGGTTTGAATCGTCGATCCTTAGCATTTAGAGTTTCCGACGCCAACAGGTTTAGAGTCTCACGGGACCCGTAGTTTGTTTGTTGTCCATCATTGCAGCTATAACTTGAACTATCCTTCCGACGATTAGAATTTTTTACTGTTGACCTTTAGCTTTTAGAGCTTTTGATCGCCGACGGGTTTTATGCTGTCGTGGATCCATAGTTGTTTGTGAGTCCGTCATTGTGGTTGTCATTTGAACTACCCTCTCAGCATTTAGTGTTTTCAATTGCCGATAAGGTTTTCCCGCCAACTGCACTGCGACCTCGTTGTTTGGGTTTTATTGTTATCTGAAACCATGGTTTTCCCCGGTTAGGTTTTCCCGTAAAATTATTGGTCTCCACGATATGAACATTCATAGTTTTTTTTTGAGCCAGCAAGATTGAGCCGTATGTATTCTTTACTCCTGTCTGCACCATCCATTCTCTGGTTATTCATGGCCGTCCGGGGAGGTTTAGATTGTTGTATGCGTTTACCCTATTTTCGTGGGATGACAGAGGTTTTCATTGTTTGATCTAGTTAGGGTTTTCCATGATGAGGAGCAGTATAGAGTCTAATGTTTTGGAGATTAGCAATAGAGACAATGTGGTTCATGCTTTTATCAAAGGAGTTCGAGTTAGTTTAGATGCGACCCGGATTCAGATGAGGAATCTTTTCTATCATGGTTGTGATTTTGGTTATGGACAGTGGACTTAGAGGATTTCAAGACACAACTGCAGGATTTTCTTTTGCCTTGTCATTTTTTCTTTTCATGCATTAATACTGTGTATAGTTCATTTTCAGAATGCATATGGAAGAGGTAAATAGATTGATACAGTTTTTTGTTATTATTGTTTCACTTAGTAAAAGCTAAATGGTCTAAGAACTTGCTATGTTTATGACAAGGTGATTGTTGCAAAGGAGATATGTCTAAAAGACAAAAGAAGAAGGCTCCAGTTGTTGAAGGAGATCCAGCAGTTAAAGGATCTAGATGAACGAATTTTAAAGAATGCAGTGGCACATGCAGCTGTGAGTATTCATCTGTTAGAAGATCAGTTGTGTCTGAGTCCAGCAAGGATAGAAGGGTTCAGGAACCAGGCTACCAAATATGAGATAAATATCAATTTTCTTGAACCTTCTGATTTTGAAAGCATAGAAGCGGAGGCCCAGGCATGGAAAAAGTTCATCAACGACCAAGCATTTTAAAAGATTTTTTGTTTTAAAATGTATTATATTGTAAAAATTATGAGCACATACTACAAGACAAATTTTGGAACTGAAAGGTCAGGGGAGCCCAAAAGTCATCAAGGGGCAGCCCAAAGGTTTTGCTTTTTTGTATAAATAAAGGAGAGTTTAGATGTATAAGGGACATCTTTCCCATACCATTTTTGAGAGTATATTGTAAGAAGAACTACTTCCTTTTACAATAAAGAATTACAAGTTTCTATTGGAGAAAGTTGGGTGGAATGTTTCAAATGCTTTGCTATGGATCAGTTGAATGTGAACTATTTCGTTTTCAGCTTATGTCCATTAACTGTTAGATCGTTCTAACTCATTGAATTTATGTTCATGTTATGAATGTCTTCTAGTTTATTCTGTGAAATTTTCACTGAGTAATGAAGGTTGTCATAAACAATAAGCTATCTTGTTGTTCATATTTCTATTAATGTTCATGTGTTCTGAAATAAGTAACAGCTATCTGTAATTTTTCTTAATACATGCACAGAGATACATTACTCATTAATAACTGACAATTTTGCTCCCTAGGGATAGGTTAGTTAATTATAGTCAGTTTCTTGTTGTTTGTGATTTAGATGCGAGAAAGGTAAGACGAGAGGTAAGAACCTGCGCATCACATTGTGACACACCTCGTTATCTCTATCAATTTGCATTTTTAGACAGGAACTTGCACATCATAACTTAAACACAAAAAACTAAAAATATACACAGTGGACCGGGCCGTAACCGGTAAAACATTTTAATTTGTTACTTGACCTACGGTAGCCGGACCGTAAATCAGAAGGATTCCCCATACCAAACAGTAACGGGCTAGTTGGGAACGTTTATTGGGGAGAATCCCTAACTGTTGTTACTTGCGATTTTACAGGCCTCAACAATTTTTGGCGCTAAAAGGAGGGCCACCAGTGCATGGCTGGCCAAAGAAGCTCACTTCCTCGAAATTACTCCACCGGTGACAATTCTGAAAGTAGTTTGTTTACAAACCCACTCCTGAAGATAAAGAGAAAGGGTATATGTATCTTGTAGATAATGAAGCGGTTGATGATTTAAGAAGAATCACTAGGGCATATGCGAAAAATATTGGAGGATTAACTATAATTTATGTCTTACCTAGAAGACAGTATCAGAAGAAATATCGTCCTCAATTAGAAGACTCGGTGTTGGTAGAAGATCTTGAAGAACTAGTAGAAGCATCCTTACAAGAAGTTGACCAACCTTTGAATCAATTAGATCCAGATTCACCTTACTATTCTCCTTTTCGGACCCCTGTTCAATCACAACCTCATTCTCCACTCAGAATCATGGCTAATGTAAATGCAAACCAACCACCTCCACTACCTGCTTGGAGAGCTAGGTCGCCTTTAAATTTGACACCTCCCTTGCATGATTTTCCTCAAGATTTTGACAAGATGTTACCCAAGTTTGAACTAGGTGAAGGAGTTTTGGTAGATGATCATTTACAGAGTTTTTACTTGGCTATAGAAGGATTACGAGTTGGAGAGCATGAAGATGTAGTGTGTATATTGTTTCCCCACACTCTGAAAGGAAAAGAAGCCTCGTGGTATTTTGCACTTCCTACAAATTCAATCACGGATTGGAACACATTTCAGAGAATGTTTAGAAGTAAATATGCAGTTCAGAAAACTCATGCAGCCTTAATGAAGGGGTTATGTGCTCTAAAGAAAGAAAGAAAATAAAAAGTAAATGATTTCACTCAAAGATTTGCTACTTACCTAAACAATTTTACTGCAGTAAATAAGCCATCTGAAAATGCCCTGATAGAATACTATACCTCATCCCTTGGGCCTGATCTAGCCATGTTTGCCAAGAGATCAGTGAGACCTACATTACCAGAAACTTATGAAGAAGCTGAGAAGGTGGAGGCTAAGATGGAAAGCATAGAAAATTATCATGTGCAGTCGGAAGAAAAGAATTTTGGAAGCAAGAAACCTTTATTACTGACTAAGCCTAAGGATGAGTGGTCACAGGATTTTGAAGGGATGTTGAAGATGATGCAAAAGTTATCCAACAGAGTGATAGATTTAGAGAAAGAGAAGCTCATAAATCATATAAGACTTATTATAAGAAAAGGGAATACAACAGTAAACCTAAGCCTCCTCCACACAGACCTGCAGCAATGAATTTAACTGATGTAGGCATGGATAATTTTTGTACTTTTCATCAACAGCCTCATTGTGAGAAGAATTTCCACCAATGGATAAATTCTACGACACTGGTAATCAATCAATTATCGGATTCCAAACTGATAGAAACTGGTAAAGAGGAAGAAAAAGATAATCAATCTACATAAAAACAAGAAGAAGATACTTTGGTTTTATGGGACTTGTCTCAGTGTTTGATACAGAAGAAGAAGATTCTTTGAAACAAGAGGAAACATCAGAAACCAATGTGACAACAAGAAGTCATAGTTTGTTAAAAGAAGACAAGTCAATACTTCCTAAGATCAAGAAACTTCAAGAAAATATGAAGACGATACAAAAGAACACTAAAACTGTTAAAATACCTGAATTTACCATTTCAAGTCAAGATCCGAAGAAAATTGACATACCTGTTAAGCATGTTGAATATAGGATTGATAATGTCAAGAAGAATCTCAAAGAACCTGAGATGGGGTATGATATTGTGGAAGACATTAAAAAAGCTAAGGCAAATATCTCATTGTTTGAAATGTGTAATGTACCTCAGCAGAAAGAGAAACTGTTAAAAGCACTTGAGGTACCATAAGAAGAGCTTCCCACTGACAACCAACCTGAAGAAGAAATTGGTGAAGCAAGTGTGGGAGGTAAGTCTAAGTATAAAACCCCAGCATTTCTCCTAACTTTTGATATTTTCAACTATAATGTGCACAACTGTTTAATAGACTCAAGAGCATCAGTCAACGTTATGCCACTTTCAGTCTGCAAGAAAATCAATGGACAACCTAAACCATCTATTTGGCAGCTTCTTCAATTAGACAAGACACCTGTGAAAGTAATAGGGGAAATGGAAGATGTTCTCATTCACTTATCTGTAGATGAGAGGGTATGTCAGTACATCGACATTGTAGTAGAAAACATACCAGATGCTTATGGATTGTTTTTGAGTCGAGACTGGTCGGTAAGGCTAGATGGATACTTCGCATCAGATTGGTCACATTTATGGTTGCCTCATAAGGGAAGTCCCAATCAGATAAAACTCTTAAGAGAGCCTCAAATGAAATACAATGTTACTTAGTTAGAAGGAAAGAATGAGCCAGTAAACTCTGTGTTGGGAAATTACCAAGCTGAATAAGCCAGCAGTACACCTGACGCCCAGCCCGATCTCCTTCGGTTTTCATGGGCTGATGAGATTGACTGTAAAATAGAAGATTTAGTTTCAGGTGTAGTTTTTATTTCAAGTTCAGTAGAAGTAGATAGTTTTTGGGCCCTTTATTTTGATGGATCTAAAACACTGGAAGGATCAGGAGCTGGCTGTGTCCTGATTGATCCAAAGAAAAATAAACATTTTCTTTCGTGTAGATTAGAATTCGAATGTACAAATAATACAGCTGAGTATGAAGCACTAGTTCAGGGACTTAAAAAGGCAATAGAACTGAAAGTGAAAAATCTGAAAGTATATGGAGACTCTGAAATTGTTGTTAAGCAAATTCGAAATAAGATACACTGTATTTCACCACATTTAAAAGCCTATCAAAATGAAGTTTGGGATTTGCTTATAAATTTTCATGTATTCAATATTGTGTCCATTCCTAGATTAAAGAATGCAACAGTTGATTTACTAGCTACCTCAGCTGCAAGGCTAGTACCTTCTAATAATAGATGCTCTATTGAATTACTTTTCAATCCTTCTGTTCCGGATATGATCACAAATTTACAGGTTTTTGACAATGATCAACAAATTTTGGAATGCTTGATGAATGATGAGACTTTTAAAGGAGCAATAATAGATGATGAAGAACATCAAGCAGAATTAAAATTTGGGAACTTTATTCCTAAGGGAGTCAAGACCTTGGAACGAATGTTTGACTTAAATAACAAATTCAGAAAGCCAGCGAATGTCAAGACTCATAGCTCATCCTTGTAATTTGAGCTAATAAATTTGGAGACTGAAGATGAACCCAGATATGTAAATTTGGGAAAGTGTTGTTCTCCAGGTGAAAGAAGTAAGTTAATTGGTCTGTTCAAACAGTACAAAGATGTGTTTTCCTAGACATATGAAGAGCTTAAAACTTATGACACAAAGATCATACAACATGTCATCCCGATTAAAGCTGGATTCAAGCCTTACCAACAACCTTTGAGGAAGATGCATCCGAAACTGGAACCTTTAATTTAGAGTGAAGTGAAAAAATTGTTGGATGCTAAAATTATATTCAAAGTTAGACATTCGGAATGGGTTTCGAATTTGGTGCCAGTAAGGAAAAAGTCAGGAGAAATCAGGCTCTTTGTAGATTTCAGAAACCTCAATCGTGCATCAGATAAAGATAACTATCCAGTCCCACCCATGGAGAAAATACTGTAGATGGTTTCAGGTTCTGAATTGTTTTCATTATTAGATGGATTCTCTGGCCATAATCAAGTATTAGTAGCTAAAGAGGATAGGCTTAAAACCACATTCAGAACCAAGTGGGGAACTTTTGCTTACAGGAGAATGCCCTTTGGACTCATTAATGCTGGAGCTACTTTCCAGAGGGCCATGGATATAGCTTTCCACGGTCTGATTGCCCAAAGTGTTGTGGTATATCTCAATGATGTCTCAATATTTTCAAAAAAGAGAGACGAACATGCATTCCATCTTAAACAAATTTTCGAGCGTTGTCGAAAATATGGTATTTCACTGAATCCTAAGAAATGCATGTTTGAAGTCATAGAAGGAAAGCTACTGGGTCATGTTGTTTATAAGAAAGGGATCTCCATAGACCCAGAAAGGATTAAAGCCATAGAACAGATCCATTTACCCCATAACAAAAAGGGTATGCAATCATTCATGGGGACAATTAATTTTGTGCGAAGGTTTGTACCAGATTTTGCTCAAATTGTCAAACCTTTACAGCAGATGGTTAAACAAAATGTACAATTTAAATGGAATGATGTGGAAAAGAACGCATTTAGTAAGATAAAAACATCTATTGCTCATGCACCATCACTCAAAAGTCTGAATTTCGAAAAAGATTTTATTCTGTACACTTTTGCATATGATGATTCATTGGCAGCGGTGCTTACATAGAAGGAAGATGGGGGAGATGAGTACCCCATATCATTTATGAGAACTGGTCTGTAGGGAGATGAATTGAATTATACAGCAGTTGATAAACAAGCTTATGCAGTTTTTAAAGCGGTAAAGCAATTCAGGCCATATATACTTAAGAACCGTACTAAGGTAATAGTTCCACACCCAGCTGTAAGATCTCTTTTGTACAAAAATAATTAGGAGAAAGAAGAGGCAACTGGGTATCTACCTTACAAGAATATGATCTTAAGTTCAAACCATCGTCCATAGTAAAAGGACAAGGATTGTGTAAACTAATGGCTAAAGGTAAAGACAATGAAGAAAACAGTTGGGATAATGAAGTTGAGTTACATATGGTGGATGTATGTCCTCTATTCACAGCTCCAGATTCCTGGTACCGGGACCTAGTTCATTACCTTCAAGAAGGATATTTGCCGAAACATTGGAATTCCAAACAACGAAGAGCATTACGTCTGAAATTAGCTTCATATTAGATAATTGATGGAGTATTATTCAGAAAGAATTATGATGGAGTTTTTCTTAGATGCTTAGAACAAGAAGATGCAAAGAAGGTCATAATAGAATTACATGATGGGCCTGCTAGAGATCATTTTTCCGGAGATACAACAGCCCATAAGATTCTCAGAGCCGGATATTACTGGCCTACACTATTTAAGGATGCTCATGCTCATGTCAGAAAGTGTGATGTTTGTCAAAGAGGTGGTGGAAGAAAAGCTAAAGCAACAGGGCCTTTAAAACCAATGATGATAACATAACCATTCGAACAATGGGGAATTGATATTATTGGAGAAATAAACCCAAATTCTTCCTTGCAGCACAAATATATTTTGACAGCAACTAACTACTTCACCAAATGGGTCGAGGCCATTCTGTTACGCAAAGTGAATGAAGATGCAGTCGTGGATTTCTTACAAGATCACATTATGACCAGGTTTGGGGTTCCAATTTTCCTAGTTTTTTATAATTCTACTTACTTTTCTTCTATTAGATTAACTACATTTGCTAATGAAAGAGGAATCAAGTTGCATTATTCTGCAAACTATTACCCACAAGGAAATGGTTTGGCAGAATCTACAAATAAGAATTTGATTAGAATTCTAAAGAAAACCGTAATAGAAAATCAGAGAAGTTAGCATTTGGCGTTACCTAATGCTCTTTGGGCTGATAGAGTCACACCCAAGAATTCCTTAGGTGTGTCACCATACACTCTTGTTTACGGAAAAGAAGCTATTCTTCCTCCCAACATTATGTTACCATCTTCCATAATAGCTCAGGAATCTAGAGGTACCGATAACGAAATCCTACAGATCAGAATCTATAATCTTTTGAAGTTGGAAGAGTCTAGGTCCAAAGCCAAGAAAGGTTTAAGCATCAATAGGAAGTAGTGAAACGTTGGTTTGATAAGCATAAAGCTGGGAACAAAGAATTCGAAGTAGAAGACCTGGTTCTTAAGTGGGATCATCCGCATGATGAAAATGGAAAGCACACTAAGTTTCAACAATTATGGGTAGGCCTTTTTCAAATTGTAGCCAAGCTTGGCCCCTCAACTTACAAGTTGCAAGACTTACAAGGGTGGGAAGAGAACTTACCAGTTAATGGTTTAGTTCTCAAACCTTATTTTTCTTGATTTTTATTTCTTGGTTATATTGTACATAAATAAACTGATTGATTTGTTTTATTTTTGTTTGTTTTAATTAGGGTTTGATTGATTGTAATAAAGAAGCACAACTTTTGGTTGCATGGAGTTCATCAGAATTCTGGATTAACTAAAATCCTTGATTACAAGACTGTGTACTATTAATTTATTTGAAAGAACTTCTTCTAGTTCAGCATTTTTCTTAATGGTTATGAACACATTGAAGTCGTGACCTAATCCTTGTAAAATAACTTAGGATCAAAAGGTATGGAATACTATTTCGAGGCTCCATCCATCTCACATTAAAAATTTCTTAGGGGGTGACAGCAAAAGACCCATGGAGAGGAAGTAGGGTAAACAGTATATTATATTTAAATGATCCCATGCTAGGAATTGAAAGCCAAAAGGCAAATAAGAGTCAAAATATCCTAAGAAAGCAATATGTATCAAGACAAAGTACTGAACCATATTAGTACAAGATTTCCAAAGTTCTTCTCCATCCATGAGCTGAAAATTAAATACATCTCTCACACAAAAGGACACTATGGATAGAGGAGCCTGAATTAAAAATTTCAGAAAGAGGGCATAAAGGAGGACTCAAAAGAGGACAAAAGTGCAAAATGGCATGGGAATGAGGAACAAACGAATATTTCTATTTACCATATGTTACAATCATGTGGTGTCTAAGCTGGAAGCTACCCGAAGACAGAGGTAAAAACGAAACTCATATTCCTGGCCTCAAAAGACTTATCTATACTTTGAAATCTTGGTTTCCATTTTCCCTAAATTGGACTATCATCAATGATTAAAGTGCATACATATGCCATTTGGGAAATCCAGACATCTAGAAGAATTCAGCGTGTTGGTATTTATTGTAAAAAAACAGTTTGCTGATCAAAGAAGAATTGTCCAGAGATCTGTGTTCATCAAGTATTCGCCAATTGTTGCAGCTGCAACCTTTTCCCAAATTTTAAAAAAAAAATTTGGACCCTACTTTCGATTTTATCTAACCTGGGATTGTTCGGTTTCCTGAAATCTGTCTTTCCTCTACTTTTAAAAAAATTGATCTTTGGGAAGTCGGAGGATTGGTTGACTATTTTTTCCATTGTTTCGGAAGTTAAATGAGCTAGTATTGTCGTTGCCCAGCCAAAGAATCTTTCCCTTTATTTGAGCACTTAACATTCTGATTTTTTGATGATTTTTTTTATCGCTGTTGGGAGTATGTTGAAGAATGATCTGGGGCATTAGTCCTCTATGCCATCGACGTTTCAGAAGGAAAACAGTGAACGTCCCGATGGACAGTCCTGTTTCTCGTCGATGTGTGTTTTATCTCTTTTTTGTTTTATTGTTTAAACGTTTTTTGACTAACGGCGACCTTGTTTTTATCGCTATCAAAACAATTTACGATTTTGGATCAGAAGAATTGTCCTCTACGTCGCCTTCGTTTTGAAAGGAAATTCATGAGAGCCTCCTCGGTCGTCGATGCTTTAGTGGTTAACATTTTTTATCTCTGATACATAACCATCGCGATGATAGTGCTCGGCATCGTCGACACTGCGGAAGCGTTTAGGTTTGAATCGTCGACACTGCGGAAACGTTGAGGTTTGAATCACCGATTCTTAGCGTTTAGAGTTTTCGATCGTCGACAGGTTTTATGTTGTCGCGGATCCATAGTAGTTTGTATGTCCGCCGTTGCGGCTGTCCATCAAACTATACTTTTGACGATTAGAATTTTCAACTGCTGACCTTTAGTTTTTAGAGCTTCCGATCGTCGACACTGCAAAAGTGCTTAGGTTTGAAGTGTCGACCTTTAGCCTTTAGAGCTTCTGATCACTGACAAGTTTTATGTTGTCGCAGATCCATAGTTGTTTGTGAGTTCGTCCTTGTGGCTTTCAATCAGACTATCTTCCTGACGTTTACTGTTTTCAACTGCCGACCTTTAGCTTTTAGAGCTTATGATTGCCGACACTGCGGAAACGTTGAGGTTTGAATCGTCGACACTTCAGAAACGTTGAGGTTTGAATCGCCGACACTGCGGAAACGTTGAGGTTGGAATCGTCGATCCTTAGGGTTTAGAATTTTCGACGCCGACAGGTTTAGAGTCTCATGGGACCCGTAGTTTGTTTGATTTCCATCGTTGAGGTTGTAACTTGAACTATCCTTCTGACGATTAGAATTTTTTACTGTCGACCTTTAGCTTTTAGAGCTTTCGATCATCGACGGGTTTTATGCTGTCGCAGATCCATAGTTGTTTGTGAGTCCGTCGTTGCGGTTGTTGGTGAAAATTAATGTTACTTAATTAACCTCAATTTAATTATAAACCGGGCAATCGTAAACTTTGAGCTGCTACACTATATGTGCAGGCAAGAT
Organism: Pseudotsuga menziesii; assembly: GCA_001517045.1. NCBI lineage: Eukaryota > Viridiplantae > Streptophyta > Pinopsida > Pinales > Pinaceae > Pseudotsuga > Pseudotsuga menziesii. The sequence continues at coordinate 125,373 of LPNX011187670.1, forward strand.
AGTTTTAAAACAACCCTAATCTTTCAGAGAAATTCCACCTACATCAATCTTTCAGAGAAATCCTACCTACAACAATCTTTCAGAGAAATCCTACGGATAAATTAAACAAACCCTACAGCAATCCCTTAAACACTCAACAATCCACACTCAGCTATAGTGCTGGTAATCTATTTTACAAATGAAAGAGCTTAATAAGTTTCACAATAACTATGATCTATTGACCTGAAAACGTCACTATAATCCTACGAGATCTAATGCTTCATTCCACACTAATACTTCTAAAATTATTGCCAGAGTAACACCTGTGATCTCTTGACTTTAAATGGTCAACACACAGCCTATTATAATGAAGCTTGGCTGGTTATTGTTATTTGAATATACTCTATCTTATTTATGCACATTAATGCACACAGGAAAGTACCAAGGCCATTCAAACAATACTCATTAATTAGTATTAGGCTGTGTGAGAAATATTTGCTAAGTCTGGTTTGCATATGCACACGGTGAAGCTGATGTTGCTTCAAGAAAGCAATATTATAAACTAGGGTTCCTCTCCAAACTCAAGCAGCCTGATTTCTTCCTACTTAATCACTTGCTTAAAAGATTATTTAACACAGCCCTATACGCTCTGTAAACTACGGTCTTCAAACCTTCTACAAAAAGATTATGAATGATGTTCAACTCCAACAACATATCCCACAACTCTGCAAACTCGAAAGTAAAAGGATGGAGTTGTTTATTAATTATTCTCACGCTGCAGTAAGAGGGATTCTTCAACAGACAGAGTTGAGTTTATTATCCAATTTGCCAATACTACGCTTCACACTGGAAATCAAAGAGATTATTTAAACCCTCACCATTCCTTAATTTATTTTACAATCCTATGAATAAGCAGAGGATAAACCAATCCTATGGCTTCTATCGCTATCTTACTATATGCAGGAAATGAAAGGAAGAGTCTATCACTATCTCGCTATAAGAAGAGTGAACAAGAAGAGTCTATCGTTGTCTCGCTATATGCTGTCAATAAAAACAATGAAAACTCAGTCTACCTGTAATCTTTCATAAGGTAAAACTTGAATCAAACCATCACACAATTTATAAAGACAATAACCCTAAACAACAATCATGGCCATTAATACGCAGTCCACGCTGAAACCAGAAAGGGGTATCAAATAAAAGCTGTTCCTGAATCTATTCAACAAACTAAACCAATTGCAATTGACTAAGAATATGCAATCATTCATATGAGTAAAACTATCAGCGTTTTATAGAATAATATCAGAGGAAAAGAAATGTTATCTTGCTATTACAAAACACACAATGCAAAATGCCAAGGTTGGTGCTGAAGGGGGCCCTCCCTCAACGCCTTCCAGCTCTAAATCGAAACCGTAAAGGGAACAAACGTTGTTTGTATTAATAAAATGGAGTATTACAATATTCTCTCCGCCTTCTCCGTTCTTAGGGTTTCAAAATCCCTTTTATACTAAAGATACAGACTAGAATCAATCGTGAGACAGAGATTGATTTTCAAACAACTCTACAGTGAACTCGGCACACCTGAGCCAAATATGGGAGCTCGAATCCCTTCAAATATATACAATACTAAAACAAGAAAGCAACAACTCCCCAATCGAAGATAATCCCCAAAACAGCACTTGGAAAGTCTGCGTAGGCATGTTGAAAGGCGATGAAAGCGCAGGGTACGCCCAAAGTGTGGATCGAAGCCCCCAAATCTGCTGGTGCAGCCATCGTGAACCTGTTCTAGAGCGCCGAAAACCCTGCACAAAAGAAAATAACGAGCCATCAGGTTACCGGATATATATATGTGGAGATTTAAAAACCAATTTATGCCTAAAACAATATAAAGCAAGAAATAAACAACCAAAAGTCACTTACCAAAATTTGGTCCACGTTGGTCTTCATAAAAACATGTCCATGCTCAAATAAACATTAATACAACTAACTTATCATATGGTTTTATAAGTGCTATGCTAAAAAGTGATGTATTGGACAGCTAATAATAGAAGACCAACAGCGGTTGTCATTTGAACTACTCTCCCAGTGTTTAGTGTTTTCAATTGTCGATAGGGTTTTCCCGCCGACTGCACTGCAACCTCGTTGTTTGGGTTTTATTGTTATCCGAAACCATGGTTTTACCTGGTTAGGTTTTCCCGTAAAAGTATTGGTCTCCACGATATGCACATTCACAGTTTTCTTTCAAGCCCACGGGATTGAACCGTATGTATGATTTACTCCTGTTTGCACCATCCATTCTCTGGTTATTCATGGCCATCCGGGGGGGTTTTAGATTGTTGTGTGCGTTTACCCTATTTTCATGGGACGGTGGAGGTTTTCATTGTTTTGATATAGTTAGGGTTTTCCACAATGAGGAGCAGTATAGAGTCTAGTGTTTTGGAGATTAGCAATAGCGACAATGTGGTTCATGCTTTTATCGGAGGAGTTCGAGTTAGTTCATATACGACATGGATTAAGATGAGGAATCTTTTCTATCATGGTTGTGTTTTTGGTTATGGACAATGGACTTAGAGGATTTCAAGACACAACCGCAGGATTTTCTTTTGCCTTGTCATTTTTTCTTTTCATGCATTAATACTGTGTATAGTTCATTTTCAGAATGCATATGGAAGAGGTAAATAGATTGATACAGTTTTTTGTTATTATTGTTTCACTTGGTAAAAGCTAAATGGTCTAAGAACATGCTATGTTTATGACAAGGTGATTGCTGCAAAGGAGATATGTTTAAAATACAAAAGAAGAAGGCTCGAGTTGTTGAAGGAGATCCAGCAATTAAAGGATCTAGATGAACGAATTTTAAAGAATGCAGTGACACATGCAGCTATGAGTATTCATCTGTTAGAAGATCAGTTGCATCTGAGTCCAGCAAGGATAGAAGGTTTCAGGAACCAGGCTGCCAAATATGAGATAAATATCAGTTTTCTTGAACCTATTGATTTTGAAAGCATAGCAGCGGAGGCCTAGGCATGGAAAAAGTTCATCAACAACCAAGCATTTTAAAAGATTTTTTGTTTTAAAATGTATTATATTGTAAAAATTATGAGCACATACTACAAGACAAATTTTGGAACTGAAAGGTCAGGGGAGCCCAAAATTCATCAATGGGAAACCCAAAGGTTTTGCTTTTTTGCATAACTAAAGGAGAGTTTAGATGTAGAAGGGACTTCTCTCCTGGACCATTTTTGAGAGTATATTGTAAGAAGAACTACTTCCTTTTACAATAAATAATTACAAGTTTATGCTGGAGAAAGTTGGGTGGAATGTTTCAAATGATTTGTTATGGATCAGTTGAATGTGAACTATTTCGTTTTCAGCTTATGTCCATTAACTGTGAGATCGTTCTAACTCATTGAATTTATGTTCATGTTATGAATGTCTTCCAGTTTATTCTATGAAATTTCCACTGTGAGTAATGAAGGTTGTCATAAACAATAAGCTATCTTGTTGTTCATATTTCTATTAATGTTCATGTGTTCTAAAATAAGTAATAACTATCTGTAATTTTTCTTAATACATGCACAGAGATACATTACTCATTAATAATTGATAATTTTTCTCCCTAGGGATGGGTTAGTTAGTTATAGTTAGTTTCTTGTTGTTTGTGATTTAGATGCAAGAGAGGTAAGAAGAGAGGTAAGAACCTGCGCATCACATTGTGACACTCCTCGCTATCTCTATAAATTTGGATTTTTAGATAGGCACTTGCACATCATAACTTAAACACAAAAATTTAAAAATATACATGGTGGACCGGTGCGTAACCGGTAAAACATTTTAATTTTTTACTTAACCTACGATAGCCGGACCGTAAACCAGACGGATTCCCCATACCAAACAGTAACGAGCTAGTTGGGTACGTTTATTGGGGAGAATCCCTAATTGTTGTTACCTGTGATTTTCCAGGCCTCAACGGTTCAATAAACAAAGAGTGCAAGGATCAAAAGGTTTGGTTGGGTTGTTTCTTGGTTTCCAAGGACTAAAATTTTTCAATAATCCCATCAGGATTTAGGAGGTGGATATTTATGAGCTGCCTAATTGCAAGTTGGATTAAGTTTGGGTTTAATAGAGAGGGTTAGCTGTTAAAACTAGCTACATAGGATTTCCTACAGTGGGTTCCCTAACTCAACCTAGAACAAATCCTACGGCAGTTTTAAAATACACCTTCTTTAGATAAATTTCTTGATTCTATGGGGAAATTTTTCTTTTCTTTAAGTGGCTTTACCTTTTCTAACTAATTCGAGTTACTTCACGCAACACCAAACATAATGAATGATGTTATGGTTTTATACAGTTAAGACACTAAATCAAGCAAGGTTAGATGCAAGTTTTCTTGTGGCTAAACAGTTAAAAATTACAAGAAAATGGTTGAGTCCTGACACTTTAACCTCTAGGTTTTTCCTTGCCATATCTTTGTTCCACTATATGTACCATCCTCTCCGGTGGGTGGAGTTAGGTTCCATACATGTAGTTATTATACCAATATTGCTAAAGAGTTGTGTGGCCATCTGTAATTTCATGTTGGATATCAATGTGTTAATGCTTGTTTCAGGTAATTGATGTAAAACCTATAGAAGATTAGGTCTGCTTGAAATATTTTTCCTTTGCATGATTAATTCTATTATGGGTGTATATAATATATTTAAATGGGATTAATGGGATCGAAACAATTGCGAGCACTATTGTATTGGGGGATTATTTGGAAGGAGGTACCATTGTATTCATGTTTACATTGGTTGAATGACTCAAAAGCATATCGAGTGACAAGGTGAGCTTAATTTTATTGTAATCCTTGACAAATAATTAAATATTGCAAATTGATGTTTGGAATTTTATCAACAATTCTACTTTGCCTTTCGTATCAGTCTCAAGCAGAGATTTTGTTTGTTATGAATTAAGCTCCGCAAACATTGTTTCTTGAAGAAACTATAGAAAAAGTATCTGTGAAGGATGTGGCCATCAACATGGTTTTGTCTATCAAAGCAGCGGAGATAATACCACTAGATGGTATTGTCATGTCTAGAATTAGTTCACTGGATGAAAGTAACTAGAAAGGAGAATCCTTAGCGGTTGAGAAAGAAGTCGAGGCCAATGTATGGGATGGCACCATGAATTTGACAGGTAACATTGCAATCTCTTTCCATTCATTGGGTTCATCCTTCATGAAAATACTCTTAATGAGTGATGGGATTCAAGTGGTCCATTTTCAAAATAATTATTGTTTTTTGGAAAAAAAATTGTGAAAGACAGGTTTCAGTTGATAATCATATCTTTTATGTTTCTTTTTTCTCCAAAAAATATACATTTATTATTTATTGAAAAATTTGGACAAAAAGAAATACAACATACCTGGAAAAAGTATTTCAATATCAACTAGAGAAATTACAACTCAGGTTCCTTATCAGCTAGAGAAATTACAACTAAATTTCATATAACTGAAACTTGTTTCTAAAAGTTCATATAACTGAAACTTGCTTTTGAACTTTGGATTTCTCACGCTTAATTATTTTAAATTGATAGATTTTCAATATTTGTGAACAACCTGTTCATTGAAATAAATGAGATATGAATCAATGTTAAATTGTTTTGGACAAAATTAGTCACAGTAAATTTTCTTGGTACTTGTTCTCGTTTTAAGGTTTTTGTGATAAACTTTTAAATTACATTTTTTTTATCTTAACTCAACAGGAATATCCAATAATACCTACAATATTCGTATATATCTTCTCATCAGGAATCCATAAAGGTTTTTCTTTGATATCGATTCCTTATATGATGCATGCAATCAAACAAGGCTTCCAAGACCTTGGAGTGTCATCTCTGCAAGATGCTCACAACAATTGCAAATCGGGGCTTTTTAGATTGAGGTATTTCTTCATTGTTTCTACAAAACCAAATAAATTGTAGAAAACAATAATAACATGAAACATTCTATCTTTGGATTGGTTTCGAGTTAGTTATTTTATGTACATGCATGCCCATTTTATTGGTTGCTCACGACAACTGCAAATTGGTACTTTTGATATTGAAGGTGTTTCTTCATTCTTGCTACAAAACCAAAGAACTTGCATAAAATAATAATAACATGAAACATTTTATCTTTTCCTTGGTTCTGATTTAGTTATTTTATGTACATGCATGCCCATTTTATTCTTTTTTAGTGAGATCAATGCAATTTTGATGTGTTACGTACACTATTAGAATTAATGTGCCATTGATCTTCAGGCAATGAGTGACATTAGATTTTAATTATTGATGTAGTGAAGAGGAATGAATAATGAAAATGAACAAAACAAATCTCACAGGAAACAGACAAGAATTGCTTAGTTAATTACAATATAAACTTCATTAAAGAATCCAGCGTTACAATGGTGTTGCATAAGGAGAAATTTGAATCATTAGGAATGAATTTGAATCCACCAGCTGAATATAACTGTATCTGACTACATGGATAACTAAAGATGTCTAAATCACTATTGGAGTCCAACGGGCTAACTCCAGACATCTAATTTAGTCTATCCATCAGTTAAAATCAATCAAATCAGTCTAACTGCAGAGGTAGGTGAGAAGTAGGTGAGAATTGACACCTTCCCACATGCAGCCATGCATAATTGGTGCTAATTGAACTGGAGGAGAACTAACTGGATGTAACTGAAGAATAACTAAGCTTAACTAGTGACCAAATCCCAAAAATTGAAGGAGGTTGGTGTCAGCACTCCCAGTGGCTCCTCAAATGTAGGGATTGGTATAGGAGGCGCATAAACTGATGCATGCAAGTGCAGTCAATTCCAGCTAGCCTATATTGGTGTTCCCCACACTCTAGTGACTAGTATATGTGACCCCATTAGGCCAAGTCGACCCAATAATAATCAAAATACTCCTAAGTTAGGAAAATATAATCTAAAAGACAGTTCGGACAAGGGAGAATTATAAATCCTAACACCCCCCCCATGAATCCTAACTTGGAAAACTATGGGCCCTGGAAACAAGGCCAAAAGTCACCCATATACAATCTAAAAGATAAAAAATGTTTCTTAATAAACCAAGGAAATAGGGTAAAATCTCATGGGAAAAACCCCCCTCAAAATAAGCAGGAAACAGGAAAAGACAAGCTATCTTTAGAAGAAAGAAGCTTCCTCCTTAGAAAAATAACTTGTCAAAACTCTGCTTCAAATTTGCAGCTCTATGCAGCAATATGGTTCTTATGCGTAGCAGCATCCTGAAGTTGTGCATGTGAACCTCTCAATGTCCTTCTGAACTAATGAATCTATGGGTTTCTTATGGATGGAAGAGGTGGACAATGATCAATTTTCTTATTCTATGGGACAAGTGGTTGATCATTTGCTATCATCATGTAGCACTTTCCTGGAACTTTGCTGCACCACTCTGTAGGGAACGAACCTGTGAACAAAAGAGCCACGTGCTCATTCTGATACTAGGACCTAGTTCTCCTTATTTCTTCTGGATTCCCAGCACGATCCTCAGCTGTATCAATAAGCTTTTGGGCCCATCTAGGCTTAGGCATTTGGCTTGGAATGGGTGTTGGATCTGGATCTAGAATCTCATGAGGTTCAGCCTCAATAACAAGATCATGCTATACTTGATCCTCTTCATTCGAATCTGAAACATGTAACAAATCATCATCATCAAAAGGTAGTGGAAGAGTGGTTATACCTTCTTGTGCTTCAGATGATGGTGTATCACATAACTGATCTTATTCAAACTGAACACTCCTCTCAATGAATTATTTCCTAGTTGAAACCTCCATCAACTTGTATGATTTTTCATCTCCTGTATATCCTAGTCGAATGCATTCACTACTTTTGGCTTGGAAGACCTTCCTCTTGTGAATGGGTATTCTGGCCCAAGCTTTGGAACCAAATACTCTCAAATGAGAGACATTGGGCTTATGCCCATGCAATTCTTATAATGGAGTGGCCCCAACCATTGATTTATGAGGAACTCTATTCTACAAATATCAAGCACAATTTATATATTCTGCCCAAAGAGAAGGAGGGAGATTCTTGGAATGGAGAAGACATGTTTCCATCTCCTTTAGTGATCTATTCTTCCTCTCAGCCACACCATTTTGTTGTGGTGTGTATGGAACTGAGTGTTCCATTCGAATCCCCTCTGATTCACAATAACACTGAAAATATCTTTTGATGTACTCTCTTAGGCTTTATCAGATCCTATGGACTTGATATTTTTACTGAAACAATTCTCAACCATAGCTTTAAAAACTTTAAAAATCTCAAAAACTTCTGATTTATGTTTCATAAAGTAGATCCGACAGTACCTAAAACAATCATCAATAAAGGTGAGGAAATACCTACAACCATTAATGTATATTTTGGGCATTGGTCCAGCCACATCACTATGTATCAAAACAAGTATAGAGGCAGCTCTATCTGCTTTCCCAACTTCATACCTCTTCTCTAGATGCTTACCTACCAAGCAACTAGAACATACTCCATCAAAAGTTTGGATGAGAGGAAAACCTTCAACCATTTTATCATTGTGGAGTTGCTGGAGATATTTGAAATCGAGATGCACAAACCTCTCATGCCAAATCTTACTGGTGTTGTTAGCATGAGTCAATAAATTTGTAGGAGGTGAGAAAGGCAAAAAATATGAGAACTCATAATCTTTAGTATTTGCAATACCTTTTTCTATGAGATTTCCAAAAAGAATATGGTCTAGTTGGATATATTATAAACGTCGGTTGAGTTTCGTCGGATATCCGACAAGAATATGGTCTAGTCGGATATACATCGATATTAAGTCAGATATCCGATGAAATATTTATTAATATCCAAGTCGAAGATCCAACACATAAACATCGTATATTCTACCAACAATACTTATCAGAAGGAAATATTTCTGACGACATACCCGTCGAATAATTGACCCAAAATACTTTATAGTCGATCGGATATCCGACAACATTTGTCGTTGGTGGTATGGCATGAACACCAGAAAAGTGGGGAAGAACGTTGAATATCTGAAATCTATACGTACAAAAAAAGAGAAAGATCGATGACATTTGTCGACGGTGGTATGGCATGAATGTCGGAAAAATGGGGAGGAACGTCGAATATTCGACATCTATACGCACAAAAAAGAGAAAGACCAACGACATATGTCATCGGTGGTATGGAAGGAATGCCAGAAAAGTGGGGAGGAACATCGAATATCCAACATCTATACATATAGAAAAAAGACCGACGACATTTGTCGCCGGTGGTATGGCATGATCGTCGAATATCACTAAAACAGTTGTGTGGAGTTATGCTCAGCACGGGGTGACTGAAATCAAGGAGGTACGCACACCATGGGTGACCACAAGGTAGAAACAAGCAATCGTGAACCTCATCGCGAGTGAAGGAGGATTTGGGAGGACAAAAATTCAAGGGAAATGGAAGCAGAGTACATCAAATCAAACTCGCCAACACAGGAACCTGTTGCGAATTTGGGTTTTGTATAGGAGGCCATACAAACCAAAGAATCCATGGAGTCTTATACGCCCCATCCAAGAATTGTGTAAAGTACGTCAAGCCAGTTCAGATCATGCAGGATGACGTTAATCTGGCCATGGGTGAGAGCTGAGCCAGAGGCTAGAGATTTAGACCATTCCAACATGATTGTTTTCATTATGAACAAGAGTGACTTGGCCGATGAGACAAATCATTCCTGCATTATATACAGGCACCAGGAAACGGGAAATGGACCTTGCCAACTTCTCTCTGACTTCATTCATCTCTAGAAAGAAATTTAGAGATGCGAGATCCTCCAAGCTAATTGGCCCCTCTACAAACAGGATGATAACATGGAATCCACCGACGAGAGTGAGGCTTGTTTCCCGTAGCATGTCCTAGAAGCACTGGGATACAGACTGAGGAGAGCTTAAGATGATGTGGATATTCAGAAGAGTTAGCTTCGCTGACTCAAAGGAGAAGTGAGGGAAATTTTTGAGCAGGTTGCAGAGGACCTCCATGAACCGATATCAATTCAGATGGAGAAAAAATATGCTAAGGAATATCGGCTTCATGAGCAATCCCATGCCATGCAAGTGCTCGTCAATAGACTAAATCACGTTGAGATTCAGGTAGGAACTACGGCCTTCGAATCTCAAGCGCAGAATGAAGTGGAAGCCAACCGTAACTTTGTTGATGGCAAGGGTTCTGGGACCTCTCTAGGGAAATAAACAGGTCTTTATGTTTTGTTGTCTACTACTGGGACAATATGTCTGCATATTTAGGAATATATCTAGTAGGAACTTAGATTCTCCATTTGTTTACTATTGTGAACTCTATGAAGAAGACAATGTCAGTAACATAAGTTAAAATTTTTCTTTAGCATAAGAAAACAATGTATTTTTTGTACTGTGAATGCAAAGAAGACGACAATGTCAGTAACATAAGTTACAACTTTCCTTTAGCAGAAGAAGACAATATATTTTTTGTATATATGCACATATAATATTTGTTGTTTTCATGCAATATTGTATCTTACTTTTTGGATAATTTGTCGTATTTGTTTCCATATTAGTTTCAATACAACTTAGTTTTCATATTGTGTTATTCCTTTTCGTTTTTATTTTCTTTTTTAGTGGTTCATTGCTAACCATGTCTTCATCACATTATATGACGACCACTAAATATTTTTTAACAAAATATGGTTAATCCCTCTTAAATCTCAGACATCTTAAAGGAGTACATCATTGTTATGTAATGCAAGTATTTGGCACTAGATTTGCTCTCAAATCTACTTGCAAAGTGATCTTGAACTTCGTATTTCAGGACTAATTCGAATGGTACTAATTTCTTGGCACATAAAATGTTTCTAAGTATGATCAGAATGGATTCCAAACTAATATGATATATCTCAATATATTGTGACCTTATACTTCTTGAGATAGATCTGAATTTTGATCATAGTGTTCCTTGTCACCATTTGGTTTCTATTGTTGTAAGTATTCATTTAATTCATTCTTGGCACACCTAAGCAACATTTGTTTGGTAAATCATTTGATAAATTAAATATGAGTATGATGACTTACTACAATTATCACTATCTTTCATTGGGAAAGCATCTAAGATAGAACTAATACAAATTGTCTCTTTGTTACCTTTTAGATAGGTCTTGATTACTCCACTCTTGGAAATTCTTATAAGGCATATTGGTTGACTATTTCAGTTGTAGCCTAAGAATTTGGATTTCATAATTATATCAAAGTTGAAAAACATCTCCTCTAGCTAAATATTGTGCAATGCTTTAGATACAACAAATTGTCGTTTGGTAAGTTCTGAATGTTATTGGAAGTATATCTTTGGCGCCTAGTCATATAGATCACAAGTGTGAAGATAATCTAAAGTTGGTTTATGATTTTGGAAGTTATACATGAGTAAAATGTTTGATCTATGTTCAATATATATATGGCCGAATGATTAATTAGAGAGATCTTTGTTGCTATTATGTACTAGCTCTCACAAATTGTTAAATGCTCATGATCCTTGTTAGTATTGAAATGAATGTCTTTGGTTTGATAAAATGTTATTTACATTGAGTTAATGGTTGAGAATATAGTTCTTTGGACTAAATTGACCTTATAGTCAACATAATAGGATCTAATTTGCATATTAATTAATCAAGACTTGCAACACAAGCTAACTCATTATCAGGTCCATCTTTGTATTTAAAAACAATGGATGACATAAAATCTGCTATTATACCTTTTAATCGATGTTTTCTATTGTTTTATGCTAATTCAATCATAGTTATGAAAAAACACCTTATATGATATGTTTTATATTGGTGTCAACTCATACAAGCATACATTAGGATATTTACAATGCTAGGCTATAACACCTTGGAGCTTCTACACATAATGGAAGCATTTGAGTGTTATCTGATTTCTCGTACCAAAGTATGTTTGGTGTCTACAATTATAAAGGGATAGAAGCATAGGTTCTCATATTTTCCAAAGTATCACATGTACATTTTCCATGATTTCTACTAGGATGAAGTTTTGATAGGTACATTATCATAATTAATGCTTTGGACCTCATACTTCTGGGAACTTCCGAGTACATTCCAATTTCCGAAAGCATAGAGTACCACCCATTGTTAAGTGAGAGTCTAAGACAAAGAAGAATGAAGAAAACAACATCAAGATGTTTAAAATAAGTTCATTGTTTACTCATACTATTTCAGATGCCTCTACCATGACTGGCATGCAAGAATCCCAGTAACATGCCCTGCTTTGATGCCAACAAATAGTATCAGACAACTCATAGGTACAAAGAGAACCTAAATTGCTTTGAACTTCTTTGGACAATAGAAAAATGGTGAGCTTAATTATTTTATCATCCCTATGTTTTGGTGAATCTATGATGAAATATAATGATAGGTATCTTTTCTTATTGTGAGAAAAACACCTAAAAACGTGTTTTTTATTCTACCTATGAATAAAAATACAAATCCTAGTAGAAAAAACTAGACGAGAGGATAAAGTGGATATTTATGGTGCAACCACGGTTCTTGAGAATGACCTAAGTATTTTGCCACACAAATAGTTTTCATGATAGAGGTATGAAAACAACAGCATAATATGTCTTTTCCAGAGTTCATAATAGAGGTATATGTGCAAACTTAAAGAAGTTCAAGACAAATAGTCAAAGGCTCTTTTGGGTTAAGGCTTGAATAGGCTAGCACGAACAACAGAAGAAAAAACACATCACCAAGCGCATCCACAGGTCTCCAATAATTCAGTTAGGTTGGGTTTCTTTTCTCACGGGATGGCTTGCTCTTCTCATCCTCACTGATGGCCCCAACAAACCTCGCTTCTAATCCCTTTGCTTCCAAATCCCCTCAAGAAAAGAATATAGGTGATGGTGAATGTATGTAGGTGCATAAAAAGAAAAATTCTATGTTATCAAAACATTTGGACCTTTCTCTAACATAGTGAGCCCTATCCTTGAACACCTCAACTTCCACAACCTCATCCTCAGGTGGCCTTTTGTAACATATGGTGCCAAGCATGTCATATCCCAAGATGCCTAGCCCTAACATGGGATTTGTTTTTCCCTTGCAATAAAATACAGGGATTGGGTTTTCTTCATATCTTGCTTGTAAGTCATGACATACTTAGTCACTTTGGTTTGAATTGATGGCCTTAGAAGGAGAAAACAAGCAATTCTCAATGATTTTTTCATAGTGGGATTCTTTTGGCGCACCTCCGAGCCTTGAATATAATGAGGTGGGGATGGAAGATGCATCAATATTTTTTTATCAATGTTAAAGGATTAAATGAACTTGGAAGAAAATAAACCATGCATCAATATATCTTGAATTCCTTTGGTGGGATAGGTGTGTTTTGATTGCAAGACATCCATGTTTTAGGATTCATGTTGTGAGTGAGATTCTATTTTATTTGGATAATACATAAGTGCATTTATTTATTTTTATGACAAAGGATGGGTGGATACCTCGTTCTCTCCTAAATTTGATAAGTAAATTATTGATCGAGGTGTTCATCCATCTCAATGGTTAGTCTGATGCTTTGGTTAATTTGGAAATCCATCTATTTGGACTTTCCAACTTGTATGCCTCAAATAATTTTGGTGAATGGGTATCCCTTTGGAACTAGATATATAATGGGTAAGTTTAGGGCTTGTCTAGCACTACAGGTTATAAACCATGTGGATTAGGATATAAAAATATTTATGATGAAGATGATGATGAAGATGACGATGAAGATGACGATGATGGTGATGATGGTGATGATTATCATGGCAATGATGATGATGGAAATGAAGATGACAATGATGATGATGATGATGATGGTGACGATGACAATGAATATCTTAGGGATGGTGACGATGACAATGAATATCTTAGGGAATAGTCAATACTCCTTAGTGCCCTAAGATAACGGATTTAGTACTACTATTGGACCTCACATGTATTAATGGTAAATAATTTTGAGTTACGGGTCAAGAGAGTTGAAAATTTCAGCCATGGATCAAAACTATAGTATATTCTATTAAAATCTAATAACCATTCATGTGAAAAACAAGGAAACCCAGAACTCCTCAATCGAAATTCGGTATTTAAGGTATCCGGATGAATGGATATAACCATAGTATGAAAGAATATTTTAGGGCTTAGGGTAACCCTGTACCCAGAAGGAGTCAATACCTCGAAGCATTAGATGATAAAGATACATAGAGTAGTTCAAATTAAAACATATTTACACTACGTCAAATACTCTCCCATCTGCACTTAAACAAGGAGGATTACATTATTCACATAAATAAAAATAGTGCAGGTCATGGTGGGGAACCAATAAATTTCATGGGGTTTCATACAAACTTTTCCCTTGAATCGATTCAAGCTACGTCTTTTGAAATTTGGGGTTTAAGCTGGGAAAATCATACTACCCTAAAAGGATAAAAATCTCACCAGTACAAACTCTAAAAAAAGATACAAAAATGAGGTAGGGTACTAGGAGAAAAAGATTAAACAAAGCTTATCCTAATCATCGATTCAAGAGTTTAATTCAAATTCCAAACCATCAATTACATTTAGCAGGAACTCAAAGGTAAAGCTGAGGAACATATCAGTCACTTTAGGGTAAATTTTCTTGCAAAATAGAGGAAGATGGTAGGGTAGTACCGAAGACATTGTGTCATGTTTTTGTCTATGTTAGTCTTCTCTACTCCTCACAATATTTTCTCGAAATCCCCTTGGGTGTTTTCTCATTGCATCGTCCTTTCCACCACCAACTCTTTCATATCATGTCAAACTCCTCAGGGTCTACTCTTCATGGCATTGTGATCTTGGTATACCAAAGAATGTGGGTGCTCTGGAAATACCTCCATGTATACTCCTCATGGCACTATGCTCTTCGTATACCAGAGAAGGTGGGTGCTTTGGAAAACCATCAACTTCTACTCCTAGCGGTAGTTTGCTATCTGTATACCATAGAATGTGAGTGCTCTAGTAAAACCTCAAGCTATAATCCTTGAGGCATTGTTCTATTCATCTCTTCGTATGAATGAATGGATGGGATCATTTCCTTAAAATAATGAAATTAGGAAAATATCATTTTTATGTGCCACAAATTATATCTAAAGGACTTGTATATCAAAATGGGACCCTGTCAATGGCTTACGAGCCCTAGAAAAGGATTTAATAAGTACCTAGTTTTTTGTCTTGAATAATATATTGGTCTAATAATGTGAAATAAGGATCATATCCCTTTCTTATGGTATATAAGACCTATATAAGGTTCATATGGTGGTCATTCCATGATTTCTTAAAGAAATGGTTACATCTAAATCCCCTAGATTTTCCCCATGAAGCATTCCTACGACCAACAGACCTATCCTACACATCAAACAATGAAATGGTGTCCATGTTCCACTTGTATCCAAAGGATTCATTTGTAGGGTATATGTAGTGGTATAAGACCCCATGCAATGCGCATGATTTATGGAGATAATTAGTATGCCTTAGTACCCTATGATTTTCCCATAAACCATGGCCAAGGAACTCATACCTATCTCTAGTATGTAAAACCTAAAAAATGTCTCCATATATGTCTTGAAGGTGAAGGTGAAGGCTTCCCTTTGTAGGGAATACATGGATGTTCCTAAAGCATGGACAATGAACCCTAAATAAATGATTCAATCCTAAGTTCCTATTTTTTCTCCTTGGATCATGGTTGTGGCCTTGAGATATATTCACCATGCACAAAACCTTAAAATGGTTTCTGCAGTCCTTTCTAAGTGGTATACTATATAGGACAATGTGGTGATTTAGGTCCCTTTTCATCGTGCATGAATTATAAAATAAAATGTTTAGGTCATAATTCCAAGTATAATTTGCCCAAAAACTATGGTACACCATGAGAACCATCTCTTATGGATCAAACCTTGAAATGGGGCTTGTGTAATACTGGTGGGAAAATAATCCCATATGTTATTCATATTTTTTGTTCAAGGCCCTACATTATTCGAGAGCTGATAAATAATTATTGGCTGGGGCGAATTTTACAAGATCCTTTTGCGAACTATGTTGTTCAATCTACTTTAGTCGCCTCAAAGGTTCTCTCTAGGATCCCTTATTTGTTTATCCCAAACTATGGAACAAAAGACATGAAATATTAAATATTTGTATTTAATTAATAAGAGTTAGATTTCTACACTTTATTTAGGCTGGCTAATACAATTGATTGGTTAATTGTATATTTGATTCCTACCACCAGGGGCCTCTTCGTGTTTCTTTTTTTAAGCCATGGGACCACATTTACCAACATTGCGGAGTAGCCCATTTGGAAAGTGAATCCTTTCACGTACCAATTTAAAGAAGTAATATTTACATTTATGTTCCACATCATTACGTTCAACATCATGATTTTATAGATCACAATGGTGATCAAGTTGTAAGTTGCCAATATTTGTGTATATCTTGTTTACAACTCTTATTGAAATGACAGTTTTTGGCATGTAAAAATCAAGTGTTTGAACTAATGTAACATTATGATAGAGATGATGTGAGACTAATATTACAGCTGATTTTACCACATATGGTTGATCACACATTTATGGCCTTCCCTGTCCCTTTGCAGACTCTTTGGACCCCATGGACTGATATTGTACCTTTGATGTTTCCAAGTTCATCTCTAGAAATACATGTTATTTGTTGTACGCAACTTTTAATCACATTCTCACGTATATACGTGGATATTAAGTCATTGACCTTAAACCCACGTACATCGGGATGTGTGCATAAGTCCAAATGTTTTTGGAGTTTTCTTTGATGTATGTCCGAACCACTTGTCTCTTGACCTTCCATATGCCTCTAGATCGCTCGGATTTGACCCTCCATTACCCCTTTGGAGTACTATATAAGGAACCCACTGGATACATTGAAAGAGAGGAATTGAAGAGCAAGAAAACTATAGTCCATTGTTGCCATAGCTTGCTTGTACTTGAGTCTGCATCCCTTTGTCCTTTGGAGCACTTTGTGTTATTCCCAAGCTTTCCTTTGCGTGTGAGCTTGCTATTGAAATATGGAGGATTGAAGTGGTGGAGGCCCAGGTGGAGGACTCAGTTTCTCTAGTTCGCAGACATGCCGATAGAGGTTGTCACTTGTGTAATCTTTGATTTGATTAAAAGAAATATCTTTTCCTGTCCAATAATGTGCATTTAAATGAATATTGAATCTATGGATGTGTTTAATTGCTTATACATTGTTGATTATATATGCTAGAGTAGATCTAACACCATATTATATAGCATGCTTGTCTTGTTTGTTGTTGTTGAGAGCAAATTGCTAACACAAGCAGGATTGGAAAAAACTCAATGGAAATCTACTTCAACCATCCGGAATAAGGTATGATTCGAGATCCTTTAGTGTTAGATGTTTTATTTCTCCTGCATATTGAGAAGGGATTGATTTCTTCGGTTTCTCTGTCTGTTGTGGTACACCCCAAGCCATAGGAAGTTTCTCTCCGTAACAAAATTGGCGACTTTGCTAGGGAGGTTCCTAGTTGTTTTTCTTTGGGGGGTTTTGGCATTCAATGTGCTTGAATTGCTCTGATTTCTCTATTTCTGTGTCAGGACTGGGGGCATGTTTTCCCAGTAGGGTCCTGAAGAAGTAAAATTTGTCTCAGACTGTCTGTTTACCTGATTTTTCTCTCTTTTTCTTCCTGTACGCGGGTTTTACTTTCACAGTCACATGTACATGCGGGTTTTCCTAGAACAGTCGCATATGTACGCAGGTTTACTGAGAACAGTCGTGTATGCCTTGATTTTTTTCTTTATTGGGAGGATTAAGTGTTGTTGGGTGAGTTTAGATGGTTGATGAGTCTTCTTGGATGCTTATGGAGTCTGTATACACCCCTATTTCTGACCAGAGACTTCTTTAGTTTGATTTTTTTAAATGTTCTTGTCATTCATTTTCTACTTTTTGCTTTTAGATTAGTGCATTAGGTCTCTTTTACCTTGGTGCTTTGCTTGGCTATTGTTTGTGAGTGGTTTCAGAGTCTGAGGGTGGTAGAGTCATCTTTTTGCTTTTATATCTCATTTAATTCAGAAATACAAAACATTTTGCATTTTGCATAGTTATGCATTGTTTGCATTTTGCATTAGCATGGTACTTGCATTAGGTTTGCTTGGTGAATTATAGTCAGATTTTCATATAGGAATGATTGCATATACATTTGAAGGAAAATTTTGCACTTCACGTAGTAGCATACCCTGTTTTTCATTCTACACAGTGCATTTGCATTGATTGTTAGGTGTGCATTTTACTTCTTGTTGCCTCATAACTTCATTAGTTGCACATCTATTTACCCTTTGAGTAATACAGCCAATTAAAATCAACGCATAATAAAACGAATTACACTCTTTTCTCTTGTAGGGTGCATCAAAAAGATTAGGTTTTAGGGTCTTGGAATAGTTCATTGTAAGTTAATTCTCCAAGACCACTAAACAAAACAATTAGGTGTCTATCCAGGTGAGAGTGTGAAACCCTTGGTATAATTAGTGTTTCTTAGGATCATCTTCTTACACAGGAGTTAAGCACAAGGCAGGGTGATCAATTATGATTGGAATGACCCCTGATTGTGATTGATTAGCACTGAAGATATTTCCAAGATTGTATTCGTATCTAGGGGCCTTTTAGGTATTGGTTGGTGCACCCCTGGAGTACCAGTTGTGCTTTCAGGATTCGGGCTTTGTTACCTTGCCTATACGGTTGATCCCTCCTGCTACTATCTGCCTGAGCATTGGTTATATTGGGGTGACCTTAGGTGCCTTACCTAGGTATCGTAGGGGGTACTTGTAGAGGTTATTCTATAGGTGTCATGTCCAGGTAGGGGTCGGATAGAACAGTCACTTTATGCGTTGAAGCTGAGGGCCACTATAATTGGTTACATACCTCCTCTTGTAGTGTATGGGAGGTTCGAGCCTCTCCTAGGCAAGACATACCTGCTGCATTCGGGAGCTCACATATCCTCCCCTCGGTTTGCTTGTATTTTGGTTGTAGATTTTCTTAGGAGTGTGCTCTTTGTGATCTATTTGGCCTTCGGGACCGCAGTTACTTGAGTATATTTATGCTCTCTTGAGTTTAGGTCCTTTTATTTTTAGAATTCCTGGTATCCAATCACCCATCCTTAGTCCTAGTACAGACCCTGGTGTCGGACTTGGGGGCATCACATCCCCTTACTGTGCTCATAGATTTGGGAGTGGCCACATTCCTCCCTCTACTCCATTTGTGGAGGATATTGACTCCCTTATATCAGTCTTTACACCGGTGGTCACCCTCACGGGGGTGGTAGTGGATGTGTGAACGTTGGGTCTATAGCTTACTTTCATTTTTATGTATCATCGTTCACCTCATTGTTTCCTTTGGGTGCAGTTGTCATGATCATTCCTCCCTATATCCGATAGTGTGGATTATTTATTGACTATTTTGGGTTGTTTTGGACTAATATAATGTCATGTAGGGTCCAGTTTTTGTACACTCTCTCCGAGGTTTTGACCCAGTCGTTTCTATCACAGGTATTACGTCCGAACTGGCATATAGGTTAGGATTTCACATTTTCCTGCATTTTGCATGACCTTATGACCATTTCATTTTAACCTTAGGTACAAACACATTCTGTGGTATCACAAAACCTTCATGTTGTTGTTAGAAGTGGTACTATGTGAATAGTAGAGATTTCCTATACATGGGTGTCCTAGTTAGCTCCATTTTTCATTTGGTACCCATGATGTGAGTCATCTTTTAGGTTCGGGAGTCCCTTTTAGTCCCTCCATGTCCTTGAGCAAGAGCTTCATACTCCTCTTGAACCTTATGCTAGCCATTCCCCTGGGACTCCCTTTTATATGTCGAGTTGTTATTGCATTATCATGAGTTTTGCTTGTCTTATTGAGCCTTATGTAGGCTTCCCTGACTTTGATTATCGGCCATATAGCCCGAGCTTATCTCATGTCTATCCAAGCAGAGCCCTTTTACGTATCTTTTGCAGCTTGATTCCCCATTTTTTACTGGGAGGGGACCTTCCCCCAAGTGTCGTTATCATGCACATGTTATCCTTGCATTGAGCATAGGTATGTTCCACTACTTGGAACTAGCTTGTTTGACCCCTGACACTCGTCTCCTCCTAGATTTGTAACTATAAAGCACTTTTATTATTTTTCAAGCTTTTCAAAATATCTGAAAAAAGTCCAAAAAAAAATAAAAAAACCAAAAATCCGGACAGGAAAAGATGTTATCTTTGGCAGCAGTTGAGTCGTATCGCCTTCAAACAAAGCACTGTATATCACATTCGTTGGTTGGGTTAATAGTTTGACTTTAGGAGTTGTACTCGTTTTTCTAAATTTATATCCATCGCCTGGTTAAACTTCCAGTCCCTATGGAGCCGTTGTTGATGCCTCCTGTGTCGTAGAGATGTCCTAGTTTTGTATATCGAGTCTATGCTACCTACATTCAATCACCATTTGCCTGTATGCTCTTGTCCAAAGGAAGTTGAAGCCTGAGTCAGCCATTCTTCAATTGTCTTTACTTTGCATGTCGACCATTCCCGGTACTATTACTGGTTCATGCACATCTTGTTCGAGTCCTTCCACATTATACAGCGTTGTTGAGTACCTCATGTTGGTTGATGGGGGATTCATTAATGCCCTCCTTCCAGCGGATTCCATCCCATCGACTTCAGATCATTTATTCTATGATAGGATTCTAGAGTCATTTGAGTGCCTTGAGACTTACAGTCATCAATGGTAGGTTCTCTCGTTATCGATAGTTTTGGGAATACATCAATGTCCCCTGATTGATGGATTCTTTCAAGTGTTCGACCTCAACGCATCTATTCACACTTGTTAGATTGCACTCTCGTACCTTAATTCCCATTTTCATTATTGGTGGGTGATCTCGCGTTTGTTAACGATATACATTAATGACCGATAATCAGACGATGGA
Organism: Pseudotsuga menziesii; assembly: GCA_001517045.1. NCBI lineage: Eukaryota > Viridiplantae > Streptophyta > Pinopsida > Pinales > Pinaceae > Pseudotsuga > Pseudotsuga menziesii. The sequence goes on from LPNX011187670.1 coordinate 146,406, forward strand.
CTACTATGTTCGACCTCGACACCTTTATTCACATAGTAGGACATGTACTCGTAGCAGTTTGTGTAAAAGACTTTCCATATTGGTGGCATTCCACATATGCTACCTCCTTGATCGTGACAGTGTTCATAAGATTTCAGCTCTCGTGACTTTATTGTAGTGTATGTCAGATATCTTCAGTCATTATGGAGATCTTGATCCATTGTATCTCTTTAGTTTCTATGGAGATCTTAATCCTTTGTATATCTTCATCATGGAGATTTTGATCTATTATATATTGTACGTGGCGATGACCACACATGTCACATTTTGTATATCATGCCTATTCATGGCCATTGTACTCTTATGTATCCAGGACTGCTATATGTATTTGCAGTCATATGCAGAGGTTGATTATTGTATTATACTAATGGATGGCTGGTTCTTCCACCTGGTTCTTCATCACTCCACTTCTGGGATGGATTTATACTGTATTTCGGCCATCATGTTACCCCTCTGACCTCACACATTAGGGGTCATCTGTTACACTTGATTTTACCACATATGGTTGATCACACATTTATGGCCTTCCCTGTCCCTCTGCAGACTCTTTGGACCCCATGGACAGATATTGCACCTTTGTTGTTTCTAAGTTCATCCCTAAAAACACCTGTTATTTGTTGTACATGACTTTTAATCACATTCTCGCGTATATGCGCAGATATTGACCTTAAACCCGTGTACATCGGGATGTGTGCATAAGTCCAAATATTTTTGGAGTTTTTCTTGATGTGTGTCCGAACCACTTGTTTCTTGGCCTTCCATATGCCTCGAGATCACTCGAAATGCCTCGAGATCACTCGAATTCGACCCTCCATTACCCCTTTGGAGTACTATATAAGGAACTCATTGGATACATTGAAGGAGAGGAATTGAAGAGCAAGAAAACTATAGTCCATTGTTTCCATAGCTTGCTTGTACTTGAGTCTGCGTCCCTTTGTCCCTTTGGAGTACTTTGTGTTCTTCCCAAGCTTGCCTTTGCTTGTGAGCTTGCTATCGAGAGATGGAGAATTGAGGTGGTGGAGGACTCAGTTTCTCCGGTTCGCAGACGTGCCGACAGAGGTTGTCACTTGTGTAATCTCTGAATTGATTAATAGAAATATATTTTCATGTCCAATAATGTGCATTTAAATGAATATTGAATCCATAGATGTGTTTAATTACTTATACATTGTTGATTATATATGTTAAAGTAGATCTAACACTGTATTATATAACATGATTGTCTTGTTTGTTGTTGTTGAGAGCAAATTGCTAATACAAGCGGGATTAGAAAAAGCTCAACGGGAATCTACTTCAACCGTCCGAAATAAAGTATGATTCGAGATCCTTTAGTTTTAGATGTTTTATTTCTCTTGCATATTGGGAATGGATTGATTTCTGTTGTTTCTCTGTCTGTTGTGGTACACCCCAAGCCATAGGAAGTTTCTCTCTGTAACAACTAATAATTGTTTTTGTTACATTGAATGGTCTGCATGACCTAGCTCACTCTAAACAACAATCTAATATCTTCAATTGCTCCTTGAAGTGAATACATTATTAATTGTGGTTCTGAGACTTCTTTATTTTCTATAGTGGTACTAGGAAGTGGGAAAATATGCTTCTTTTAACTAGTTTATTCTTTAGATGAAAGGGATTGGTGGAGAAGAAAGTTAGGACTTGAAAATGGGGCATTTTAAATTAAGCATAGATATGAAAGTTTCTGTGACCTAATATATTTAGCTGTTGGTTGGCCTGGGAAATGGAAGTTTCAGAAAAAATGTATGTAATATGAGAAGCCTTCTACTATATAGAATTTGTAGATTGGCACAAAATTGATATTAAAGTTACACAGTCACACTTGTATGAAATGTAATTTTATCTAGTTGGTGTTAAGAAAGAGATTACTATGTTTGAACTTATTCTTGTAGTGTCTTGGATCGGTTGAACCCAAAAGCTGGTTCAATATGCAGAAAAAATATATCACTCTTGAAAGAAGAAGATTTCACTGGTTATTGTTTAGGGTTGAAGGGAAGCCGAATAGATCCCCCACATAGGTTGATAGTAGATCGTGAATATTTTGTTATTGGGCATAATTTTTTTATAATTGATGGAACAGACCTAAAGTATTCCAACATGCAATACAATTCTACAATTTATTCTATCCTTTGTTTAATCCCACCAACTGGAGGATATCTATTTGACTCGATTGAGAATTCATGGAGTTTACAATGAAGGTTAGTCCAAAAAAAATTCCATTGACCAGTAGAAAAAGGGAGAGAAATCATATATATATTTATCCTTCTAATAGTCGACATAGAAAGAATGCATTCTATGAATCAAATCAATGTATATTTTTAACCTTTAAAATGAGGAACAAACCAAACATGCATAAATTGAATATTAATTAAATCATAATGGAAATACAAAAAATATCACCATGTCGAGCCCCACAAATCCATATTCAGTGAATTTAGCAAAGAATTTAAGGTTTGAAACCCCCAAAGAACGTAAATAAAACATTTACAGTTAATATTTGAGACAATGCATTGAAATGCGAGGGTACCTTTCGATTTTTGTTGGTATGAAATGAGAGCTCCAGCGCTCTTATCTACCGGTGGTCTCTGTTAATTGTCTGTGCTCTGGTTAAAATAAAATAAATGGCAAAAGTGGAAGAGGATGTAAAAAAAAACCCCAAAGCACATAAATAAAAACATTTACAGTTAATCTTTGAGACAATGAGTTGAAATGCGAGGGTACCTTTCGATTTTTTTATATGAAATGAGAGCTCTAAGGTTTTGATATGTCGTAGGTCGCTCTTAATTTTCTATGCTTTGGTCAAAATAGAATAAATGGAAGAAGTGGAAGAGGATGTAAAACAAAACGAGGAAGATACAAATATATGCTCTATTTTGCAGCTTCAAGACCTGAATTCATGTATCTTATGCTCATATTATCCCCTAAATATTGGGTCAATGATCATCCACTAGAGGCAGAGATCTAGTGGTGTTTGTGGATTCGAGGTAATTTCTTGTCTCATCCATGATTCTCACCAGTCCAATATAGCATAGATCCTATGCCCATTGAATCCCGTAAGGCCATCACATTTGATGGTGGGGATAAGAAATTAATGTATGCGGTGATATGTTCTCATAGTGTACAATATTCATTTTCCTCGCAATATGGTAAAAAATGCATACAATATCACACATTCACAAATATTGTACTCTGAGAATATATCGTGACATACATTGTAATTCAGCACTTGCACAGATATTATTTATCTCTACTGAGAGACCTGCACCCAATGATTTAATCTGTCATGAATATTTGATGAAGTAAAATATAAATAACCAGAGTCATTGGATTTAGCACTAGTCTTAGTTGCATTCTGTCAAAATAGAGTAGAGTTGCATAGAGTTGCATTTTGTCATTGAATTTACCATTAGTTGCATATGTCAAAATAACATAGAGTTGCATTTTGTATGATATTTTCCAGCCATATGCTCTTATTAATAATACGAATTTTGGGTGTTAATCATTCAGAAACCTACTTGTGATATGTTTATCATGTGAACCATTTAAAAAGAAGTAATTATACCAATATAAACATTAAAATGACCATATTCCTAGTTTACATTCCTATAAAGAAATAAGTATTTCTAAATAATCAAACCAAATTCATTTAAGAAATAAGTATTTCTAAATAATCAAACCAAATTCATTTAAGATGGCAATAAGATCTTAACATTCAACATATAATTTCCTCCCATGCTTATCATATGGAATCAATATAAGTTTTAAGTAACTTGGCAAATAAGAGCAAAATACCTCTAGTCAAGAAAACATCCAACCAATACCAATTTTAAGAAGGGATAAGAATCTGGATTTTTCTAATGATTTGACCAAGCCAGCCCCCGCAAGTATTGTCGATGTTATCAAAATATGTTCTTACTTTCCTCGATAACAGAAAAGGACAATCATCTCTTCCTACAGGAGGTCTCCATGGAAGAACTTCAAGCTGCCACGGACTATTTTCAAAAACCCAAGAGTGTCAGGCTTAACGAAAGGACCTTTGAGCTTTACCTCGGTTTTTTCAACATTATCTCTTCCTACAGGAGGTCTCCATGGAAGAACTTCAAGCTGCCACGGACTATTTTCAAAAACCCGAGTGTCAGGCTTAACGAAAGGACCATTGAGCTTTTCCTCGGTTTTTTCAACATTATGGATGAACCAGTAAGTTTTTCCTCGGCTTTTTCAACATTTTATGGATTCTAATATTCTCCGAGAGGTGGAGGAAGTCCGACAAACAGGCCGAGTTCTGGGTTCTTTCAATACAACATTTATTGCTCTCATTCCAAAGTCTAACAAAACAGTTAACTTTGGTGAATATCCCCTGATCTCAATGAGCAACTGTATCTACAAAATCATTTCCAAAGTCTTGGTAGTAAGGAAAAAAAGACTCCTATGAAAGGTCATCTCAGCTGAGCAGTTCAGTTTTCTCAAAGGAACTAAATGGTCATTCATGAAGCGGTTGGGACAGCACAGGAGGGTATTAAATTCCATTAAAAGACAGAAAGAAACAGTTTGCCATTGTAACGAAGATCGATCTCTCTAAGGAATATGGTCGCACCTGTTGGCTTTATCTTCTGTCTCACATTGTTTTCAATATCCAAATTGTCGGTTGGATAATGGGTTGCATCCAGTTAGTCTCTTCCGTTGTGTTGATCAATGGGCCGGCTTCTTTCTTCAGATCTTCCAGGGGGCTCGGTCAAGGTTGTCCACTTACCCCCTACCTCTTTCTCTTTGTCGCAGAAGGCCTCAGTTGGTCCATTGCTATAGCGAAAAGGGATGGAAACATAATTAGCCATCCAGCCAAGAGTCTTAGAATATGTCTCCCATATTTTCGTGGATGCCATCTTCCTATTTGCTAATGGATCCAAGCATGAAGCAAAAGTTCTTAGTGATATTCTAATCCTTTACTGTAGTTCCTGAGGGATGGAAATTAACCTGCAGAAATCATCTATCAATTTTATTAGATTGCACAAAGAGACGTCCATGAGAATTTAGAGAATATTTTCCTTTCAAAGGGCAGATTTAAACCTGGGTTTAAAGTACTTAGGCTTCATTTTGAAACCACTGGGTTATGTTATCCATGATTGGAGTTGGTTGCTTGGTGGTATCAGGAGTCGTATTCCTTTTTGGTGCCTTCGATGGATATCTCAGGGAGGTCTCGTAACAATTGTTAATGTTGTTCTTGAGGCGATTCCCCTCTACTGGTTCCTCCTAGCTCATTGCCCAAAAGGGGTGTTGTGATTTCTTATGGCCAAGGGGGTGTTGTGATTTCTTATGGCAAGGAAAGCAAGATAAAATGGCTTTCATCTAGCTCCTTGGCAATTACTAACTATACCCATGGCGGCCGGAGGATGGTGATTAAAGGATTTAAATCTCTTTAGTAAAGCCTTAGTGGCCGAGAGCGTCTAGAATCTCATTTCAAAAGACCTTATGTGACTCCACTATTTCAAAGGGTTCTAATTAAGAAATATATCGCCCCACTATTGCTCCTGTACTGGATCCAGATGCCCATTAAAAGAATAAATAATGTTTCTAAATATTGGAAAGTCTTATCCTTGGCATTCCCTTTGGTTGGCACTTTTCTCGCATAACTTGCACATTCTTGAAATCTTTACTCTTTGATCAAGTGAGGATCCAGGGATCCTCCAACATTTAGGAGCAAGGTTGGCTCTCAGCTTATAGATGGGGTGTGACCACAAGGTGATGCTTCCCATAGAACTAGTCCAGCACTTGCACATTCTGGAAATCTTTACTCTGCATCAGGTTGAAGATCCAGGGTCCCTCCAACATTTCGCAGCGAGGTTGGCTATCAACTTATATACTCATATTCACGGTGTCCTTGCGGAGTATTGGAACCGTCGTTGAAATTTCAATATCCATGGAAGAGATTTTTTTATGACTTTTTAATTTTAATATTGTTATTTAATTGATATTTAAATTTTAATTTTACTTTAATTATAATAATAGTTTTTTTAAATAATATTTATGATAATATGAAACATTGAATTCTCATATCTTTATCTCATAGAAAAAAATAAAATGTTTACAAAATATAATAAATAAATAAAACATAATAATTAAACCAGGACACATAATAATAAAAGTTTATTTTGCAAACCTTTAAATAAGCTTCTTCCCAAACAATACAATAGGCCATTACCATGGGCCACCAAATACCATGGACCCAAAAAACTATGCCTCAGTCAAATTAACCTAACAAGGGAAGACAACTAAGACCATGACAAAAATCCAATTTTCCATATCATTAATGACATTTAATTTTATGAAGTGAGAGTATTTTGACGTGATAAAATGGTAAATGACAGTTGTTTACCCATCAAAATTAACCTTGATTCAAACCATTTCACACAAGCATTGCAAGAGGACCACCTCTGAATAAAGATGAGAGTGAAAAGTTATTTTGGATTAAGAATGCAATCAAGAGCAAGTACACCGTCAAATTGGGATACGAGTCCGCTGACTCAAAAGCCCGAGATCCCTACCTAGCACTACTTACAAATAAAAGGCAGATCTTGACACGACATCTGCCCTCTTCACAAAAATGAAAGAGGAATCAAGCTCAGGTCTCTCTTCCTACCCCTACTCCCTTCAAACCTGAAAAGAAAGTTACATGGGTTGGTAATGGACCAATATAGATCCATGTTCAACCTAGATCAATTAAGCACCGAGAGGGTCAACTCGATATCGAAATCGGAATCGATAATGAATCGGTCATAAATTGACCAATTTAAATTTAATGAGTCGATTTTCTAAAAAATACATAAAATAATTAAATTTAAAAAAAAAACAATATTTTCAAGATTTTAATCCATGATTCCAAACCATTAGAAACAATCTTATCCAAAATCTGCTCATATATATACCATATAAGAGTCAACATATCAAAATGACACAAAATGTATAATTAGACAACTAGTAGGAAGCTTGATCTACCTTGTTGAGTTTAACCTTTATATATCTAGATTTATGACACCTTAAATGTTGATCATGGCATGGCAGCAAAGAAGATTTTAAGATATGTAAAGGGTACCTTAGTGTATGTCATACAATTTGGTATTTAACCTCTTCAAATCAAATTTGACTTTTGCAGACAACTATATATCAGACTTATGACAGCCCTAAATGTTGACCATTGCATTGCAGCAAAAGAGGATTCTAAGATATGTGAAGGGTATCTTACCTTATGTTATCTAATAATATAGTGGAATCGAACGTTATCGACTTACAAACTATACAGATTCAGGTTCGGCAAGATCAGTCGATGACAAGATATCCACCATAGGATATATTTTCAGCCTTGGTATAGATGCAGTTTCTTGGTTGAGCATAACAAAACAAGATATCCACCATAGGATATATTTTTAGCCTTGGTATAGATGCAGTTTCTTGGTTGAAACATAACGAAACATGCAAGGTCACTTTCCTCCACCAAATCCAAATATATGACAACAGCTAGTGTAACTTCTTGATTTACAAGTCACACAAATTGATCCTACAATAATCCACTATGACAATCCAAGTGTAATGTGGAAATGCAATGCCACTTCATCAAACAACTTGGAGAACAAGCAAATGCAGCTGCAATAAGCTGTGACTCAGCAGCAAACCACTGACATATTTAGCAATGTTGTCTAGAATTGGCCAATTTTTTACATAACTCGGTCGATCAGACCGATTCAGTGCCAAACCGAACGATTTGGTGTCCAGATTGGCCGGTTCGATGTCAAACTGACCAATTTGGTGTTCAGATTAGCCGGTTCGATATCAAACTGACCAATTTGGTGTCCAGATCGACCGGTTTGATACCAAACCAATCAATCAAACAGATTTGTTGATCGATTTGAATTGGTTCCCTATCAAACCAATAGATCGGTCGATTCCGAAACCAAATTGGTCAATTTTTAAAATTATGCTTATTTTATTCACTTACATGAATTTTTTTAATTACATTTTATTTTTGATGAGTTATGAACCAACATAAAATCTCTTAATTACTTCTTATTTTGGGGAGTGTTCTGTTAAGCAAAGTGACAACATCTGAGGGAGTAGAAGTAGAAGCACCTCTTTACTTTTGGAGCAATCAATTTGGCAATGAAAGCAATCAATTTGGCAATGAAACAAAGTTGAGAATGGACGGAAGGTATAGTTTAATAACTCTGCTTTGAAATATTATCACGCTGTTGTGTTCATTACCGTTTGGGGTATCTGGCTGACACGAAACTCTTCTATCTTTAAAGATCAGATTCCATAAACCTTCCAGATCCCCTCATAGATCATCTCGATTGCACACTTCTTAGAACCAATGGTAAGGTTTCAAGAACAGAATTGCCAGATCCCCTCATAGATCATCTCGATTGCACACTTCTTAGAACCAATGGTAAGGTTTCAAGAACAGAATTGCCAGTGGGCACCCCACGCTGTTGTGTTCATTACCGTTTGGGGTATCTGGCTGACACGAAACTCTTCTATCTTTAAAGATCAGATTCCACAAACCTTCCAGATCCCCTCATAGATCATCTCGATTGCAAACTTCTTAGAACCAATGGTAAGGTTTCAAGAACAGAATTGCCAGATCCCCTCATAGATCATCTCGATTGCACACTTCTTAGAACCAATGGTAAGGTTTCAAGAACAGAATTACCAGTGGGCACCCTCCCTCCCTTGGGGCTTTTTCAAGGGGGCCTGTCAAGGTCCTGACTCAATCTGTGGCATTTGGGGCGGTTCTATATCTTAATGAATCTCACTATTTTCACCCACAGGGAAACGTGGGGCCGGTCAAGGTCCTGACTCAATCTGTGGCATTGGGGCGGTTCCATATCTTAATGAATCTCACTATTTTCACCCACAGGGAAACGTGGGGCCTGTCAAGGTCCTGACTCAATCTGTGGCATTGGGGCGGTTCTATATCTTAATAAATCTCACTATTTTAGCCCACAGGGAAACGTGGGTAAAGGCACCAACAACCGGGCCGAAATGCTTGCACTCCTCAATCTTGTTAAACTAGCAGTGATGACGAATCTACATGCTTTACAGGTGTACAGTGACTCGCAACTTAGAGCGGTCTCCTCATTTTAATTCCACAAACCACCTTCACACTTATTTCGAGAGCACAACACCACCGCTGATTCTTTGTCGAAGGAAGGGGTACAACTTCCTTGCAGGCCGGTTTCAATCAAAAAAATTTCTGCATGGTGTCAGTTTAGAATTTTCAATCGATCTTTGGTCAAGGGTTTTTCTCACTTCAGTTTTTATATTTAGTGTTTTTTGTGAAAACAATTGAACAAACACAGAAATTTTTGGGTGACTACAACACAGGAAAATATATATGAAGATGACAGGCTGACAGGCAGTGGATGCAATGTTTTGTTGAATTATGCAGTGCTTATACAGTATATGTTGCTGGTCTTACAACAGCCTGTCACAGCAACTGCTGTTTGCACCTTCGATGAGTATATTCGATTTAATAAAAATACAGATTTTTTTCCTTGGGTAAAGAAAAGAAACTTCGTAAGAAATATAACATCTGATCCCTGCCCAAAAAGGGAAAGTCCTTGGAATCTTTGGACGTTCCCAGTGTGTTGGGACGCTCTCGGCTAACCAAGAATCCAAAAATTAGTAAAAACCAACAAAATAAACGTACATGTATCCCGTAAGCACAATAATGTTTCATGCATATGCCATGTCAAGAGGGTTGTAAACAAACAAACAATTGTTAGCAATATGATTTCAAGAAATGTCTATGCAATCTTTGTGGTTATTGTTTTAAGAAAATGTGAAGAGTCTGAAGCAATTCGCCATTTCACCCTAGCAAACAAATCAAATCCTTCGAGCATATTTTAAAGTAAAAAATGATAATTAAAAAAATAAATTGTAATCATATATTGCCACTTCGGCAAAAAATTAACAAAATGATTCAGAATCAACATAGTTGTTAGACAGGTTTCTGTCCCATCCATAGAACAACGTTGTCGAAAACAATAATAGGATAAAGTTTTCGGTGATTAATCAAATACCAAGTCAATGTGAGGTGTTTATTGTTTATTCTCCGTTGCGGTACCCTACAATATCATCGAGCCAAATATTTTCAAAATAAGCCCCGAACCATACACGACATGCATTGCATTTGTTACAACGAGGATGAATCGACCAAGAGAACTGGTATGAAATACGCAATAGGTTTTGTAGGCCTGGAAACAAATTTCATTCCATTAGAATTTGTTTTGACAAGATATTGTTGTTGTTTTGCATCTAATAAGAGAAATTTCTAAAATTAATAGAATCAGATCAAGTGCACCCAAACAAAGATCAGGGAAATATGAGAGCACATCTTGCATGCTCCATAACAGCCGTGCAAACGTAAATTTCTATAATTTCGTCCCAACTAAGAATGGATGATTCAACAACAGCTTTAATGGTTTCGTGCAAACAAATAGACCTACAGACAAGTACGGTGTTTCTCTTAAATTCTAAAACATAAAGCAGTGACAAGAACTGAACCACATATTTCCCATTTAAATGCTCTTCATTGATGAATCTGCAACATAAATATATAGGCAACCTCCGAATAGTCGGTCCAATGCAATAAAGTAGAACTAGTATCTGATAGCCATTAGATAGGTACCTTGGTGCTGCCTGCTATTACGTCCAGAGTTGACATTTCCGGAATTAGCCAAAAATTCAAATCGTGCAACAAAATAAAGTTGACAACCAATAACCAAACTGGTCTGCAGCCCGTGATAAACTAATTACCTCGATCATGCAATTAGAATCATTGATATCATGTTTTCAAGATAGCTATTTAAAATGAGTGAGGTCTATCTATACACCTTAGGAACTAGGGAGAATGAACTTGATCATGGACTTGGTTAAAATATATAATAAACATAAACCGGATACGAGTAGTTGGTGAAGTATCAACATCAACAGGAAACATGTAGCTGGTAAAAGTGAACCTTGAACAATACATAAGAAGACAGCATAGCTACCAATATCAAAATTTCCTTTTAGATGTTTAGAAACATGTGACCATATTTTCTACAGACATTTTACGTTCTAAGCAGTTAGAAAAACCTGACCAGCCCTTATATCAAGCTGTAAACAAGAACAGTTGAGAACCTTTAATGGAAGATTTAATGCAATCAAAAAAAAAGATTAACATCTGAATAATAAACAGAAAATAGATTTGCTCATTTCCTGCTAGTATGACAGATGACCCAGGGAAAAAGATGCACTCATCATATAAACTTGTAAAGCCCAGAGACGCACACATCATATACACTTGTAAAGCCCCCTCCTTCCCCAGTTTTGTTTCACCCTTTTATTTGCCAATGAATGAAAATGGGCAGAATCGAATAGAAGCAAAGCAAATAATAAACACAAAATAAAAGACTTCACCAAATCTGAAGTCAGTTAAGCAAAAAAATGATCTGCAAATACAAATTAAAATAGCAAAGAACTATCCAAAATGACAAAAAAAACCTATTCCTTCCAAAATTTAACTTCATATGACCAAAAGGTGATCCACACTGTCATACCCCAATAGAATATTTGGTAACAGGAAAAAAAATAATGCATGACCAAAAGGTGATCACATTGTTAATAGAGCTATTGCTTCCAATATTTTGGTAGTAGGAAAAAATAATTGCACTTTAAGTTCATCATATGAGCTAAAGATGATCACACTGTTTTCAGTCTCAACTGATATTCAACAAAATTACCATCTTTCGAAGAAATCATGCACCAAATCAACATTCAAGGTCATCAATGGTTGAACAAATCAGCCTTCCATATGATCAGAATTAATTTTTCCTTCCTGCTGTTGACTTCTGTCCACTTCAATAGGAGGGACTGGAGAAGAGGAATGCTTTGCCTTCCCATTTGCATCATTGTGATGATGGCGGTGGTGGTGGTGGTGGTGGTGAGGGTGGTGGAAGTGGTCATGAGACCTCTTGTACTTCTTAGCCTTGCCCCTTTCATCATCAGAATAATCATGGCCACTGGAGTGTTCCTCAGAGGACTCCGATGCATGACTGTCCTGCTTGACATTCTCTTTATCAGAACCTGATCTTGCAAGATTTGCAGAACCGGACCGCTCATGCCTGTGCCTCCTGTGGTGTTTCTTCTTTGATCTTACCGGACGATCATCATCACTGTAAGACACTTCAGACTCTGATATCTCAGAATTAGACCGATTCCTTCTGTGCCTTCTATGGTGTTTCTTCTTCAATCTTGCCAATCTCTCATCATCACTAGCAGATATTTCCATGTCAGTATCACCATCAGAATCATCTCTTCTATGCTTCTTGGAGTGTCTATGCTTATACTTTTTGTGATGCCTCCTTTTTCTAAACCCTTCCTCAGAGTCACTTCCTGAGTCAGAATCAGGTGAAGTTCTAGCTTGCTTTCTGCTGACCCTTTTATCAATTCGCTTGATATGGTCATCATCACTTTCATCGCTTGAATCTGAGTCTGAATCCTTCCTTTTATGTCTCCTATGGCCCCTCTTTCCTGATTTCTTTTCTTGCTCATCTTCAGATCTAGATCCAGAATCACTGTTCACTTTCCTGTGCCTTTTATGAGACCTCTTGTCAGCTCTTCTGTCATCTTCACTTTCATCACTTGAACCTGAACTTCTTTTTTTGTGTCGTTTGTTGTGGGACCTTTTTTCTAGTCTCTTCACTCGATCTTCTTCATCATCATCAGTAGAGACTGAATGACACCTTTTTTGGTATTTTCTATGAGTTTTCTTCTCCAACCTCTTTTCTCTATCATTCTCATCACTTGAATCTGAAGAGGAGCTTCTCTTCTTGTGTTTGAGCTTCAACCGTTTCTCTTCTCTCTTCTTAGCCTCTGCCTCTTCGATTGCCTTTGCTGCAGCCTCAAGCTTTTGCTCCCATTTCAATGGAGCTTCCTTTCTCTGAAGAGCCTTTTTCTTCTTTTCCTCCACAAGTTGCATGAACTTCTTGCTGTCCATTTTTCTGTAGATGTCTTTTTGCAAAACACTTGAACTCCTGCATTTTTGTGAAATGATGCAAGGAAGTGCATCTCACAGAAGAAACAAACCATGTTAGCTCTTCCATCCCTATTCTTTTTTGTAACCAGCATATATATCTCAGTTCAGAAATATTACATCTAAGCAGAATAAATGATGCAGAAATTCATAGTTCTATACAGATACCAGATCAAAGCTTAAAAACCAATAAAGCAACATTAATAAGGTGTCCACGAGGAAGAAAATAAAATCCATCAAAAGTAAAAGAAATACAACCAACATTACAAACATTGTATATCCAGTTATATTTGTTATAGTGAAATTCCCGAAACAACTAATACATATGCAATATACTTCCAACTTAATCTAAAACTCTAATAGGCATCAATCCCCAGTTCTCGTGTCAGAATTACGAGGCTGTTTTTAACCCACTATCATCCTGGGTTTCACAAAATAGTTTACGAAATCTTAGATTGCTCAAGCCTTCATACCAACAAGAAAATACGTTGAACTCATAAAGGACAATACGCAACCATAGCTGCCAGGGAATACCCTCCATCGCATAAAACATTCGATAATGCAATATTTCAAACCATTGTGACCATATACCCTTCTGAACATCAAGTTGCATGTCCTTTAATGGTTTCTTACCCTGAAAGTGGCCTAGATTTTATCATGCAAATCCCCGCCCTAGTGTTTTGACAACATCGTAATTTCACCAAAAAGAATCCCTAAGAAAGTGGAAGTAAACAATATGAAACAACCTAAACTTCCTCAAATATTCAAATGCCATCATACATCTATTAGCATTTATTTACCCAACAAAAACCCTATCCATCATTTATTATCAAAATTAAAAGTCCACTAAACAATCGAATAGGGTTACAAATGACATCATACATCTATTAGCATTTATTTACCCAACAAAAACCCTATCCATCATTTATTATCAGAATTACAAGTCCACTAAACAATCGCATAGGGTTACAGGGTTACTTCAGTTCAGCGTCCTTACCTTATTCAGAATGCCAAAGGCTCCAAAGTCCAGTACGTCCCAGGGAACTTTCGATGCTCAAAGTGTCCCAGGGACCTTTCAATCCTTATGCCTCAGAGGTCCAAGCACGCCCGTTAGATATAGAAGCTGGTCTCGAAAGCCGGTCAAATAATGCAAGTCCTCTGAGAAAAGTTACAAATCTCTCCTTTATTGCCGAAAACCTAATCAAACCAGCACAAACCCAAAAGCATTTTAGGAAAATAGTGTCTGCGACCTGCGGAAACTTGTAACGGCAAGGGTTTCAAAGAGCCCAAGAAACCCTAAACGCTTTCAAACGTCGAATTCAAAACAATTAGTACGGGAGGATGAAGTTGATGACGACCAATACAAGCATAATAGCGATAGAAAGAAAAGAAAAAAGAAAATAGATCCAAAACTCGTAGACGCCACGAATCTTTTTAAAACCTATACAAAATCAAAGCTGGGAAATAACGCCAACAAATCCCCCAAAAAATACTCACGGTGGTCAATAAAAACGCGTCTACGACACGGCCGAACCTTGAAAGCAAAAAAAATCCCAAAAGAAGAGGGCTTAACCAACCAAACTCTAAAATTTCCTAAGGTTAAGAATCTTCAATTGTGCAGACAGCAACCAGACAACAAAATCCACAGCAACTACATGCCGGAATCGCAAAAAGAAACAGAGTTTAAAAGCCCTTAAATTGCTGATGCCATGGTGTATAGAGGGTTTTTAAAAAAAACAATCCACAAAAATAAGCAATATAGAGATGGAAAAAGAAGACATGATACATACCTCTCCGTAGATCGGGGTTTACAGCAGCTGATGATGAAGAATCAGCACAAAACAATTGCAGCCACCAAAGCATTCACCTCTACCAATTTTTGAAGCCGAAAGAAAAGCTCAGCTTCCTGGAAGCGGCATGCGAGTGATTTTAAAATTGCACTTAGCCTTTATATAGCTTGCAATTATTTTACTTTCTAATATAAAATAGTTATTAGTCAAATGTGGCGAGTCTTCCTCGTGGTAGGATTTAAAACCTATTATTAAGGTGTATATAGAAGTGGGTTAATGAACTTTTATGGTGTTTTCGAAACTTATTTATTAGTACGGTTTGTGGTGGATATTTTTTGAGTCTTTTACGCTTTTCAGTTTATATATATATATATATATATATATATATATATTTCAATAAAATACTAAAACATGTTTAAAATTTACCAATAGCATATTCAAGGTTTATAAATCAAAGCATGGTATGACTATGAATGAAGGGAATTCCTCTTTTGTAAATGAAAAGTAGAGCACAAGCATAAAGACATTTCCATCTTCCTTCACATTTTCATTGGCCTAAAAAACTAAACACAACTAATTCCACTAAGAAAAGAAACAAAGAAAGACTTACATCCCATAAATATTTAAGAAATTTATATTCACAAAAAAATACAAAAAAGAATTGTGGCAAATCATCACAGATCTAGAAGGCTTAAGAGAGCCCATGTGAATCATAGTGAGGTCATAAACTTCTTCAAAGAACACGAGCTATGCCTCGAGCCCTAAAGCTTCTTAGAAAGCATGTCAACCTCCTTATTGAATTCCTTGAATATGTGTTGGAAAAAGAGGTCATGAAAACCCACCTACAATTGCCTAACCATCCTCTACCACGAAGCAAGATTAAGTATTGAGAGAGAAGCCTTCAAGGAAATCCATTCAATGATGGCCCTGGAATCACCAACCACCTACAACCTACCAACGAGCGTAAAGGAAGCAAATTTAAAAAGAGTCCAAAGAGTTAGCGGCTATGCCCTATTGTTTGATCCAATAACCCCACCCATCTTGATCCTATAGAACTAGGACCTATTCAGCTTCATAACAACTCCAATACCACATTTACCTGCAAGCCCCTGACATACTCCATTAATAAGACTGATAGGTGTATCTTCCATGAATTTTGGTTCTTTTAACATTTTGATTGAGGGAGCCTTTTTCCCTAAATGGCTCTCAAGGAGAAGCCCCAAAATATTTTGGGTGACCAGACTCACACAAGGATTAATTCCCTCAAAAAGCGCTTTATTTATGTGGAGCCAAATGCCCCAATAGAGGTAGCTAGGAAGCCCGATAAGCATCCCACAAGATTCCCTTTCAATCATCCTTCCAAACTCAAAACTAAAGACACAATGATCCAAGGGCCCTTAAACTTAAGGACATTTTTAAGAGCTTTCCACTCTTGCTTTGCAAAGGATACAGATAAATGGTTAATACTTTCTCCTGCATCTAAACAAAGGACAAAGATATTAGGTTCAATCCCTCCTCTTTTCAAGAAATTGTTAGGCAACAAATTTCCAAAAAGAACATGAAAAGAGCATAAATTGACCAGAAAGAGTACTCCACGCCTTAATAATGAAGAACAGAGATGAATGGCAAGCCTCTTCAAGGGGGAAACCTCCTTATACAATGTACTAAGTACATAAGACAAGATGCTCCAAATGAAAAGGTCTCCTTAATATATATAGGAGACTAAGAGGTGAAATTTCAATTAACTAACCCAAGTTGATGTAACTAATATAACCATACTAATAATAATTACAACTAATGGACCAAGCTAACGTTAGAACTAATGTGTTGTGAGCAATATGAGGGGAAATGTGCCCACATTTAGGGCTTCACATACGCCTCCCCTTCAAACAAGTGTTGTCCTCAACACTTAGTTAGTTGTGGATGCATTTGTATGAAGGACTAAAATTCCCATGTTGAATCTTCAATTGGTAAGTTCTTCCACTTAATAAGGTACTCCGTAATAGCCTAATTATGTGGTTGCTTGGTCCTTGTGTCAGTGATTTGTTCAGGTTCCAATATGAATTTTCCTTCTTCATCAAACTCCAGTAGGATTGTTTGAATGAGAATATTGTCTCTGATTACCTTCTTTAAGCAAGAAACATGGAAAACTAGACCCTTGAAGATGAAGGGAGCTCCGATTTGTATGCCATGTTATCAATATTTTGCAACACTTTATAAGGACCATAGTACGTGGGTGTTAATTTATTGTCCTTATTTAGTTGCTCGAGGGACATCTGTTTATAAGGTTGTAGCCTCATAAATACCCAATCCCCTTCTTTGAAACTTCTCTCACTGCGATGTTGATTTGCTTGTTGTTTCATCCTATTTTTTGACATAGACAGGTTGTCTTTCAATATTTGGAGAACTTCTTGCTAGTGCTCTATGTGATATTGCACAACTTAAGCTTTAGATTTCCCTTTTAAGGGCGATGTGATAGATGGAGGTTGGCAACCATAAAGTGCCATAAATGGAGACATTTTTTATGATGTATGCAAGGGAGTATTGTACCACCATTCTACAAAGGACAACCATTTCATCCATTGTGTTTGTTTGTCATATGCAAATAAATGAAGATAGCCTTCCAAACATTTGTTCACCTTTTCATTTTCCCCATCAGATTGAGGATAATAAGATGAACTATGAGCCAACTAGGTACCTAAACAATAAAATAATTCAATCCAAAATTTAATAGTGAAAATTGGATCTCTGTCACTTACAATAATCTTCAAGTTTCCATGTAACTTCCTAAGTGTATCCATGAAGGCAACAACTAATATACTTGGATTAAAGGGGTGAGAAAGTGCACAAAAGTGTGCATACTTCGTGAGTCTATCGACAACCACCATACTAGCATTCTTCCCTTCTTACTTGGATAGTCCTATGGTCCATTTAGACTTCCTCCCAACACTCGCACGTTATAATGAAAGGTTGTAAAAGTCCTGGGTGTTGAGTATGTGTTATATTCTTTGCATGTGTGGGGGGGGGGGGGGGGNAATCCCAGTCAAGGGATTGGATTCTATTTTCTAATATGGGTTAATGGATTAGGGTATTGGATATTGTTGAATACCTATATTTTGTATTGTGAGGGATTCATAATGATGATGAGAAAATAGGAGGTGTGGCTCCAAGGTTTGTTGGTTTTCCTAGTTAAGGGTTTCCAAGGTAAATATGTGTGTTTTATGTGTGAATGTTGTGGTGTAACCTTTGTTTTGCTTTAAAGAATCTATATGCTTTGCTTCTTTGCACATGTTTAAAACTTACATGTTGTATCAGAGGTCGATTATTGGTATCAAGGGGATGCCTTTGTTGTTGAGGGTTCGACGCGGTTGATAGATCTTGTATATGTGATAAACTTGGGTTCAGTGGGAGCTTTGCAGCGTTTATTTGTGCATTGAAATAGAATGGTGAATAGTTCGAGAAATTTAATGGCCTGAATTTTGAGCTATGGAATCTCAAAATGGAGGATCTTCTCGTAGATCAGGAACAGTGAATTGTTGTGGATTCGGGTACGAAACCCACTGTAAAGTCACAAGATGATTGGGATAAATTAGAAAGAAGGGCGAAGAGTACAATATGATTGTGCGTATCAGATTCTATGTTGTTGAACGTATCTAGTGAAGATAATGTGGTAAATCTTTGGGGGAACTTAGGGAGTTTGTATCAATCAAAATCCCTTGTGAAGAATTTGTTTCTGCCAAAGAAATTGTTTCATCTTAGAATGGATGAAAATGACACTAACAAAGCATCTGGATGTCTACAATAATCTTGTAAAACAGATAACCTCTCTTGGAATTAAAATGGCTTAGGAAGATAAATGTATTACATTATTGTGTTCTTTGTGAGATTCTTGGGACAACATAATTGTTGCAATAGGTAGTGCTAGTCAAGCGAC
Source organism: Pseudotsuga menziesii (assembly GCA_001517045.1). Lineage (NCBI taxonomy): Eukaryota > Viridiplantae > Streptophyta > Pinopsida > Pinales > Pinaceae > Pseudotsuga > Pseudotsuga menziesii. The sequence continues at coordinate 165,250 of LPNX011187670.1, forward strand.
CTTAAAATTTGATGAAATAGTATCATCCCTACTATTAGAAGAGATGAGGTGGAAAACCATGCATAATCATATCTTGGATGCCTTGTCTGTAAGAGGCTGCCCCCGAAGAGAGAAATAAAAATAAAGGATTTTGGGGGAGATCTAAATCTAAGGGTGGGTCTAAATCCCCAGGAAAAGGAATAAGGAAGTGCTGGAAATGCGGTAAAGTTGGGCACTATAAAAAGGATTGCATATATAAGAATAATGAGAAAGCAAAGGGATATGAGGATACCCCTTCCACATAGACAAAGACCTCCTTGGAAGAAAGACAGGATGTGTACCTGGATTCCACGGGTAATCATTCAGAATGTGATATATGATTGATTGACTCAAGTGTGTCATGTCAGATGACCCCTCATAGGGAGTGGTTCTATGAATATGAAAAGTACAATGGAGGAGATGTGTACTTGGTAGATGATTCACCAGTCAATACCATTGGATGTGGTAGAGTCAAGCTGAAACTCAAGGATGGAAGGATTAGAACTCTATTTGGAGTGCTACACATTCCAAATCTAGCGAGAAACTTGGTACCTATCAGAAAGATGGGCGTTGTAGGTGTAAAGACTGTGCATGGAGATGGTGGTTGCAAAATGGTTCGAGGATCAATGGTATTAATGAGGGGAGTTCTGTATGGAACTCTATACAAACTATTGGGAAGCACCATCATCAATTAATGTAACAGTTTTATTGTGGGTGAGGAAGGAGGTAAATATGACAGAACCCCGACTACATCAGGAGAAAAGACAATGTTATGGAATCAAAGATTGGGGCATATCAGAAAGAAGGGCCTTAGAGAATTACAAGGTAAAGGTATGGTTGAAGGTATGACTGATTGCTATATGGACATTGATTTATGTGAACATTGCATATATGGAAAATAAAACCGATTAATATTTGCATCTAGTGCTACAAGAGCAAAGCGAATTCTAGACTTAATACATAGTGATGTGTTTGGACCTGTGTCCATTCCGTCATTAGGAAATTCTATGTATTATGTTTCATTTATAGATGATTTCTCAAGGAACACATGGATTTATTTCCTTAGAAAGAAATCTAAAGTATTTGCTAAGTTTAAAGAATTTAAGGCTCTTGTAGAGAACCAAACATAAAAATAAATAAAGGTGATGAGGACAGATAATGGTGGAGAGTTCTATAGGAATGATTTTAAGGAATTCTTTAAGAAGTGTGGTATATCAAGGCAAAAGAATACTCCATACACACCTTAAAATAACGAAGTTGTTGAAAGGATGAATAGGACGTTGATGGAAAAGGCAAGGAGCATGCTAAGCAGTGCTGGGATAGGACAAGAATTATGGGCAGAGGCAGTGGAGACAACATGTTACTTGGTAAATCGATCACCCACATTAGCATTGGTTGAAAAAACTCCACAAGAGGTATGGACTGGTAAGAAACCCTCTATTAAGCATCTGAAAGTTTTTGGTTGTGATTCTTATGTACATGTTCCGAAGGAGAAAAGGAGAAAGTTGGATAACAAAGCTGAAGAATGTATCTTTATTGGCTATAAAGATGGCATGAAAGGTTATAAGCTTTGGAATCTTGTAACTAAGAACATTGTTTACAGTCAAGATGTTGTGTTTAGAGAGGTCAAAGAAGTCCTAAGACAAGAAGTGAATCCAATGGAAAAGGAACCATAAAAGATAGAGTTTGAGTTAGAAGGTGAAGAAACTGAATCGAAAGAAGAAGAACCTCATACCCAGCTTTGAGGAGATCGTATCGAGAAACAAGGCAACCAAAAAGGTATTCCCCTCCTTATTTCCGCTCTCATTTTTCTTTGTCTATTACTGATGGTGATCCTAGAAATGTGAAGGAAGCTAATGATTCAAAGGATAGTGATCTCTAGAAGAAGGCCATGGTTGAAGAAATGGATGCCTTGTACAAAAATAAAGGTTGGGATCTAGTTTAGTTACTAATTGGAAGAAAATTCATTGGGAGCAAATGGTTGTTTAAAAAGAAGTTGAATGCATAAAGTAGAATGGAGAAGTACAAATCCCTCTTGGTAGCAAAGGGATATTCTCAGATAGAGGGAGATGATTTTGGTGAAATATTTTCTCTAGTTGCAAAATTAACTTGTATTATATTTCTTCTTGCTATTGAGGTTATTTTTTATCTTGAAGTAGAGTAGATGGATTAAAGACAACTTTATTACATGGATATCTCAAAGAATAAATCTACATGAAGCAGCCAAAAGGGTTCATAGTAAAGGGAAAGAAAGAGTTGGTATGTAAACTAAAAAAGTCCCTTTATGGTCTAAAGCAATCTCCAAGGTTGTGGTACCAAAAGTTTGACACATACGTACTTGGATTGGGGTTTGTGAGAAGCAAGGTTGATCATTTTGTATATTCCAAACATATTGTTGATCACTTCATTAACATAGTACAGTGTGTTGATGGCATGTTGTTGATTAGAAACAACACAGATGTCTTAAAGGAGGTAAAGTCTCAAATGTCCTCCAAATTTGACATGAAGGATCTCGGTGCTGCAAACTTCATTATGGAAATGGAGATAAGAAGAGATCATGCAAACATCAAGATCTGGTTAAATCAAAGAAAATAAGTTGAGATGGTACTACAGATATTTAACATGTAGGAAAGTAAGTCGATCAAGGTCCATATTCCTGTAGGTGTAAAGTTATATATATGTATATCAGTGTCCCAAGACAAAGAAGAAGAAGAATATATGTTACGAGTTCTATATGTCACTGCAGTTGGTTTTTTTATGTATGCAATGGTTTGTACTATACCAGACAATGCTCATGCAGTGGGAGTTTTGAGCAGATATATGTCAAAGCCAAGAAAAAAGCATTGGACAACTATAAAGAGTGTCTTCAGATACTTGCATGGCACCACAATTATGCAATCTACTACCAAGGAAGACCTGAACCAAACAGAGTAATAGATGTACATGGATTTGTTGATGCAGACTGGGCTGGAGATATTAATCGTAGAAGATCTACAAGTGGGTGTGTATTTAACCTATTTGGAAGAGATATCAGTTGGATGAGCAAGAGATAGGTTGTAGTTGCACTCTCGACTACAGAAGTTGAATATATGGCAAACACACATGCTAGGAAAGAAGCGGTATGGTTCAGAGGTTGTGTTAAAGTGTTGGGTTTGTACAGAAAGTTGTAAGGTTGGATTGCGATAGCCAAAGCACAATCTTCCTGGAAAAGAACCCTGCTTATCATGCTAAGATAAAGCATATTGATGTGCAATATCACTGTATGAGAGATATGGTTTAATACAAGAAGTTGTTGCTGGAAAAAGGTTGATACCTTCAAGAATGTTACAAACTCATTAACAAAGTCTGTCAGTATAGAGAAGTTCGTGTAGAGAATCTATGGGCATTGATGCTCTGAACCTGTGACTTTATGAGTACATGACTCGTTGACATGAAAAGAAAACAACAAGTGGGAGAATGTTGGTTATGTGTTATATTATTTGCATGTGTGTGGAGGGCAGGGGTGCACCTGTTAATATAAATAGACCAGAAAGAGTACTCCACGCCTTAATAATGAAGAACTGAGATGAATAACAAGCCTCTTCAAGGGGGAAACCTCCTTATACATTGTACTAAGTACACAATACAAGCCAAGAAGATGCTCCAAATGAAAAGGTCTCCTTACTATATACAAGAGGTTAAGAGGTACAATTCCAACTAACTGACCCACTCCGTTGTAACTAATATAACCATATTAATGATAATTACAACTAATGGACCAATCTGACGTCCGAACTAATTTAATATGACCAATATAAGGGGAAATGTGCCCACATTTAGGGCTTAACATAAATTACCCAGGTAAGCACTTTACCTACTAAATCCAACCATAAGAATAGTCTAATTTTGAGGGGAGAAATCCACCTCCATATGACCTTGTACCACCAACAATCATCTTCCATGGGATTAGAAAAAAGGATAGTCTGCTGAGCAATTATAACTAATACCTGACCATTGCCATTATTCCAAGAACAAGCTAATGTGTCTTCCTCTTAACTAAGGAAGATGAGAGAATGATTCAAATCCAGAACATAGATATCCCATTCAAATGTCAATGGACCAATGTAATGTCCCCATTTTTAAATAATTGCATAGCAAGACAATTCCATCAATCCTACTAGTTCCCTATGTCGGATGGATACATTTGGAATGTTAATAAGGGATATAATAAATGATGTCCATACATTAGAATGGGATAAATATTTAATAATGTAGCTTATTAAATAAATACAAGAGAAAATTGAAGTGGTAATGGAGCATGGAGACAATGAGGCCCACACAAGCTAGGGATTTTGTGCCACATGAAATCCTCCTCTTGCAATTTTGAATCCACGGGAAGCCTAAAGGTTCTTGGATGAGTTAGAAGGATAATACACTTGGCCATATGTATCATAGGTCGAGTTTGGGAAGAAATGTAACTTACATGGGAGAGGAAGAGTCATTTTGGAGCTAGTGGGACACTTGGACTATATTCCCTAGTTCTATGACAACAATGATGAAGATGCCATGACACATATGACACAAATCAGATCTAAAGGCTTACATCTAACATGTCAGGTCGAAATATAGCATCCAAGAGATCTCTCATGTGAGTTTGGGAAGCTCAACGGGCTCCTACTCGAATTTGGGGAAGGTGGAAGGCTAGGAAAGGGAGGACACATGGAAAATCATGAGCACACACCCAAATTCAAATTGGCTTGAGTTTGTGGATGGATTGGTAACATTAGAAGGCTAAGTATTTTTATAAAATACAGGAAGCAACCAAGTGAATGGATTTTGATCATTTGAGAAATTGTCATTTGTGAATTGTGAGAGCTAGTGGATGACTAGTTTTCTTGCCTTAGCCAATTTTGAGGGTGAAATATTCCCATCCAAGTTGGTGTTTGGAGAGGCCACTAAGGTATTTCATGGATATTTAATGGAGTCTTATTTACAGGTACAAGCTACAAGGAAGCATGTGTATTCTTCTATTGCAGCACCTTCTCTCCACCATTTCCAGTTTTCTTTGCATATTCATGCTCATGGAGGGATTGCGCCTTGGGTGAGCTCTTGTACTCTTTGGGAGAGCTCTTATTGATATATTTATGATTGTAATCAGTTCAATATTCTCTTTTCTTCATTCTCATAAAGTTTCAAGTCGAAATACCCAAGAGTTGTATGTCAAAATGACTTTTAATGAGCAAACAATGACCTTTCCACTCTATTTTGATACATGCCATGGTAATGCTTATTATTTCAAATGGAGGAATGTATATCTGATAAATGCATGATGAATTGACTATAATTAATGTGCATTGCAAGTCTCATGTTCAATAATTAAGAATTGGAAGCCATTTTACTCATTTTTATTGCATTGGGAGAAGATTTGGTGCATTTTCCCCAAGGGTCGAAATTGTGATTTGGGGAGCTATTTTGGAAAGAGTCATAAAAGATGGTATAAAATGAACCATAATGCATATGAGACTTTCAAATTTTCCCTTACACATCCTTTTCCTCTGTTCATAAATTTGAGTGACTTTGGGACCATTTGAGAAGCCATTTCCGGCAATTACCCAGGGGGAATTGGAGCCCCAATTTGCTAGTAAAGACTCCTACTTTGAACATAACATTAAACAAGTTTGTAGAATTAATTGGGGGGTCATAAAACATCCTTTAACATCATGTTTAATTTATAATATCAGTCATGTACTTTCTGAGAAAATTTGGGTCAATTTGGAGGTCTAGACATCAAAACTAGTTAAGGTCGAAATTGGGGAAAAAGTGAAAAAATTGGTCATTTAATAAAATTTAAAAAAGGGACATTACAACCAAACAATCCTAGAGCTTCAGTAATCACCCATCGATGCACACTACATATATTCTTAGTCCTAAGTGATGCTTAATCCAAGGATCCAATTCCTCTATCCCATAGTACCTATAACATATCTGGAGACAACCTAAAATTTGTAGGACGCCCAATCCAAGAGTCTCTTCCCACCTACATCTTCGTCCCATCAGCAATACTCCACACCAACCACTTTGCAATAACATGAAAAGAAGTTACTAAACCAGACCATAAATCATACCTATTGGTATTTTTTTTGTAAGCTTACCCACTCTTCGATTAATTTACCTTTTAAATATTTATCTCTTACTAGACTTCTCCATAACCCAGTATCATTCAAACAACGCCAAAGGATTTTGGTTGCAAGTACCTGCCTAAACTTGAAAATGTTAAACAATCACCAACCTCCCTCCATCTTAGGTCAAGCCATTTTGTTCCACTTAAATAGATGAATCCCTTTCTTCACCTTCTTACTAGTCCAAAGAAAATTGAAGCATTTATGGCTTATTTTTTCAAGGATGTATTTGGGAACCTTATTCAGGGACAACCAATAGACATGAATTCACTCCAAAATAAATTTTACCAAGACCAATCTTCCAGCTATTTTCAATCATCCAAGACACCAATTTCCAATCCTTTTATCCACTTTTTTTTAGCAACCAGTACCAATGCTCCTTCCTGTAGTTATCTAGATTCAATGGATAACCCAAATACTTGAAACCTTCCTTCAACTTACATGTCTAGAAAGGAAGAAGTTCCCTGATATAAGAACAAATTTGTGAGTTCAGCCCATTCCGCAACACCACAGACTTCTATGAGCTGACCACCATACCTGATGTATTTCAAAAAAGATTCAAAATAGTCTGATGTTGTACCCATTCCTGAACTATTCCTTCATCGAATAGAATCACATCAATAAGGAGTGAAACAACAAATGTTTTCTGAAACTTGGATACCGGTGATCGAACCTTCAGGCCTCTTCTTAGCAATCAAAAACTTAAGCCTTCATCCACCAACAGAAAGAGCAACATAGACATGGGGCATCTCTTCCTTAGTCCTCTATAGATTTGGAAGAAGTCTGCGGGGCGACCATTCACAAAAAAACTGCATAGTTTATAAAGGTCACGCATGCCATAATCAAATTTGTCACCTCAAGTCCCATTCCTATCTGAAGGGGGATCAATCTCAAAATAACCCAATCCACATGATCATAAGCTTTGGCCATGTCTACTTTCAAAAGAATGGCTTCCAACTTTCTTACCTTGATAAAGTGCATCCCTTCTTGAGACACACCAACAACATCCAAAATATGTCTATTGTGAAGAAAAACATATTGTTCTATGGACATATGTCTAGACAGATACCTTTTTATCCTATAAATAATAATTTTAGCTATCAATTTATATACTAGGTTACAAATGGAGATGGTTCTCAATTCATTGAATGAGAAAGGACTATAATTTTTGGGTATCAAGGCTAAGAAAGTTGAGCTCATAGCTCCTATAATTTTATTTAAAGTCTTGGATTCATCAACCATTGCCAACAAATCATGCCCAACAATATAAAAAAAAATGCAAGAACTCAATAGTCCAGCCATTGGGCCCCAAAATCTTTGCCTTAGTGAAATATGATAAAATCTTTTTAACTTTATTTAAAGACACAGGACCATCAACCTTCCTACTCTCTTATTCAATAAGAAAATATGGGAAAGTACGAATTACCTCTAACTATTGCACAATGTGATTTTCACCTTGGGCCTGGAACAAGGCCTAAAAATGCAAAAAGGCCCAATTTTCTAGCTCCTCTTGTGTTCCATATAACACCTTATTAGAACCTTTGATCTTTCAGATGGAATTGACCACCCTCATTTGTTCTACAAATTTATGGAAAATTTTAGTATTGCAGTCGCCTTGGGAAATCCAAGTAGCCCTACTTTTCAACCTCCATGATTATGCTTCAATAGATAATAGTTTATTTTTTATAGCTTCCAATGACTCAAGACATATATTCTATGATTTTGAAACACTCCTAAAGAATTCCTATAATAGATACCCCTTATCTGCTCCTCGATGTCAACAGATTATGCTTGCATTGCCTTTTTCTTCTGCCTGGACCACTTAGAAACCACTGCTTTAGGAGACTTTAAAAGTGCGACAACATGTTCCATTGTACACCTACCTCTGCCCTCTTCAAAAGCATGCCAATTATTACAAACCAACGTAATTAATGCATCCTCATCTTCTAAGGAGTAGTTGAACTTGAATGGATACTTGTAAAATACATGAACAAAATCTAATTGGAGCGTTATACGAATATGGTCCAATAGACTACATGGTTGATCCATGATCTCTATTTGAAAGAACTATCCAAAAGAGATTCTACCACGAGAAAGTGATCAAGCCGCTTAGCCACGACCCCTTACCCTGTCTACCATTCCTTTAAGTGGGAATAAGAGGAGGAGGAATTACGTCCAAAAGCCTAGTCGGTGCAAATGAGTGTGAAAAAAAGTTTTCAAATCAATCTGACGTAGCTATGCAACCCCATGATTCTCTATCATTGGTCAATAAGTTTATATCCCCACCAAAAATAAATCCCAAATCATTAAATAGATCATCCTTAAAACACTAGGACCAAAATTACTTTTAGAACAAGTGAGGGCCATAACCATTCAACAACATTACGAAAGCCCGACATCTCAGATAAAACCATGAAGAAGGATACCTCCACCAAAAAAATAAGCTTCAAAATTCACCTTCGTTAGGTTCAAAGCAGATACCATACCCCTCGATAGACCCTTCACATCCATTGGACAAACATTCCACCCCGACAAAATGGATGTAATCACCTCCCTAGCTTTGATAACATTCACCATAATTTCTTGAAGGAACCAAACATCAGGTTTAATCAACCTTAAGAGGTTTCTTAGAGAAAAAACTTTTATGACCCCCCCAAAACCCCTTATATTCAAGGAAAGCAAGATCATTAGGTGATACTTATTGAGGGATTCCCTATTCTAAGGGCCCTGAAACCACCATGAATGATTCCTACAACAAGTTCATTTACCCCAACATCATCACTAAGAACATGAGGTTTTTTATTTGCCTTGGCTTTGGTGACCAAAAAAAATCCCCCTTCCACAGCCCCCAATAGCTTTTGTCTCATAGAATACTTAATCTTTAGTAGACCATTCCCTCCCTTCTCCACCTTCAAGCACATCCTAGAAACCAAAGCATTATTATTAAAAATATATAAGGGTTTCATCACCAGGGAATCCTTGTATGATGGCTTCTAAAAGTGCACAGGAGTGGACAAAACCTCCATGTCCTCTTCACCTACAAAACTGGACAAAAGGTGTCCCCAAGGTCCCCACCCCCCACCTCTAGCCCCGAATTGTAACACCTCATTTTTTACCCTAGAATGTAAGTCAGACATGAATGGTCTAAACATGAACAAGCTATGTAATATTTTTATGTATTTTCACTTTTAATATAAAAACCAGGAGTACTACATACTAGAGGATGAAGAAGAGATGGGGGGCTATGATTCCACAAGGGGTAGATAAAGGTGATCCATTGCATGAATTCCATGTGGTTAGCCCATATCACCCTTAGTGCCACTTGGCTTGTTTCCAAATTGACTATAAATAGTGGTAACTATTTCATTTAGGGGAATTCTCTCCCATGATGGAGGAGCCTCTTCCATGAGAGCTAAACCCCCATCTCCTGTCAGAGTTGTACCTACACCTTATGTCAGAATTAAACCACATGGATACCATGGATGCCATATCACAGTCACTGTTTCTGTAAATTGAACTATATGAATCCCTTAGAGTCTTGGCACATAGAATTCTTTACCCTCTTGGGTTAGAACCCCATTCCTTGGGAGAGCAAGTTGAAGGGAAAGGGGTGCTAGAGGATTGGTATAGTTGCAGAGAAAGAACTAATACCTTCTTGCTGGAGACATTTACCGAATATACACACTTAATTTGGTCAATTTGGCCTTGTTAAACCACTATCCTAAGTTTTATTAACTTAATCGGCATCAGATGAACACACTATGACATCATCATGAGCACACCCATGCCTACCTTCAGTCAAGGAGGCCAACTAATCCTAATTCTCCTTCATTTGGGGAGGCTAACTGGGCTTCCTCCTTCAAACAGGGAGCATTCCGGGGGTGATCTGAGTGTCATAAATGCACCTAATTGCTAACTGATTGTTACAATCAATTAATCTAAGTGGTGAAGGCACCTCCACTCATTATATTGATTATTTTTATTAATATTTATGAACTGGAGTCAATTAGGGCGCCTCCAACCACCTCTGATGACTAGTTTGATTTTAGTTAAACTCATCGGGGTTCATTGAAGTTAATGATGCACTACCACTTGTTGGTTGGCATGCAGTGACATGTGTCTGAGCTACTTTCAGTTAGACTCAGTCATCCAGTGCACTTTGACTTCATTTAGGACTCCATCGAGTCAATCTGGACTTGATTAGTGGGTTAACTAGGCGTGTTTATTGTGGCTTACATTCAGTTAAGCTGCACCCATTCATTCAATTCGAATGACCTCCTTGGGAATTCGAATTGGCTTGGCATTTATGCATCTTGCATGATCATTGTATTGTATTTTCATTCTTCATTTGATTATACAAAGTTGCTACTCCAATTGCAGCACCATTATTCCATTTTCATGCTTAATTGTCTGAAATCTCTTATGAGACTGTGTTTTAGTCCCTAGATTACTTTGACAGAATAATATGGTATCAGAGCTCACGGCGGGATGAAGCTCGTGTCTCTCAAAAACATGGTTTTTGACAGATCTTGCATGAAAAATTGAGCAAAAGCTCAAAAATCCAGCACTACACTAGAAGCCAAGGCTTACCACTTAATACCCCAAGTTAAGGAATTGTTGATCAAGCTTGCTTGATCTCAAAAACATGGTTTTTGACAGATCTTGCATGAAAAATTGAGCAAAAGCTCAAAAATCCAGCACTACACTAGAAGCCAAGGCTTACCACTTAATACCCCAAGTTAAGGAATTGTTGATCAAGCTTGCTTGATCAAATATGCTAGGTGTGATGAAAGCCTAAAATGTGCAGGCTGTTCGACCTTACGGTGCCCCTTTTGTTGTGATTTGTAGGTTTTAATAGGTGAAAAGCATTTGCTACAGTAGTTTGAGATGGTTTCTTTCATCGAAATCTTGACTCTGTTTAATTTCCATTCATGGAAAGGAGATATGGAGATCCAACTACGTGCCAGAGGACTCTACCGGGTCACTATGGACACTGAAGAAGAGCCTACTCATGTGATAGACAAAGCTAGATTCTTGAACAAGAAATATGAAGCATTCAGATTCTTGTGCCTCTCTATTTCTCGGGATCTTCTTTTCCATCTCTTGGGATTGAAGACTCCAAAGGAAATTTGGGACAAATTGGACACCTTGTATGGAAAACAGGATGATTTGAGAGTTTACCAGCTTGAAAACGAGTTGATGTCTCTCCCACTTCTAATTTCGAGACCTTAAATGATTTTTTCACAAAGTTCAAGCACATTGTCTTACTGTTGAAGCAATGCAAGGTGGAGAAGGAGGATGATCAACTCATCCTCGCCATTCTCTCCAAACTTGGAGCTAATTATTCGGTGTTTGTTTCTACATTCCATGTGGGGAAGCTCACAACCCCTGGATGGAAGATGCCTTCACTCCATGCCTTCATTGAGTCCCTAACAAGTGAACATGATAAGCTTGTCCATATGGGGATCATCAGATCCTCCTGTGATCAAGCTCTCTATGCTTTGGGGCCCAAAGTTCCGAAGGGTAAAGGAAAGCAACAGAAGAACCCAAAAACCAAATTTGAAGCTCCTAAGCCTAAAGTTGAAAACTAGCAACATGAAGATCCTTCCGACTTGAAGAAGAACAAAAGCAAATGGCATCATGGATAGGAAAAGTCAAGTGTTGATACTGCAGGAAGGGATTCCACCCTGGACGTGCCTAGATGAAAAAGAAACTTGATGAAACTACTTCTCTTCTTGAGAAAAATCACATCAATCTTTCGGAAAGCTTTCGGAGGAGAGATCAGCAAGATCAGGAACAACAACATGAAAGAGGTCATGCTCTCATGGAAAGCACTTCGAAGTCCAAAGATCCTTTGATAGATTCTAGAGCTTCAAATCACATGATGGCTGAAAAAGACTCTTTCTCATCCTTAGAGACTGGAAAATCCATTCCCATCCACGTGGGAGATGACTCCACAATCATATCTGAAGGACAAGGTACAGTAGATCTTAAGCATGATTATTTTTCCAATGTTCTGTATGTACCATCTCTTGCATCAAACCTCCTAAGTGTTTATCAAATGACACGTATAGGAGCTCCTAAGAGAGTCTCCTTTAGCGTGCCTTTATCCCAGATGATGTAGAGATCATAGAAATTGCATTCAAAAAACTTGTAGCAAAAGGCCTTGCAAACCATCATGCAAAAGCCTACGAGTTCTCCCATTTTGTGGTGGATGCAAAGCCCACCGCATTGCTGACTCATGGAAATGAAGTTAGTAGACTATGGCATGAGAGGTTCAGCCACTTGAACTTTAAATACTTGCAGTAAATACAAAATAATTCTATGGTTGAAGGCCTCCTGGTCATCAAAGCTACCACCAAAATTTGTAAGGGTTGTGTTGTTGGCAAGCACCCTGAGCATTAGTTTGATTGGGGGAAGGCAAGCCGAGCATCATGCATCTTGGGACTGATACATTCAGATATCAATGGTCCCATGCCTATCACATCCATGAATGGATCAAGGTACTTTATCACTTTCATTTATGACTTTTCCAGATACACATGGGTCTTTTTTATAAAAAAGAAGTCGGAAGTCTTGGAAAAATTCACTGAATTGAAGGCTTTGATTGAGAATGCATCTGGAAAAAAGATCAAGATTTTGAGATCTGATAATGGTGGGGAGTATATCAGTAATGAGTTACTGCATATATGTTCTCAAAGTGGTATTCAAATCCAACATTCAGTCCCCTACACTCCCCAGTAGAACGATGTAGCAGAGAGGAAGAATCGGTCTCTTAAGGAGATGACCACTTGTATGATGGAATCAAAGAAGTTGACTGCAAATTTGTGTGATGAATCCATGCATGCTGCAGAATATATTCATAATAGAGTGCCACACTCATCCATGAAAGGGAATACCCCTTTCGAAGCATATTTCGGACACAAGCCGGATGTGTCGAATCTGAGGGTGTTTGGGTCCACTGGATGGGCCCGAATTCCGCTTGATAAAAGGAGGGATTTTCAACCGCAAAGCATCGAATGTCTATTTATTGGATATCCGGATGAATCTAAAGGTTTCAAGCTACTCGATATCAGAAAAAAATAGATCATCATTGAAATGAGTGTCATGTTCGATGCGCCTCTTCAAGAGGTAGAACTAGTGAAGGAGAAAACTACTGAATTTCCTTCCTATTCTACTGAATATTTGGATGATGTAATTGGGGGTGATGACCCTGATTTGGATCCTCTGATTTCTGATATTAGTGAACAGAAAAAATTAGATGCTGAATCAGAACCTGAAGTACAAAATCATCTCCCAACTTGGGCCTGACAGACACTCTCCTTCGTAGGTGATACCATTGGAAATCCGGCTGATCCAAGGAGAACTCGGTTTGATTTCCAAAGAGAAGGTATTGTGCTCTCTTGTCCTGATTATTTGTTGTCTAAATATTGTTATTTAATGATAATTTCAAAACCTAATTCTTACTACCATGCTCGGAAGGATCCGAGATGGCAAGCTGCCATGGATGAAGAGATGAATTCTCTTCAGAAAAACACTACTTGGGAACTAATTTCTCTTCCTTCGGGGAGGAAATTGGTTCAATGCAAGTGGGTGTTTCATACCAAGGTTGCTGCTGATGGAACAACCTGCAAATATAAGTCAAGGCTGGTAGCAAAAGGTTTCTCCCATGTCCAAGGTGTGGACTACCATGAGACTTTTGCACTGGTTGCAAAAATGGACTCCATCCGCCTAGTTTTGGCAACTTCTGCATCTAAGCACTGGGAAGTGCATCATATGGATGTTAAGTCTTCCTTTCTGCATGGAGATATTCATGAGGATATATACATGAAGTAGCCTTAGGGATACATTTTTTATCCATCTTTGGTTTGCAAACTCAAGAAGTCACTATAAGGGTTAAAACAAGCCCCAAGAGAGTGGTAGTCCAAGATGGATGCCTTCCTTCTCTTGAAAAACTTCCAAAGGTGTAAATCAGATCCGAATGTGTATATACAACAGCATTATGTTCATTTGATTATTATTTTTTTATACGTTGATGAATTACTGATTACAGGTAGCACAGTTACTTCTATTTCAGTCATCAAAACTGCTCTCCACAAAGCATTTGAAATGAGTGATTTGGGGCTCTTGAAGCAATTTCTGGGGCTCGAAATTGAGCAAAATATTGATGGGATAATGGTCACTCAGTACAAACACATATCAGACCTGTTAGTTAAGTTTAACATGGCTGAATGTAAGGTTGTTCCATTCCCTTTCCTTCCAGGGATCAGCCTTGAAGAAGGAAAAAGCACACCTCCCATGGACTGCACTATTTATCGACAGTTGATCAGTAGCTTGCTCTACTTGACTCATTCTCGGCCTGAAATCTGTTATGCCATGAATGATTTGTCAAGATACATGAAACAGCCTCATGATCTTCATTGTAAGGCAGCCAAGAGGATCCTCCAGTATATTCAGGGAACCAGGACCTACAGTATTCACTATGCTGCAGACTCCGAGCTAGAGCTGGTTGGTTACATAGATTCTGATTGGGCGGGTGATTCTATTGATCGGAAGTTTACTTTTGGATATGTCTTCATGTTTGGTGGTGGCCCCATTTGCTGGTCTAGCAAAAAGTAGGACGCCATAGCATTGTCTTCAGCATAGGCCAAGTACCGAGGAGTGGTGAATGCTTGCATCCAAGTTGTTTGGTTGCAAGGCATTCTTTCAGAGTTTGATCTTGGTAGTACTTTGTCCACTATCCTCTTTTGTGACAATCAAAGTGTTATTAAGATATCCACAGATCTAGTTACCAGGCAAAGGACCAAGCATGTAGAGATACACATGCACTATATCAGGGAATTAGTGCATGACAGGACCATCATTCTACAATACACCCCACTAATGAGTAGATTGCAGACATCTTCACCAAGAGGTTTTTAGAAAAGAAGTTCACTTACCTCCGTTCACTGTTGGGGGTGAGTTCATCAGGGTGATCAGACTACTTTCAGTGTTCAGCTGAGGGGGGGGGGTGTTTCCCACTGGATTTTCCCTCTTTTCCTCACTTAGATTTATTTTTGAGCATTGTTTGAGTTACATTATTGTACATGGTGACCTATGGCCTTTGTTGCCAGTGCCCTAGCATTTCATGCACTTTATTTTTACTTCTCCTGAGTATAGCTTAAGGGGGGGTGTTGGAGACATTTACCCAACACACACACTTAATTTGGTCAATTTGGACTTGTTAAACCACTATCCTAAGTTTTATTGACTTAATCGGCATCAGATGAGCACACTATGACATCAGCATGAGCACACCCATGCCTACCTTCAGTCAAGGAGGCCAACTAAGCCTTCTCCTTCATTCGGGGAGGCTAACTGGGCTTCCTCCTTCAAACAGGGAGCATTCTGGGGGTGATCTGAGTGTCATAAATGCACCTAATTGCTAACCGATTGTTACAATCACTTAAGCTAAGTGGTGAAGGTGCCTCCACTCATTATATTGATTATTTTTATTAATATTTATGAATTGGATTCAACTAGGGTGCCTCCAACCACCTTTGATGACCAGTTTGATTTCAGTTAACCTCATTGGGTTTCATTAGAGTTAATGATGCGCTACCACTTGTTGGTTGGCATGCAGTGACATGTGTCTGAGCTACTTTCAATTAGACTCAGTCATCCATTGCACTCCGACTTCAGTTAGGACTCGGTTGAGTCAATCTAGACTTGATCAATGGGTTAACTAGGTGTGTTTACTGTGGCTTACATTCAGTTAAGCTACACCCATTCATTCAATTCGAATGACCTCCTTGGGAATTCGAATTGTCTTGGCATTTATGCATCTTGCATGATCATTGTATTGCATTATTCATTCTTCATTTGATTATACGGAGCCGCTACTACAATTGCAACACCATTATGCCATTTTCATGCTTAATTGTCTGAAATCTCTTATGAGACTATGATTTAGTCCCTATATTACTGTGACAGATTAATACTTCTTGTGGATGAATAACCCTAGCTTGAGGGTGATTTTATTAAAGAAAAATATGGCTTGACAGAGTCTATGGATGGGTAGAACGTTGCTGGTCTTCAGGCAATCGATTACATTTTCAATTAAGTACTCATTATGTGTATAAATGTGTTATATTTATATCCAATATGTGTTTAATAGAGTTATAGTTATGTGTTGAATGCATTGCTTGAGATAATTGAATATATGTGGCTGCATTCATACATATTTTGTCTGTATTATTTTCGTATATGCCTATTTGAATTACAAGTAACCAATGAATATTTTTAAATTCCGCTATAATAATTAAATTTAAATCATGGGAAAACAAAATGAAATACATGGAGTACTTTCGGCGAAAAATATATGTGTTTCACGGCACCAATGGCTCAATTAAGGTACTGGGGTCGTGATAAATTGGTATTGGGTCGAACTTGAATTTTACAAACATAATTATAGGTTGCACCGAAAGGGTATAACGAGAATTCTATGGGTAAAATTAGAAAACAATGTATAATCACTCCATCATTGAAATCAAAATGGTAATTAGCTTATTGAATGAATGTCTAGATGGATATGTTAAATTCAGAGAAATAGTGGGGAAGAATTCGTGATTTTAGCAAATTCTAGGTAAATTCACAGGGTGCAGATAAATTGAAGAAAAATCATACCTTGAGGAGCTCAGTTTTGTTTTCAAAACAAGCAGGGGAGCCGATGATAAATAAAATTAGGAGTTAAAGGTTAACGTTTATTCAATTGCATAGAGATTTGTTAATAAGATGAAAGATCAAAATGCAGACTAACTATTTATTATGTTTATGAAGTATTGGAATGGCCAGGTGTAATTTCAAGTTGGCCACTTGTCTATAGGAAAATTTGACAATTGCAAGTTCATGTAAAAAATAATGAAATTTTGAATTTTGAATTTTCTGGAAATTACTATGTGGGCCCCACCCGTGCCACATGGATGAGTGACATGGAAGTGTCAAATGGGAAGAAGGTCTAACGTGGAGGATCCACACTAGCATAAGGTGTGATGTGGATCACCTACGTTGGATTCATGTGCATGGATTTTCATGTGTGATGGGGTCCAATGGCAGAAGAAATATGATCGTCGGATACTAGTGGAGATCAACGACTCATAGTGCTCCAAGTTCGCGAACATGTGCGGAATTTAATTTAGTTAGCATGAGCTCGAAGGGAAAACCACCCTGCCAATGTGTCAGTCACTCATGCATTTAGGCTTGCAAAAGTGATTTTGGAAAACCACTTTGTTGAGGAGCCTAAAACCACTTGTGGTCTGTCGACTATTTGATGTGAGGTGCAGGATGTGATGTGGGGTGACACCAAGGTTATGGGAACCCCCTGTTAGTCACATCATATTTGGGATATCATGCAAATTTGATCGACTTCTAGCATACTTTTAGGCTTATGAACTTGCATGAAGTTTAAAATGTCTAGCATGAGGCTAAACGGAAACTACCTAGATGACATGTCGTTCTCTCATGCATTTAGGCCTAAAAAAATGTTTCTGAAAACCACTAATTCATGGAGCCTAGAACCACTTATGTCTGATAAGTGGTGACCTAGACGCATTGGAATATGACTCATAGGATCAACTGACACATCAGTGGTCATGTGCCATGTCGTGTCAACATCATGCCACATCAACATAAAATTAGAAAAGGGTAAAAAAAAGTCTAGAGCCAAAATTTTATTTTGGCCATAACAGGAATAGACTAACTCAAAATTGGATGAGACTTGCTTCATGTCGACACTATTCATGAAGGTTACAGATTTTCTAGTGAGGATAATGCAGCCATTCTACTTCAATTTTGTGGAATTTTCAGTTTAATGGGTTTTGAAAATGCATAGCCTGAGGATGGGGGGGGGGGGCTCGGATGAGGCTCAAATTGTTACGGTACAGTTGTGATGTAGCCACATAGACAATTTTGAATCCTTGAGACCAAATTCAAAATGATGTTGATCCAAGATGAAAAACAAGGCCAAAATCCATTATTTGGGTGCACGAAATGTTGATTTTTGAAAATTTGCAGGAGGCAAAAGTGACCTAGGAACTCATAACCATAAAATTTACTGATTAAAACATTTTGTCTATTCATCATGTTGAACAAATATACTTAGAGGTGATTTTTCCATAAATTTGAGAGAGCAGTTTTCAATAAAAAATCAAATCTAGAAGAATTGTAGAAAGTAAAAATTGGAGATTTTAAAATTTTATAAAATTTGATGGGAGCATCAGATTTGAATGATAAAAGTGTCTGTGTACTCACAATTATAAGTACTATCAACACCCATTATAATTTTTCCAATTCTTTACTATTTTTCTTCTACATGTCTCATAAAATGCTCCATCAAAATAAGTGTAGTTACAAGAAACAGGGTAAAATTGGGCAAAAACTGTAATTTCTGAAAGATGTAACTTTCAGATCTAGAATCAAAATCAAACAAGGGTATGATTGTTGGAAGGAGCGTCGGTAGGAGATAAATTATAAGGAATGTATATATGAGACAATATCCCTATTTTTCTATAAATTATATAAAAAAATGGGCATGTAACACAAATTGACAAAAACTGTCAAATGGGTTATTTCCATAATTCTATGCGTACATGAAAAAATTTAAGAAATTTTGGGAATATGATTATTTAACAAGATTCAATGAAGGAACATATGGACTATATCAGGCATAGACCTTGGAAGTGGGTAATAAGAGATTCAAAACAACTATAGGAACATGGCATATCTTGTTGTAGATAAAATTCCAAAAAATATACAATTCATAGGAGAGAGTTATGGTAATATGATTGACATGTGGTTATATACCATGCATGGATATCACTGGGCTTAATTGCAACTTGTATTATATAATTAATCATGATATAGAATGGTTTCTAGTATATATAAGGACAATACAATAAATTCAAAGGCACAAAAGAAATATGGGAAAATTGGTTTCTCTAGTTGGATATTGAGTATAGCTGGTAGCAGTGATGAGGAGGAATATGATACACAATAGTAGATAAAATATGGCATAAATATGAGGATTCAATTATTTAGCCCCCTAAGATAAGAACAAACAAGTAATTAACGAAGAAAGCAATTCTAGCAAAAGAGGAAATGGCCAAACATGGAAACATAGAATGTTGATCGTATTTTAAAGGAATAAATGAACAACACATTTAGTTCAATATAACTAGTATTGAAACTCACAATTGAATCAAAGATATACAAGAGATCATATAATACCAATGATTTACATAGACTGTGGAATTACATATGAAAGTGATGGAAATAAGTTGCAGTTGTATGAGAGTTAAAGAATATTGGTAGGCAAATTAAGACACGTAATAAAAATGTTCAGGAAAGGAATTAATGAATGGAACTTGAGTATGTAGAAATTAAGGTAAAGGACTCAGTTGGTCTTGGCCGAGAACATTCTCAAGGAAATTGAATAGCGGTCCAAGGTAAATCAGGCATAGAGACAACTTTGTGAATGAACAAGAAGGTAGAGGGATTGGAAAACTACATGCAAATTAGATAGACAAAGTAGGTTACCATGTAGATATAAAGCTAATGTTAAATGCATGTCTTACAATAGCATGAAGAAGTTCAAGAAACTAAAGGTGAATCTACAACAACAAATTTAATAAAAGAAAAAGAAGTCTTTTTGTGTGTGCGGAAGAGCAATCAGAAAAGCATGAAAAGTATATTTGCATCTCAACTATAAGTATGGTGTGTAAGGTACGATTCAGTCATATCACTCTAGAGGACATGACAACAGGTTCCAGTATAAAAGAAAAGGTTCAAAGGATGGATCCCCTAGTTGAAGGAAATCCCATAGCATAAAAGATGTTGGAAAAGGGAGAATTCCTTAACTTATTTTGTTATTTCATTTTATTCCATCATATGTAGATAGCTCTCAGGAATGAGCATGTTGGGAATGAAATGAATAACATAGTTTGTTAGGGTTAACCTTGACTCAAGAATGAGTCAAAGGTGGTTTAGGTATAGCACATGTTTTTGGGCCCATGGTATATGGTGTTCCATGGTATTGTCCCATAGTATTGGATGTAAGGAAGTCTTTATAAGGCTTAAGGAGGGTCCATTGTAAAGTGGCTCAGCTTAGTCGGTTTAGGTCAAGGGAGATAATAGATCAATTATGGTGGTTTTTCTCAGTTTTGGGTTTTCCACATTAACAATGTGTGTCTATCTTAAATATGTTGCTATGTGGTTTTGGGTTCTCTCGTTATTAATTATATGTATGCTCATTGAAATCCTAAGAACTGGTATTAGAGCCATGGTTTGGAATATAGTTGTGCTCATTGTGTTGTACCTATTTTTTTAATTAATTGTGGGGTGCATGTTTAGTGGTACCCAAAACCCTAGCAATATTTTTGGTTCTTAGTTAGAATGTAATTTTTTGGAGTGCTAGAAGCACAAGGTATCCCTCTTATGCACAGAGAAGGGATGTTGCATCAAGTGTGGATTGAACCATTGGGTAGGTACGAGGGTGGCAGGTGTATTCATAGCCTAGCTTGATGTGGATTGGAGAGCTTGAGTCTTCAATTGTGGGATGGATGTGAGATAGTTTAATCTCAGTTTTGGGACCAATATTGGTGAAACATGTATGTGAAGAGAATTCCTAGAGAATGGGTGGTTACAGTGGATGAGGACCCATGTAATTCGGTAGATGGATTCTTTTTATATGGATGCCAATGACAAGGTTGGAAGTAGTACACAAGGAGCATGGTAGAAGATGAGCAAGAAAGCGAGCATGGAAAGCGAGAGGATGAAGCAATGGATGGTTATGGTATAATCACCATGAAGACACATGAAAATAAAAATTAATGGAGAAGTTTGCATGTAAATGGACATATGGTTGTAAGACTTGGTAAGGCACGCATACCCCTGGTAACTCACCAGTAAAGTCAGGAGATAGACCTAGGTGATAGTGGGTTGTATGTGAGATTGCTTTGTAAAAACTTTGAGGGGGGTTGGTGTTTACTCCAAGTCAAGTTTAAAGGGGGGATTGTTAGGGTTAACCTTGACTCAGGAATAAGTCAAAGGTGGTTTAGGTCTAGCACATGTTTTTGGTACCATGGTATTTGGTGGCCAATAATATTTTTCATGGTATTTGGTGTCCCATGGTATTGCATGTAAGGAAGTCTTTATAAGGCTTGAGGAGGCTCCATTGTAAAGTGGCCTGGAAGTGAGTGGTGGCTAGCTCACTTGGCCTGACTTGGTCGTTTTAGGTCAAGGGAGATAATAGATCTATTATGGTGTTTTTTCTCGGTTTTGGGTTTTCCACATAAACAATGTGTCTATCTTAAATATGTTGCTATGGGTTTTGGGTTGTCTCATTAATAATTATATGTATTCTCATTGAAATCATAACATAGTTAAAAACTATATATATCTTAAAAGATGATGTATATAAATGTATGTAAATGTCTTGGATGAATGTGTAAAAAGGAAATGCATATATATGCTTAAGAACATAACTCATAATGTTTCATGAATAACTTAGAATTATGTTTCCAACAATATATAGAAACTATGAGTAGGAATATGTTAGGTATGTGAATGATAAGATGCCGCCTAATGGTCTATAATGTTGTGATAAACGCATTTGCAACAACAAGATGGACATGATAACCAATATAGTATCTAATCTATGTATGTTAAATAAGAATTTAAAAACTCAAAAATTTCAGATTGGGAATGAGATGGTATAGGATGTTGGGAACATTGGCGCAACAACAACCAAATGATCAATTCAACAAGAAAGAGTTGTCAAACAAGAGAAGCCATGAAAGAGATTAATTAAGAGGTGGAGTTCTATGCTAAGAAGAGGAACGGAGACGGAGAAATTCCTTAACTCTCCTTTTGCATTGTTTTATATTCTATACGATAAGAAAGTAGTTGTGTGTAGATAGATTTATGGCATAAGAATGAAAGAGCGTAACATAACATGAATGCATATGCACTAGTAGACATATTGAGAAACAATTTGTGATAGAGGACATTAGAATATGCTTGACTTCATGTATGTGATATTTCATATGGGATAAGAGTGATATCATGGTATACACAATGAGTATGCTATCATAACTAAGTATGGTTTCTAATGTGTTATGTAACCATGAAAGGTTGAGAACCTAGTTGAATACATTGATGATACAACTTCTTGTGAGATCAATCTCACATTGAAACAAAACAAGGAAATAAATTTTCAATAGATTGATGGAGGGAATGATGTGAGTTTCCATGGAAACAAAAGCTAATCAGGTAATATCCAAGGTGTGGACGACAACCATCATATGTATGGAAATGACCATGCATATGTTGCATGAGTGTTGAAGGGAAATAGGTAAGAATTCATTCGACCATGTTGGATATATATTAGTTTATATGTTCGTAATGACATTTGAATTCATGTATGCCATCAATACATAATTGGGATACAAACATAAATCCTTGGGTATGAAATGAAATTATAATTTTTTGATGCATTCAAAATTTAGTGTGTCGTGATTTGAATGATTAGGAGTTAATAACCATTGCAAATGAGTATTATACTCTTGCTTGGGAAATATATGCCATGTGAGATAACCATGTGTGAGGCCATGTATTGTTAAAATTTGGAAGGCTATAGTACCACACAAGTATCCAGTGATCCCTTCATTGTGAATGATATCTTGGGCTGCAACCTCTTAGCCAACACTGAAGAGCACTAAATATGTATATTCTTAATATGGTGTTTAGGATGGAGAGGAGGGTATCTAAATGATCAAACAAGTACTTGTGAGGTGGATGGATGATGTGTTAAGGTGTTGTTGAATCCTTCAGCATATCATGGAATATCATAAGAATTACAATTATGACATTCTTGAATCAATGCAAGGATGCATGGAGTAAACATGCATAACTATATTATGTGAATTTACATGTGGGCACATGTGTTGATTGTATTGTGAAGCGCTTGATGTGTTGATACATTTTTGGAGAATGGTATTTTGTTGCATTTCATACATTGGCAGTTGAAAATGATTGAAATTGTTATTAATATTATACTCATGAGGTCATTTAATGGGTTCTCATAAATGTTGCAATGAAATGAGTATATGAATGAATACTTGTTGTTGTTTGTCTGATTTGAAAATTATGTTAAGAGAATAGACTGCAGGTAGAGTTGTCTTGGACAAAACAACAAGCATAAGCACATAATGAAGATAGAATACTAACGTATACAAAGGACAAAACATTATGAGAAGGACCTCATAGTTAATTAAAAGTCCGATTTCTGAAGACACATTACAAGAAGACCATGAACTATGGATTGCAAGAGCTAAACAACAATATCATGAATTGGAGTTGTTGTGAAGGCAATGAAAGACATGCATGAAAAAATTGTCAAATTGGATGGAATACAATAATGCTATGTCAAAAGAATATAGTTGTGTAAAAAGAAAAAAATGGTTTCTTGGATATGGGAATAAAATAAATCCCTAATGAAGACATGGATTATTGTTCTTATCATTGAAAGCTAAGTATTATGTGTGGAACTTATGTTCTTATTATGGATTTATTTGTGAAGATAATGATTTCCAATATAGTTTGATATATAAAAGTATGATTCTTAATACATATATGTTTATGTTTATGACATAGGTGGATGGTGAATCTACTTATTATGAGCCATGGTGGAAATTGTAAGTTGGAAAGCTCGAGAAGAAGGCCATTGCAAAGACATTAGAACCCTACAGTTGTACTCTTATTATACAAGAAATCCTTGGTGAATGATGGATCGCCTGGGGGACTGTTAACTCAAAGAAGGGGATGCCTGAGCCTAGGGGGTGAGTGACTACAAAGAATAGGAAACTTTAATGAATATGCTAGGAGCCATTCATGACGTTTAGAGTCATAGCATGGAGATTCCCTATTCTGGTTATGCTTGAGCACTATAAGGGAATTAGGGTAACAAACCTGAGGTATTGCTAACTTCGTGTAGGGAGCACGAGGGACTATTAACTAAGAGAAGGGAGCCCCATTCCTTGTGAAAAATAAAATAAAATAAAATAAAAGTGCATGCAGATACATATTGGATAGATATTTCTTACTTATTTCATGAAATAAATATGTGCTCTTACATTTTGGAATTGGAAAACTGTTATAAACATTATGACTATTACATGATAATTATTATAACATGTATACCTCTTCCTAATGAATGACATAGGTACATATAGATGTGTTAAGCTTTGAAAGGAATCTAAGGCAGTATTTGATAAATGTTGGTGCATTTTGGATGACATGATCGATAAATATACTAGATTACAAGGACAAAGAACACTAAGGAGAATGTGGTTGTGAAAGCAACTTGGAAGCTAAAGGAGGCTATGCAAAAATACACTATATTTGTCTAGAGACATGATAAATCATGTAATTGTATGTATAGCGTTGATAATGCACCGAGTATGGTGCATAAATTAAGGGGAAGAGGAATGCAACACTCCATTTTTTACCCCATAATATAATTATGTAAATAACATGAAAATGGATATAAGCCATACATGAATGGTCCAAACATGAAAAATTTATGTAAATTTGTATATATTTTCCCATTTTAATATAAAAACCAAGACTACTGCAAACTAGAGGACGAAGAAGAGACACGGGATATGATTCCACTAGGGAAAGAGAAAGGTGATCCATTGCATGAATTCCATGTGGATAGCCCATATCACCCTTACTGCCACTTGGATAGTTTCCAACTTGCCTATAAATAATGGGAACTAGGTCATTTAGGGGGATTCTCTCCCATGATGGAGGAGCCTCTTACATGAGGGATAAAACCCATCTCTTGTCAGAGTTGTACCTACACATTATGTCAAAATTGAACCCCATGGATACCATGGATGCCATATCACATTCATCCTTTCTATAAACCAAACTATACGAATTCCTTAGAGTCCTGACACAGAGAATTCTTGACCCTCCTGAGTTAGATCCCCATTTCTTGGGATAGCAAGTTGAAGGGAAAGGAGTGCTTGAGGGTTGAGATAGTTGTAGATAAAGAACCAATATATTCTTGTGGATGAATATCCCTAGCTCGAGGGTGACTATATCAAATAAATATATGGCCTGACAGAGTCTATGGCTAGGTGGAACATTGCTGGTCTGCATGAAGTTGGTTACATTTTTGGATAAGTACCCCTTTTGTGTATAAATGTGCTATGTGTATATCTGAAATGTATTTTAATAGAGTTACGATTATGTGTTGAATGCATTGTTTATATAATTTAATATGTGTGGCTGCATTCCTATAGATTTTGTATGTATTATTTTCGCATATTCTTATTTGATTAGAACTAACCAATGAATCTTTTTAAATTCCACTGTAATTGTTAAATTTAAATAATTGGAAAACAAAATGAAACACACAAAGTGATTTTAATGAAATATGGGTGTTTCATGGCCCTAATGGATCAATTAAGGTATTGGGGTCGTGACACAAAACAAGTCCCCAAACTTCCTACCTTGGCTGAGGCCATACTCCCTTCCATAAATAGAACAAACCCTAGGAAAACTTGAGCAAAACATGTCATGCCCGAAAATCCTCAGTCCTTAATTCCTCGAGCCACCAAACCTTAAATTAATAGTTAGGGAATTTGAAAGGTTATTAACAAATAGGATTTTGTCAAAGGACTTGCCAAGTTGATTATAAGGTGAAATAGAGGGAGAGATGAAACCCTGCAATGCCCCATTCTACATTTGTGCCAAACCACTAATTTTGTTCTCATTGAATACATGACATGATTTATCCAGTGCTGAACCCTTTCTCCCAATTGTTGAAATTAATTATTTTTTTGAATCTTTGGAGCCTGTCAAATGTTTACCCTCCAAACTCAAAGATGACATTGAACCTCCATATGAAGACTAATAACCAAGGCATGCATTCTAAAGGTGTCAATTTTTTTCTTCTTCTTCTGCACCTTGCACATCTAAATGGCACACACCAATAATCCAATGGTAGTGAAAAATGTCTATCTCCTTAGGCTATATGAATCTCTAACACCAATCCATTTCTAGTATTGACTTCAACCATAAATTTGGAAACCCGCTTGTCTTCCCACTCCAGGACTTATCATCAAAAAATAAAAACCGACCCAAAGTGTTCCCTATACCAGAAAAATCCTCTCAACACCACAATGCTAAAGAGAATCTAGGTAGTAACACCCATAAATGTAGGGTCACAAAAGGCTCCAGTCGAGGATCAAACCCCACATGCCAATGCTTCAAAACTAGATTAGAAGAGCCCCAAATCTGATGACCTTCGAAAATTTTCTTCCTATCCAGATGGGAGAAAAGCTCAAAGACCAACCATCCTTTTACCAAAATTTGGCACTTCGATGAGTAGCCTAAAAGGGTTTTCCACCTATCCTCTGCCTATTCCCTCAACTCACTTTATTTACAAAACTTGTCTTGAAACGTTCCAATCAATGGTTTTTGACAAAGCCTCAACTGGCTCCATGCCAACGTCCAATATTAAAACCATTTCCGCTCAAATTTCCTTTGATTGGAATTCCTTTTTTTCCCTCTTCCCCTTCAACCTCGACAACTCCCCCTTATTACCTACTATTCTAGGGTTTGAATTCTCCACATTTTTTCCTTCAACTCAGGGGTCATCTTACTAGAAAACCTCACATTCCTTGTGAGTGAATGGGAGACCTAATCTCGGTCAACTAGCGAACTGTCCTCTACACCATTTGGCTACTTATAGACTACCCCAACATTATCTTCCCACAAGACAAGTTTTGACAACCCTGTAGTCCCTTCAGCAACATCCCCCCAATTTTCCTTAACAACCAACGAAAACTTTGACTTTCTTTCTTCCCTAGATTTTGCCAATATCTATCGATATTCATCATCTAAGTGGAATATGCTCGGAGTTGACCATAGGCCTTCATCACTAAAGTCCACCTCATCTTATCCCCACACTTCCATCCCACCTGAAAACAACAAGCACACTAAAAAACCTTAGCTCTATAAAACCCTAAAAACCGCTCATTCAAAACTCCTCTCCCCCATATTGTTTCCCAAACTACTTTCAGAAACTAGCTTTTCCACATAAAGAGAGCCATATTAAAGGTTTTTTATAGAGTTCAAAGTGTGATAATAGGTAGTATCACAAGGATTTTAAGTGTGACCTATCCTTATAAGTTGTTGGAGGAAGCTACTACAACTAGTTGTCATCATCCACACATTTTAAATAGTCAAGATTCTCCTTCATTATAATCTCAATGACAATGCCTACATTATTTTTTGGCGAGACTCAATCGTTGCATTTTTTTATTTTTATCATTCTTGTTCACAAGTTCGAATTATTAGCCTCATCTTCCATTGTAGTGTTGTTTACAAACCATACATTGTTTTGGTTTGGTTTTCTTCTTACTTCTCAATAACAAGACTCTTGTTGGCGACATGTCAATGTAAAATTACACTCAAATTTTGCTTGGATTATCATCCCAATGTTGGATCAATCATTATTTGCTCAACTTTGTTCATGCTACAATGAATCCAAAATAAGAAAATTCTTATTTTTTACACATACAAAAGGTTCAAGCATATGTTGTCATTCTGTATCAAAACATTTGGTAATGGACACTCAAAAGTGAAGATTGTCCAAAGATCTTACGTAAAAAAAATTGACCATTCTAGAGAAATCTATATACATATCTCATTGTTTTGCTTCGAAGAAAGAAAATATGGGTGTTTATGGAATCATTTGAGGGAAGTCTTCTCTATCACTATTGATGATTGGTGATGGTATAAAGTCCCCCCTATATAGCATGGTGGTGGCTTTCAAAATATAGGGTTGGAATCCTCTTCAGCATTAAAAGCTTCTCTCTATGATGGGGTTATAAAATATGATTCAATCTCTTTCAAAGACAATCTTTTAAATTTAGGATCATGAGTGAGTAGTGATAATGTTGTTGTCAGTTAAGTTTCCAATAATTATCCTCTATGCTCCATGAGGTCTCCTACAACATCCTTCTACATGGATAAAGGTGAAAGAGAATTATATTTGAACTACATATGCAATAATTAATGACCTTAGTTAGAAAACCTCCAAGTATGGATCGTTAGCTATTGGAGCTTTTTCTTGGAGGATATTGTTTTGATCCATTGGTGCGACAAAGGTTGTTAATTTTAGGATTTCTATCTAAGGTGGAATGTGTTGAAGATGATCTTGAAGATATAGGTGAAATGATGTTGGCTTATGAAACCCTAGATTGATTTGATATCATGGGTGAACTTGTGAATTATGGAGTCAATCCTTGGGAATTTCCAGTTTTTTCATTAGGGTCTTCTTCACTTGAAGGGGTTGGGCTTGACACAAGTGGAAGCCCTTAGGATTCCACATCTGATCCAATCAAGGGTCCCTTTACTGCAAACAAAAAAGCTTTAGAGTTTCTTGGAGAGGTGGGTTTACCAACATCCTCCCTACTTGTCAAATTCCAGAGGAGTCTTTTATCATTGTTGGCAGGAATACCAACCCTCTATTGGTGAGGCACATGAGCACTATAGCCAAGGGAGGTTACTCTCACAAGGTTAATAATGGCTAGTATTTTCAATTGCAAGTTAATATTTTGTATTTTTCTTCTTACATTTCTTCTCAACTTTAGGATATTCCTCTATCCTCTTATTTTGAGCCCACTATGTATTTCTTTAAAGATCGTAGAGGTTTTGGTACAAATGTAGGTGTCATGGGTAGAGCACTGAGTCTGACTATCATATTGGAGTTTTGTGTTCGTTAGTGTACCCCAAAGTCATAGAGGCCTAATGACTATTTGCGAAGAAGCCTTGGGGGAAGTTAGTGAAGTATCAAGCTAGGGATATCAAGATGATTTTTTGGGAAGACCTTCAGGTGGAGAATATATTGGACACTACAAAGAGAAAACCCTCTAACATATGTTATAGTAGAAGCCCCTAAAAAAAATTCACAAAAATCTTTATATAGTGGAGGTTTCTAGCAAAGGTGAGCAAGAGGAGGTTTTGATGGAGGTTTTTAATTAGTGCTTCTGAAAAACAAAAATGCATCGACGCTTTACGTAACTAACTCAGCCGTGTGTCTAAAAAGATTAAGCACCATTAACATAAATACTCTTCTGACACGTTTTTTTTTAAATTTAAAAAACCCATAAACTGTGATGCATTAAACATTGTGTATGCACCAGTGCGTATACATATTTAACACACTGTATCTCAACCGTAAAACTATTCGCTATGTATAATATAATTTTTAAAAACAATAACGATGTGTTATGTACCATCGAAGGCACCGAGGCATAACATGTAAAACAATGCACCAATGCTCTAAAATAATTAAGTGCATCGAGTTAGGCATAATATAAAATATAATTATTTATTTAAAACGTTGCGTCCACCTTTTTTATTTTTTTTGATAACATAATGGTGCATTTGTTTTACAATGATGCATCGGGCCGCCACAGCGAAGAATGCCCCAGTGCGCCCATTTATTTGGTTTATTTGGTGCACCGAGTCAGGGTTAAATAAAAACATTTACCAGCCGAAATTTTCATTTTTGCCCTTCATAGCGCTCTTGAGCTCAGAAGCACCCGTGCCACCTTTGCCACCCTAAACGCCTTGTAATCGATTCTCCTCTTACATGCATTTCTCCTTTGGTAGCCCAATACGTGCTTTTTGAATTTTGTGAACCAGTGGGTCGATTTCATTTTTTTACTATGTGGAAACCATGCCTCCTCGATGAGCAAATGCCTAGGTAATCTTTTTCTTTTCTTGTAACTTGAACTTTTAGCAGAATGAAATTTGAAATTAAGTTTTAATTCTCATTGTTTTAAAAATAATTTAAAAAATTATGCACGGTGTGTGGTCAAGCTCCAGCTTGCATCGTCAACTGGTGCACACTATCAAATTATAGGGTGCATCAACACCAATGCACTCACTACAATAAAAAACACACCGATTATACGATGCACTATTTATTATAACACATCAGTCATATAAAATAAAAAAGTATAAATATAAGCATGATGTGTTAATTTATAAAGAAAGCATTGGTGTGTTATATACACCACACTGATAATGGAACAGATAATGGAAAAACATTGAAAAATAATATTTAAAAAAATAAATAAATAACAAAATGGTGTGTTCTTGAGGATAAACGCATCGGTGCACTATTATACAAGAGGCGCACTGGTACCTGTGTGTCATTCCAACGTTAATCACAACACACCATTATGGTGTGCTATGTTATCCTAGCGCATAGGTAAATACTAATGAAGTTCTAAAATTTTAATTTTGGTAGGAATTCATATGACAACGCACCAATGTGTTTTATGAACCATTACATAGCACTAACGATGTTTTATTTAGAGAAGAAGCATCAAATATTACACATGCACACACACTACTTTTAGAAATGTACATGACAATGGTGGTGCATTCTCTATTATTGTGCACACTACTTGCGGTGCTTGACAATTTAATACATGTATCGGTGCTATATTCTTATAGAAGCACCGATGCAACTAACTTATGGAAGCATCAACACCGTCCTTATTTTTTTCCATGTGGATGGGAGGTGCATATAATTATTATATACGCATCGCTCCAGTGTTGAGATTTATTTTAAAACACCAATGCATTTCATTTATGCAACACTCTGTGTACATTTTATATAAATAAATTGATATAAGTGATGCACTATATATCTATGGTGCACTGTGGGTGGTGTGTTTTTATTTGGATGCACTGTAGGAGGCGCGTGATTGTTTTTGTGGCGCATCGAGATGGAAAAATTAATTTTTATAGAGAAAAAAATATTGTATGTTGATAAACAAAATTCTCTTTTAATAACAATTGTATGCATTATATAATAGACTTATATATTTTATATGTTAATGGAAGATGTTAGTGCAAACAAGAACACCAACATTAGCAACAGTGCATTGACCATTACAATGTTTGATGGACATGGCAATCTAGAGAGAGGGAGAGGGAGTTGTACCCTCACGCCATTTCTGTATAGATATAAGCCCTCTTGATGGATGTAGGCCTCCTCAAGTTCTATAAGGAGGCTATCGAGCTCATGGGGCAATCAAATGTTTTGACAACATTGATATGTCGGTGGGATCACCAAAGACAAGCCTTTCATGTTGGTCTTGATTAGTGGTTCCATCCCACTGAGGAGGATATTTATTCTATAACTGGGCTATCTAGGAGAGTGGAGGATTTTCCCCAATTCCCTCATGTCCCATCTGGAACAACAACTAAGAGTTTGCTTGCTTATGCTTGGTGATATATTGTTGATGTCATTGCTCATCTAGCATATTTTCAGGTTTCCGATGGACAATTTAGCATCCCTTCTTTCACTTGGGAGGATGTTAGGTGCCTCTTACTTTTGGTTACTACCATTAAGCACCACACTACTAATGGGCATCACATTAGTTTCCCTCTATCATTCTATGTTTATTATTTAGTGCATAGGTTGAGACTCATTCGGTGGTCTGTCATTTTTTTGTGGCAACTTTGTTTTGTGCTTAGTAGATGTCGTGCATAGTTCGAGGGAAGGGGCAACTTCTCTTTTGGTTTTGAGTTGTTTTGTTTATTTTTTTAGAGGTTTCCAACCACAAGGTATTCATTTGTCTGTCACCTTCCTAGGTTGTTGAATGAGGTTCATATGCGTATGTGGGGCCAAATGATATCCAAGAGGGGCTTGGTGGATTTTCCTGCAAGGATTTCCACATAGGTATTGGAGTTAGTATCTAGCGTGGAGGATTCAAGTTTATCCCTAGTGCCCTATCATTATGTCAGGTTGGATTGAAGAGGATGTTCAAACATCCTCTTCACCTAGGACAAGCCAACAAATACTAGAGGTAATATTAGCGTTTTGTTTAAATAAATATAGTATCATTTTGTTGTCTTTATTAATGCAAGAAAAAATTATTCTAATATGTTTAAAAAATGTCTAATTATTTGGTGTGTACTATATGTTTTCATGTAAACATTGGTGTGTGATAGCGTGAGGAGCAGCGATTTAGCGTGAGGAGCACGCTAGGGTTGGAGCGATCAGCGCAGCAGCCGGCCATGGCCGCCCCTGGGGGTGGGGATACGGACCCTCCCCCTCCGATCTCTGATGAGGACGCTTTCAGGAGGCTGATTGCTAGTGGAGTAAAGCGCAAAGCCCCTATCTCGGTCCCAAAATTCATAAAAAAAGCTTGAAGAAATCCCAGAAATCGCGTTGCCGGAGACACAGTCGGTTAAAATAGCCCTTGCTCTCTCCGAGAGAGGACTGGTTGGACAGTTCAAGGGGCTCTGGCCCTCAGCAAAAACAACAGATGATTGGATCCAGAGAAACTGGAAGCCCCATCTCAAAAAAGGAGTCACATGTTACCAATTAAGCAGTGGCTTCTTCCTCTTTGAGTTTATAAACAAGGAAGATAAAGATCTCATATTTAGAAATGGGCCATATTTTATGGGTACCCAGGGTCTGTACCTGAACCGTTGGACACCGGAATTCGATCCCACGGTGGAATTGCCCAAGGAGGTGCCTGTATGGGTCAAGCTGCCCAATCTGCC
Organism: Pseudotsuga menziesii; assembly: GCA_001517045.1. Taxonomy (NCBI): domain Eukaryota; kingdom Viridiplantae; phylum Streptophyta; class Pinopsida; order Pinales; family Pinaceae; genus Pseudotsuga; species Pseudotsuga menziesii. The sequence continues at coordinate 198,072 of LPNX011187670.1, forward strand.
GGTTCATTGCTGGAACTATGAAGCTCTTCAGAAGATAGGGAATGGAATAGGTAAATTCATTGATAAAGTAGACAATAAGTCCATATACAACTTTGCTAGAATATGTGTTGAAGTGGACCTAGAGGCAGGATTCCCGGAGGCTGTGAAGATATCTCTTGGAGCCTGGTCCCATTACCAAAAAGTTGACTATGAACACCTACCCTTCAAATGCAGAACCTGTCAAGAGCATGGGCATTTTCAGAGAAACTACCCAAAGAACCAAATAGCTGAAAAGGAAGATGCTAAAGGTTGGCAAAAGGTCAAGAAAGCCAAAGCAGGCCCAAAAAAGAATGTGCAGGTGAATCATCCATCAACCTCAAACCCAAGTCAACCAAAGGAGCCAATGAAAGAATCTGCAGGACAATCAAAGGAACCTGGTGAATATCCCATAGATATAGCCTCTCAATCCTCGGCCCCCTCAGGAAATCTAAGGCCTGTCAATGGAATGCAACATGCAGAAGACCCTTCGAAATCGAATGAGGAACACATCTCTCTGGGCAACGAAACTAGAGCGGATTCATATGGGGGGGCTACAGAGACCAGCAGCTCAGTTGGAACCCCTGAGAAGGTACCAAGAGGAAGGAAGCCAGAGAGAAAAAAAAAGGGAGGAGAAATCATATAGGGACGTAACAGCAGGGCTTCAACAAACCATTCCAGATATGATTGAAACCAGATCTACAAAAAAGGGTAAGGCTTCGAAAGGAGCCACACCTCCCCCCTCCGGTTCCTAAATGCAATACATTTCCTGGAACTGCAGAGGGATGGGAAGTAAATCCAAAGAAGAAGCAGTCAAAGATCTAGTAAGAATGTCTTCCCCATATATTCTTATGATCTAGGAGACGAAAATGGAGGAGCCTGAGACCATCCAGGCTAGCAAAAAAATTTGGAAGAAAGGAGAAGGTAGAGTTGTAAGCGCTAGGGGAGCTTCAGGAGGGATAGCCACCTTCTGGAATTCCTCATCGCTCGCTCTCCTTGATGAATGCAGCACCACCCACTGGTTGTTTACGAAACTGTTGCACAAATACTCGGGACATAAGGTAAGCCTTGTGAATATCTATGCCCCGGCTCTTCTATGGGAAAAAAAAGAATGCTGGGAAACGCTGAACTCTTTCCTAGCATCTAATATTCATGAGAATGTTGTACTCGCTGGAGATATGAATGTCACTCTCGCCCTCTGGGAAAAGAAAGGAGGCTCTCCTGTAAGAGACCAGGCAAGGGAATGGGTTGAAGATATAATGCTGGAATGGGAGCTGGAGGATATCAAACCCACCAAAGGAAAATTTACCTGGTCCAATAAAAGAGTGGGTCTGGGGCACATCTCAGCAAGGCTGGATCGGTTCCTTGTCCAATCCTCTTTCCTGACACTGGGCCTCTTCGCTTCCTCTAATATTCTTCAGGCATGCACTTCAGATCACAAGCCTATCTCGCTCACTCTGTCTATAGGAGAAAATCTGGGCCCGATCCCATTCTGATTCAGCCCCCTTTGGGTCTCAATGGAGGGATTCCACGATTTAGTCTTAGCGTCCTGGCAAAATAATGTTTTGGGCTCTCCTTTCTTCATCTGGGAAGAAAAGCTGAGAAGGCTCAAAACGGATCTCAAAAATTGGGCAAGGAACCTGCCATCCCCCATCCTAGAAAGGAAAAAAGCTCAAAGGGCATTAGAAAATCATCAGCTACAAATGGAGGCTGCACCGGCCACATTGGATCTGATGAACGCTGAGATTGATTTACAAAAGGAGCTTCACAAAGCCCTGAGAAGAGAGGAAGAGTACTGGAGAGTAAAATCTTGTAGTACCTGGCTCCAAGCAGGTGATAAAAACACGTCTTTCTTCCACAAACAAGCTGAATGCCAAAAGAACCACAATACTATCAGAGAGATCCATTCCCAGGGAAAAACCTTCAACAAATTTGATGAAATAAAATAGGCAGTGCACTCTTTCTTTAAAAATCTGTACACTGAAGAGATGGAGATACCTCCCAGGCTGGACCACTATCCGCTCTCTGTTGTCCCCAAGCTCATAAATGAAGAAGACAATAGAATGATGACGGCCCCTATTACTATTGAGGAGATCAGCAAAGCGCTCCATGGGATGAATCCTGACAAAGCTCCCGGGCCTGACAGATACACAGCCAGATTCTTCATAGCCTGCTGGGACATTATCCAAAAAGATCTGGTCAAAATGGTGAGAAAATACCAGAATTGCAAGAAAATAGGAGGGAGCACCAACTCCTCCTTCCTAGCTTTAATCCCCAAAGAGAAAGGAGCTCAAAACTTCACCATATTTCGCCCAATCTCGCTCTACAACGCTGGATACAAAATTATCACTAAAGTCATAGGAAACAGAATAAAAAAAATTCGTCCTAGGATCATTCCGGAGAACCAGGGAGGCTTCATTCAGGGCAGACATATCCAAGACAACATTATCCTAGTGCAAGAAGCTATTCACTCGAGCTGCCAAAGAAAGGAGAAAGGTATGATAGTCAAACTGGATCTTGCTAATGCTTTTGATAGAGTCCGGTTAAATTTTCTTTTTGCAGTGATGCACAAGATGAGGTTTCATCCTCAGCTGATCAGCTGGATCAAAGCTTGTATTTCGGGGCCTTGGATCGCCCCTTTGGTTAATGGAAGGACAGCAGACTTCTTCCAAGCCTCTAGGGGGATCAGATAGGGCTGCCCTCTTTCTCCTTTGCTCTACGCTATTCAAGCTTCAGTTCTCAGCTTCCAGCTAGACAAGAGTCTTCAGCAGCGTTCGCTGACAGGGCTCTCGATCTCTCCAAGAGTTAAGAGTATTAATCACACTCAATTCGCTGATGATACCCATCTCTTGGGCCACGCCTTTCTCTCCACTGCTAGATCTTTCAAGAAAGAGCTGGATGCATATACTGAAATTTCAGGCAGCGAAATCAGCCTAAGGAAAAGTAAAATTTATGGCTAGAATTACCCTCCTAATGAAATGATTGACATATCCAGGGTGCTGGAAATGGATGGAACCACCATGTGGGACTCCATCAAATATCTTGGAATTCCGCTTATCAAAACAGCCTCAAGGAACAGCCTTTGGACGCCAATGATGGACAAGCTTAAGGCCAGGATCATGGCCTGGGGAACCAACTGGCTAAACAAAGCGGGGAAACTTATCCTCATAAACTCTGTTCTCACTGCCATGCCTATCTACCAAGCGTCCATCCTGCTAGCCCCGAAAGGAATTGTGAAAGACATTGATAGACTCTTGAGAAAATTTCTTTGGGAAGGGGGAAGAAGCGAAGGGAGGAAAATGCACCTAATCAGTTGGGATAAGGTCAAAGCTCCAAAGATGGAAGGAGGGCTTCAAATAAGAGATGTAGCCATGCAAAATGTGGCCATGGGAGGAAAGATTCTCTGGAAAATGATGAGCGGAAAAACGACGTGGAGCTCCCAAGCCCTTCGGACCAAATACTTCCTCGGTCATAAAGAAAGATGCCTGGAAAGGCCCCCCCGTACCACGAAAGGCTCCCCCATCCTCTCCCTGTGCCTGAAAGCCACTAGTCTGATATCCTCTAATCTCACCTGGATTCCAGGGAATGGTAAAAAAATCAAGTTTTGGGATGACTCCCTGCTAGGATAGCCCCCTTTACAGCACCGGGAGGGGTTGGTCAACATTAAAAATTGGTTTCACTTCGAAAGTAAATTCACCCTCTAGGACCTTTCAGCCTAGAATACTGACGATTCATGGAACAAATGGGACCTGGGGGCCTTCCCTCAAAACTTAGAAAATGAAGCCCGGTCCCTTTTGGACGCTCTTCAAGGTTTCACCCCCCTCTCGGCCAAAAAGAAGGATAAACTAGGTTGGGGCTCTTCGATTGGTCATTATTAAGCGGCTGCTGGTTACTCAACTTTGCTGGCAATCCCTTGGGCAGCCCCCGATCCCACTGTCTGGAGAAACCTTTGGAACCATCCCTCTCTCCCCAAAATTGATATTTTTTGCTGGTCTCTTCTGCATGATAGCATCCTTTCTTGGGACAATTTAAAAAAGAGAGGATGGGAAGGGCCTTCAAGATGCCCGTTATGTGTCGGCCATGAGGAATCCTCTGACCACCTTTTTCTTAAGTGCACCTTTGCTTTAGAGCTCTGGAATGTCATCCTTGGTCATCTGAACTTGGTCCCCCCTCCTTCTCTTTCTTCGTTGTTTACCTACTGGCTTGAGACAACCCCGTTCTCCTTCTCCAAGCTGAAGCTCTTAAAACGGTGCTGGATGTGGGTTCCTAAAATCCTTTGCTGGAAGTTATGGTTGGAAAGAAACAACAGGATATTTAGGGACACTGCGAGGACTCCAAATCAAGTAGCTCTTAAGGTGAAAGCGCTCCTGGGATATCTGGTAGCCTCTAACCCCAACATCAACAATGAGGTAATTGCTGACAGAGATGAATACAGCTGGTTTCATAATCTTGACTCCAGTATTTTTTAACAGGAAGGACGCCACAATGTTCAAGGGCGGATTTGAGGTATGGGAGATTGGTCGATCACATGGAAAAGCCAAAAACCGGTCTGAAAACCCAGCTAGCCAGAGGACAAATACTACATTTTGTCACATGGCTCTGCTTCTCAGTACCGAAACTACAAATTTGCTCCAATCGCAGTTCACTAGGGAGAAAACAAGCCAACGCATTCATGATGAAGAAATCGGCATGTATCTTCACTGTAGCAGGTGGAGAAGACAGCCCGATCATGTATTAGGATGTTTAAGTTTGTATTGTGCCCACAAATCCTCTATTGGCAAAGAAGGAAGAGCCTGCAAAGCTTTCAGCGAATCCCAGTGCCCAAGGTTCAAGCCTGAAAGAAGATCACGGTCTGGAAAATGGAGGCAGGCCGTCCTCCCTTCAATTCTGGGTCTGACCCAGCATGATCTGGACGAGATGAAGGAGGCTCTGAATCGATTGGAGGTAAAGAAAACCAGAATGCAGAAGACTGGAACGACTCTCTGGGAGGTTATGACTCAGGAACTCAAGGAAACCCGTGAAGAAATATTTGATGATAATATGACTAACATGAAAGGTATTGTCAATATCACTGGAGGGTTAAATAATCGTTTGGTAGAGCGGGAGTAGAAGGATCAGGAGTTGCTCAAGGAACATGGAAACTAGCTGAAGACAGAATGCTGAGGCAGCCCCATAGTCAAAGGCAACTGATTTTTTTTCTGTTGTATCAGTTGATAGTTTGTTTGCGGCATTATGGAAATCTCTGTCTATGTTTAGTTAAAACCAGGATTTTCGCAAAGGGAGCGACTAGGCCCCGTATTACTGGTTTATTGTTGTAGTTGGACCTGAAAATGTTGTTGCAAGGCTGCTGGCAGCCGCTTAGCTAGAAGTTAATACTAAAAGTCTCATAATCGTTCTTGTAAAAAAAAACTATATGTTTTCATGTAGATAATGGCACCTATGTTGGGTAGAAACCTCCTCAACCTCCTAATATGGAGATGGGTGAGGCTCAGGAGGATCCTGTGCATGCGATAGCGAGACCTAGCTTGACATGACTCATGCTTTATGCTAGATATATACAACTTCTAACAGATAGATTATGTGATATGTTGAGTTGACCGGGAGCCCTCCTTGTCTTAGTTTGTGACATACTTAGAGACCCTGAACTTGAAGACATCTGGGGGGACCTTCCTCATGAGGCTTATCACATAATTGAGGGATCGTCGCGATGACAGTGACCCTTCATCCGGATACTGTTCGTCCAGACATAATTCATCAAGACACACTTCATACAGTCACACTTTGTCCAGTCACTGGAATTTAACTAGTCACACCACATCAATTAAGGCCTCTTTGTCACATGTAATGAACCCTCAACGACCAGATTAGCAACCATCGTCTTCTAGTGGTGTAGCCCAGGGTTCTACTATTATGATAGACTGGTGGCATCTAGTCATATTCTCGCATATGATGCAGATATTATGTCACAACTTCAATCTACATTGTTTTCTGGAGGAGGTATTGATGCCTTACACTCTGTTGGTGGAGGTACCGATGCCTCTAGTTCTAGAGAAGGACACGATATGTTATAACAATTGTTTGACTTGAGATGTCTATTTGAGACCATGTATCATGAGTTTGATATTATTGTTCATATATGTATATATGGTGCAGTTTTCATGTTAATGTTGATGTACTTTATTTATATGTTCATGATGTTGATGTGTATATTGTTAGGTCAAGTTAGATATGTTTAATGCTAGATGTCCTTGATAGATGTGTATGTCAAATGATGCATCTTGTTAGATGTGTGATGATGATGTTAGATAGTGCTTGTGTTTCACCAAATGTGATTATTAGATTTATCTGCTAGATGACATTTATATGTGTTATATATATGTTAGATGATGCAGTTAGATAATGTTTAACTTATTGTGGAGTTTTTGATGCCTAATGTGTATGTTACATGATGTTAGTAGATAATTATTGTGTTTTTTTAAATGTATATGTTCATTGTGACTAATGTACTTTACATTAGATAGGCATGTGTTTGATCATTATTACAATATACAACATATTGATGAAATATACTCTCCTTTGTTAGAAGCATTTAAAATTCATATATATGTGCTTGTGTTTCATCATTGCGCCGAGAGGCGCATTCTACAGCCCGGTATGAGGTAGAAGTGTGATTCCGTGCTCAACGTGGAGATGACACGTGTCACATAAAAAAGTCGGCTTATATATCTATATATATACAAGTCGGCTTAATAATTAATAATTTTAAGTATATATATATTAATATTTGTAAGTAGGTCGAGCATGTCGGCAGTTTCTTCTCCTCTCCCGTGGCCTTAGAATCATTTGCATTCACCCACCGATCACATAGTACATCCTCTGATAAATACTTGGGCGAAGTCGAACTCTTTGAGCAATAATCCACTCTGGAAAATTCAAAACTAGGATGGCATTTTTCCTGAGTTTGGTATAGAGACATCAACGCATACCTGGATATACATCCGCTCAGAGTTAAATTTCTACAGATCCATAATTGTTTTCATAAAGGTTTTGGGAAAAACATCAAACGCAGACTTAGATTGGATACAGGAGGTATACCACGCAGTAAGGAAAATTTATGTGGACTAATTGTGAAACCTACAGATCAAACAATGGAATCGTAAAGAGAGGTAAGGAAATTGTATGTAGAGGTTTTGAGTCAATCGTATATGTTTAAAAGCTTTATATAATTCTACATATCAAAAAAGAAAAAAAATGATTTGGTAATCAACGTATACCTAGGTTAATACAGTTCAAAACTGTAATGTAAAATAAAGTGCATCCTACAGCTCAACGCAGACCAAGTCTTGAAAACTCATACAAGGACGAATCCGATATTTATCACCAAAACACAAATGAATCTGAGACGAAAAATATTTGTTCATCTACAGATCAAAAAGTGTTTCTGAAATATCTACAGATCAAAATATTCGTTCATCTTTCACAAACGATCTCTTTCTCGAGCGGAATTTTCCTAGAGCATTAACAATCTTCTCCAACCAGTCCTGTAATCATTTTCCGAGAGAAATTCCATTATTAAACGTACTTTCTGGCGCAATTATAACCAGCCATAACCATATAATCAAAGCTGACTTTAAATCTCGAAAATTGTTCCGAGCTCATATCACCATTTCCGAACTGAGTTTAACCTAAAAATCAATAACATTATCCACCTTCTCTCACCTGTCCTGTAATCGTTTTCCGAGTGGAATTTCAATACAAAACAGAATTTCTGGCACATCGCTAGAAGTGGAATGAGTTCTATCTCATACAAATTCATCAGTTATACACAAATTCAGAACTCAAATAAATATATAATGAGATCTGTCGAATTTATTGGCTACAAGCAATCTCAAGGTAAGGAGTCCTAAGGTTGGAAGGAATGATCCTTTAAACATTGGGTCTTGCATGACTGGGAGTGCTTGGAACTGGATACGCTTCTACAGGTTTTCCTTTAGAAAAGCATGCACCCTCTAATCTCAGGTCAAAAGAAAAATGCAGGCATACTGTATGTATTCAAATCAAAACACAATGTAGGAAGACTATACGATCTCTGATTAAAAACAACATGCATGCACAACTTAGAATCTGGAGAAAGCATAGGCATACTATAACAAGATTATGATAATGTTTACATAGAACGATCACGCAATGGGAATGGGTTTTAGAATCAACCTGTAAGATGGAGCGATTTCCAAAATTCCAAGAGTGGAGAACCCACTGCACTTCTCTAGCTTGAGGGCCTAGAGCATATGGTTGTGGCTCTCTACCAGCGTAGAAATGTTGTTGTCCGTTAATAGGGGCTGGGTATAGTTTTACTGGAAGCTTTTCAGCAACCACGACCAGCCTCGTGAACTAAGGCAATTTCAATTTTCCTAGTGCGCCTATTCTACATGAAGTTAAGATATCATCTCCGTAAATTTCAATAACTGGAGAATATGTCGATGTCTCTAGCACAAAAACACATACATAGCAAGAACATGCCTAAATGTTACCATGTTCTTCAGTGGGAACAATAATTTAAGATCATTAGGAAACGAGGGCTTGGTCCATGATTCGAGCGAAATCATCCCAATGAACAATTGATCCAGAAAATGAGAGAAAACTCTGGGGTTCGTTTGAAGAGGGGAGAAGACGATATATTCGAAACCGACTTTACATCTAAAACAAATTCTATCATTTCGTTCTCAGGAAAGAACCAAAAGCAAATAACAATATATTCGAAACCAACTTTACATCTAAAACAAATTCTTCCGAGCTCATATCACCATTTCCAAACTGAGTATTTCAATAGCATTAACAATCTTCTCCAACCAGTCCTGTAATCGTTTTCCGAGAGAAATTCCATTATTAAACGTACTTTCTGGCGCAATTATAACCAGCCATAACCATATAATCGAAGCCGACTTTAAATCTCAAAAATTGTTCCGAGCTCATATCACCATTTCCGAACTGAGTTTAACCTAAAAATCAATAACATTAACCACCTTCTCTCACCTGTCCTGTAATCGTTTTCCAAGCGGAATTTCAATACAAAACAGAATTTCTGGCACAATTCTAAACAGCCTTAACTGCCCGGTGGCATTTGCAACATTTAACTGCTGGTTCAACTGAATTGAGATTTCAATTTTATGTGCACTACATGCAATTATGACTATCCCATAGCTAAATCATGGAGATTCATTGGATGGCAAATGGTCATATGCTTTCCTGACCACATGTTATCTGCCATTATCGAGTTAACTCTGTCTGTAGGATGATATGCGTTCCACCAAACGTTGGAGGAAACATCAACACACGCCATTTCTTCAGCGGCACACATGATACCTCCTCTGTATTTTCCCAGCCCACAGCAAGCATCGGTTGCAGTCTTGAAACCTGCAAAAAA